>JAKWIY010003054.1:3953705-4376390 GCA_027704805.1 Solanum corneliomulleri | reverse complement strand
TGCTATAGCACACGAAAATCATCGAAATGAGGCGTATGCTCGCTTCGGGGCTCGTTTGACCCTCCAAATTGGCCGGAAATCCGTGATGGCCAACCATATGCATAGACAAGGTCTTGACGGACGTCCACGAAAAAATTTGGCATTTTTTACGTCGGAATCCGGACCACCCAAAAAATGGTGTGCTATAGCACACGAAAATCGCCGAAATGAGCGTATGCTCGCTTCGGGGCTCGTTTGATCTCCCAATGGGCCGGACAATCCGTGATGGCCAACCGTACGCATAGACAAGGTCTAAACGGACGTCCACGAAAAATTTGGCATTTTTGACGTCGGAATTCGGATCACCCAAAAATCGTGTGTAGCACACGAAAATCGTCGAAATGAGGGGTATGCTCGCTTCGGGGCTCGTTTGACCTTCCAAATGGGTCGGACAAGCCGTGATGGCCAACCGTATGCCTAGACAAGGTATTGACGGACGTCCATGAAAAAATTTGGCATTTTGACGTCGGAATCCGGATCACCCAAAAAATCGTGTGCTATAGCACACGAAAATCGTTGAAATGAGGGGTATGCTCGCTTCGGGGCTCGTTTGACCTTCCAAATGGGTCGGACAAGCCGTGATGGCCAACCGTATTCTTAGAAAAGGTCTTGACGGACGTCCACGAAAAAATTTGGCATTTTTGACGTCGGAATCCGGATCACCCAAAAAATCGTGTGCTATAGCACATGAAAATCGTCGAAATGAGGGGTATGCTCGCTTCGGGGCTCGTTTGACCTTCCAATTTGGGTCAGACAAGCCGTGATGGCCAACCGTATGCATAGACAAGGTCTTGACGGACGTCCACGAAAAAATTTGGCATTTTTGACGTCGAAATCCGGATCACCCAAAAAATCGTGTGCTATAGCACACGATAATATTCGAAATGAGGGGTATGCTCGTTTCGGGGCTCGTTTGACCTTCCAAATGGGTCGGACAAGCCGTGATGGCCAACCGTATGCTTAGACAAGGTCTTGAAGGACGTCCACGAAAAATTTGGCATTTTTGGACGTCGGAATCCGATCACCCAAAAATTGTGTGCTATAGCACACGAAAATCGTCGAAATGAGGGGTATGCTCGCTTCGAGGCTCGTTTGACCTTCCAAATGGGTCGGACAAGCCGTGATGGCCAACCGTATGCATAGACAAGGTCTTGACGGACGTCCACAAAAAAATTTGGCATTTTTGACGTCGGATCCGGATCACCCAAAAAATGTGTGCTATTGCACACAAAAATCGTCGAAATGAGGGTTATGCTCGCTTCGGGGGCTCGTTTGACCTTCCAAATGGGTTGGACAAGCCGTGATGGCCAACCGTATGCATAGACAAGGTCTTGACGGACGTCCACAAAAAAGTTTGGCATTTTTTACGTCGGAATCCGGATCACCCAAAAAATCGTGTGCTATAGCACACGAAAATCGACGAAATAAGGCGTATGCTCGCTTCGGGGCTCGTTTGACCTTCCAAATGGGTCAAACAAGCCGTGATGGCCAACCGTATGCATAGACAATGTCTTAACGGACGTCCACGAAAAAATTTGGCATTTTTGACGTCGGAATCCGGATCACCCAAAAACTCGTGTGCTATAGCACACGAAAATCGTCGAAATGAGGGGTATGCTCGCTTCGGCGCTCGTTTGACCTTCCAAATGGGTCGGACAAGCCGTGATGGCCAATCGTATGCATAGACAAGTCTTGACGGACGTCCACGAAAAAATTTGGCATTTTTGACGTCCGAAGTCGAAATGAGGGGTATGCTCGCTTCGGGGCTCGTTTGACCTTCCAAATGGGTCGGAAAGCCGTGATGGCCAACCGTATGCATAGAAAAGGTCTTGACGGACGTCCACTAAATAATTTGGCATTTTTTGACGTCGGAATCCGGATCACCCAAAAAATCGTGTGCTATAGCACACGAAAAATCGTCGAAATGAGGGGTATGCTCGCTTCGGTGCTCGTTTGACCGTGCCAAATGGGTCGGACAAGCCGAGATGGCCAACCGTATGCATAGACAAGGTCTGAAACGGACGTCCACGAAAAAATTTGGCATTTTGACGTCGGAATTCGGATCACCCCAAAAATCGTGTGTAGCACACGAAAATCGTCGAAATGAGGGGTATGCTCGCTTCGGGGCTCGTTTGACCTCCAAATGGGTCGGACAAGCCGTGATGGCCAACCGTATGCCTAGACAAGGTCTTGACGGACGTCCATGAAAAAATTTGGCATTTTGACGTCGGAATCCGGATCACACCAAAAAATCGTGTGCTATAGCACACGAAATCGTCGTGAAATGAGGGGTATGCTCGCTTCGGGCTCGTTTGACCTTCCAAATGGGTCGGACAAGCCGTGATGGCCAACCGTATTCTTAGACAAGGTCTTGAGACGGACGTCCACGAAAAATTTGGCATTTTTGACGTCGGAATCCGGATCACCCAAAAATCGTGTGTTATAGCACATGAAATCGTCGAAATGAGGGTATGCTCGCTTCGGGGCTCGTTTGACCTTCCAAATGGGTCAGACAAGCCGTGATGGCCAACCGTATGCATATACAAGGTCTTGACGGACGTCCACGAAAAAATTTGGCATTTTTGACGTCGAAATCCGGATCACCCAAAAAATCGTGTGCTATAGCACACGAAAATCGTCGAAATGAGGGGTATGCTCGCTTCGGGCTCGTTTGACCTTCCAAATGGGTCGGACAAGCCGTGATGGCCAACCGTATGCATAGACAAGGTCTTGAAGGACGTCCACGAAAAAATTTGGCATTTTTGACGTCGAATCCGGATCACCCAAAAATCGTGTGCTATAGCACACGAAAATCGTCGAAATGAGGGGTATGCTCGCTTCGGGGCTCGTTTGACCGTGCAAATGGGTCGGACAAGCCGAGATGGCCAATCGTATGAATAGACAAGGTCTAAACGGACGTCCACGAAAAAATTTGGCATTTTTGACGTCGAAATTCGGATCACCCAAAAAATCGTGTGTAGCACACGAAAATCGTCGAAATGAGGGGTATGCTCGCTTCGGGGCTCGTTTGACCTTCCAAATGGGTCGGACAAGCCGTGATGGCCAACCGTATGCCTAGACAAGGTATTGACGGACGTCCATGAAAAAATTTGGCATTTGACGTCGGAATCCGGATCACACCCAAAAAATCGTGTGCTATAGCACACGAAATCGTTGAAATGAGGGGTATGCTCGCTTCGGGGCTCGTTTGACCTTCCAAATGGGTCGGACAAGCCGTGATGGCCAACCGTATTCTAGAAAAAGGTCTTGACGGACGTCCACGAAAAAATTTGGCATTTTTGACGTCGGAATCCGGATCACCCAAAAAATCGTGTGCTATAGCACATGAAAATCGTCGAAATGAGGGGTATGCTCGCTTCGGGGCTCGTTTGACCTTCCAAATGGGTCGACAAGCCGTGATGGCCAACCGTATGCATAGACAAGGTCTTGACGGACGTCCACGAAAAAATTTGGCATTTTTGACGTCGAAATCCGGATCACCCAAAAATCGTGTGCTATAGCACACGATAATCGTCGAAATGAGGGGTATGCTCGCTTCGGGGCTCGTTTGACCTTCCAAATGGGTCGGACAAGCCGTGATGGCCAACCGTACGCTTAGACAAGGTCTTGAAGGACGTCCACGAAAAAATTTGGCATTTTTGACGTCGGAATCCGGATCACCCAAAAAATTGTGTGCTATAGCACACGAAAATCGTCGAAATGAGGGGTATGCTCGCTTCGAGGCTTGTTTGACCTTCCAAATGGGTCGGACAAGCCGTGATGGCCAACCGTATGCATAGACACGGTCTTGACGGACGTCCACAAAAAAATTTGGCATTTTTGACGTCGGAATCCGGATCACCCAAAAAATTGTGTGCTATTGCACACAAAAATCGTCGAAATGATGGGTATGCTCGCTTCGGGGCTCGTTTGACCTTCCAAATGGGTTGGACAAGCCGTGATGGCCAACCGTATGCATAGACAAGGTCTTGACGGACGTCCACAAAAAAGTTTGGCATTTTTGACGTCGGAATCCGGATCACCCAAAAAATCGTGTGCTATAGCACACGAAAATCGACGAAATAAGGCGTATGCTCGCTTCGGGGCTCGTTTGACCTTCCAAATGGGTCAAACAAGCCGTGATGGCCAACCGTATGCATAGACAATGTCTTAACGGACGTCCACGAAAAATTTGGCATTTTTGACGTCGGAATCCGGATCACCCAAACTCGTGTGCTATAGCACACGAAAATCATCGAAATGAGGGGTATGCTCGCTTCGGCGCTCGTTTGACCTTCCAAATGGGTCGGACAAGCCGTGATGGCCAATCGTATGCATAGACAAGTCTTGACGGACGTCCACGAAAAAATTTGGCATTTTTGACGTCCGAAGTCGAAATGAGGGGTATGCTCGCTTCGGGGCTCGTTTGACCTTCCAAATGGGTCGGAAAAGCCGTGATGGCCAACCGTATGCATAGAAAAGGTCTTGACGGACGTCCACTAAATAATTTGGCATTTTTGACGTCGGAATCCGGATCACCCAAAAAATCGTGTGCTATAGCACACGAAAATCGTCGAAATGAGGGGTATGCTCGCTTCGGTGCTCGTTTGACCGTGCAAATGGGTCGGACAAGCCGAGATGGCCAACCGTATGCATAGACAAGGTCTAAACGGACGTCCACGAAAAAATTTGGCATTTTTGACGTCGGAATTCGGATCACCCAAAAAATCGTGTGTAGCACACGAAAATCGTCGAAATGAGGGGTATGCTCGCTTCGGGGCTCGTTTGACCTTCCAAATGGGTCGGACAAGCCGTGATGGCCAACCGTATGCCTAGACAAGGTCTTGACGGACGTCCATGAAAAAATTTGGCATTTTGACGTCGGAATCCGGATCACCCAAAAAATCGTGTGCTATAGCACACGAAAATCGTTGAAATGAGGGGTATGCTCGCTTCGGGGCTCGTTTGACCTTCCAAATGGGTCGGACAAGCCGTGATGGCCAACCGTATTCTTAGACAAGGTCTTGACGGACGTCCACGAAAAAATTTGGCATTTTTGACGTCGGAATCCGGATCACCCAAAAAATCGTGTGCTATAGCACATGAAAATCGTCGAAATGAGGGGTATGCTCGCTTCGGGGCTCGTTTGACCTTCAAATGGGTCAGACAAGCCGTGATGGCCAACCGTATGCATATACAAGGTCTTGACGGACGTCCACGAAAAAATTTGGCATTTTTGACGTCGAAATCCGGATCACCCAAAAAATCGTGTGCTATAGCACACGATAATCGTCGAAATGAGGGGTATGCTCGCTTCGGGGCTCGTTTGACCTTCCAAATGGGTCGGACAAGCCGTGATGGCCAACCGTATGCATAGACAAGGTCTTGAAGGACGTCCACGAAAAAATTTTGGCATTTTTGACGTCGGAATCCGGATCACCCAAAAAATCGTGTGCTATAGCACACGAAAATCGTCGAAATGAGGGGTATGCTCGCTTCGAGGCTTGTTTGACCTTCCAAATGGGTCGGAAAAGCCGTGATGGCCAACCGTATGCATAGACAAGGTCTTGACGGACGTCCACGAAAAAATTTGGCATTTTTAACATCGAAATCCGGATCACCCAAAAAATGGTGTGCTATAGCACACGAAAATCTTCGAAATGAGGGGTATGCACACTTCGGGGCTCGTTTGACCTTCCAAATGGGTTAATTCATGGTTACTGCATACGGTATATGTTATTTAGTTGGATTGATTTAAAAGTTGGACAAACGTATTTTTTAGTTATTTTTTTATTTTTGAAGTATTTGACAAATATAAAGAATAACTTAACATAAATTGAGAATTGTTTAACAAGGTTAAGAATGACTTAAAATAAATTTTAAAATAACCTAAAATAAGTCAAAAATCAAAAGTAAATCTCAACCTATTTTTTTATTTTTTACTTAAAAGTCATATTTTTTCAAGCCTCCAAGCGGGCCCTTACATTCTTGGTTATATTTTTAGATATATGAGTTGATTCAGGATTACTATATATGTCGTGTGAGTACAAGCTACGTAACACTAATCTCTCCACCTAAGCGCTGCCAATTATGATTTAAAGTAACTGAACATTTAATAGTGATGATAGTCACATCAAAATTCCAGAATATTATCATTAAAGATTTTTACTGATTTTTTTTAGCATTAGATTATAAGAAATGATTTATTATTTTTTTTCCTGAGATTTTTTAGCGATCCACTTTTCTTGTATTAATTCATAGTTGCCAATATTTAAGTAGAGGTTATGTCACTAATAAATTGATTCTAGAATAACATCAAAGCTCAAAATATAACAGAGCTATTTCATATAACTCAATAACATTTTTAAATCCTTTTTCGTATAAATATAACCAAATTAAATATATTTTGATATGCAATTTCATATACATAAAAATATCTCATTTGTTACAACACAACTAATGCATTAGTTGTTACAGTTATTAGTTGGAGAATTTATTATGCTAGCAATTTTCATTTTTCCTAGATGTGTATTTAGTTGGGACCAAGTTAAATGTGTACTATTTATTCAATTTTTTTATACTTAAGTGGATAGTGTGTTTGATACGAAAAATAATTATTATATATATTATATATATATATATATATATATATATATATATATAAAGTTAATGAATATAGTTGTCACGTATATATATATTATATATATATGAAAAAAAGTTAATGAATATAGTTGTTACGATTGCACTCAAACAATTGATTTAATCAACTTCGAGGATTGTTTTGGTAATTATAGTTTTAATGAATATAAAGTTCAAATTAGAAATACAAACATGCATATGATGGTTTAAATATGAAAAACTCATAAATAAATGATATTTTATGTTTGTTTTGATCACTATCTCTTTTGATAAGAGAAAATTATTCCAATAACAAACATTCTTCACTTTCAATCCTAAAATTGTAAAATTCAATAAAAAAATTATTATACCTGAATTTATAAAATTTTAAATCTCGAATTTCGTCTCCTATTGATTCCCTTCTATTGAAGTAACTTACACCATACATTTGGTTGAGTATTTACAATTGTAGCCCCTACCCCACCCCCACCCCCACCTACATGCTAAACTTTATGATAAGTTCCTTTCAATTTTAGATATATTTTCCCCAAGATGGAAAGATTTTTAATGTATAACAACCACTCTTCCATATGTCTTTTCTTGCCTTAAAAATCTTTTTAATGTGCACCATAAATAGCTTATTTGACCAAAATATATATATATATATATATATATATATATAATATATATATATATATATATATGTATATATATATATATATATAACATTTGTATAAGTAATTTTATTAGAATATTTTTAAAAAGTATTTGTGTATAGCGGTTATTTTAGTCTTGTTAATCAATTTTACAAATAATTTTGTTAATATTAAGCAACAATTTATACTTGGCCTAAGTTCCAAAACTTAATTTTTGCGAAAATAATAATAATTTTATCTTCTAAAAAGTAACTTATAATATTACTATTAAGAACAATTTAAATTGATTACAGCCTACAATTTATCTTTCTTAATTAGTTAAACTCTTTTTTATTTTTTCATTTTGAACAATTTAATCTTTTACAAACTTTAGATATGATTTTCTTATTATTTTTTTAAAAAAAACTAAAAGTATTGCATTTTATTCATCTTCCAACAAAATGATTGACATTTGTGGCATGTTAAATTTTTTACTTCCTTTTCTTATTTATATCTAATTATCTTAGATTTTATGTTTCTTAAGAAATTAAGAAAGCTTACTATTGTATTTAGTGTCCTCTTAAAGTAAAAACTTTAATAAATAAATATAAATTAATTTATTTTTATTAATGAAATTAACAATAACATGAGTAAGTTATTTAGTTTTTTTTTTTTATATTGATCAAATATATAATTTTAAAATTAATAAATCTCAAGAATAAAATAAAAAAAATAATATCACTTATATATTAAGTAACATTATTTTTCAGAAAAAGGACATGTTAATAGAACATATAGAAGTATTAATATATACTATAATGAATTTAATAAAAACATTAATTGATCTCTAATTCACATGCTTTTTGTTGTTCTTCCTTTAATTCATCAGATATTTGAAACATAACAACCACCTCTATTCTAACTTAGACACTTGAATTTGAATTGTCCTTTTTTTAATTTATCAAAATGAATAATTAATTAAGAATAATTATAAAAGATAAAGTTTAAAATAATTAGGGACAAAAATAATATTATTTATGAAAATTTCCACTATTTCAAAGTGGATTTTTATTTTTATTTAATGGTAATGGGGCGACACAGATTTTAGCTTAACCCACTTCGCTCTGCCGTGCCCCACTTTGTCATTTTACACATAGACCCGCTTTGCATAAATCTTCTCTGCTTAACTGTTTTAATATTATTTTTTTTACTTCAGTTCGATACTAAAAATAAATTCATTTTTTGAATAAGTTGTATTAATTTAATAGGATAGTGATTGATTTTTTGTTTTTGTAGAGATCAAATTGAAAAATTGTATTATTTTTTATTGACCTATTTTCATTTATTATCTTAAATATATTAATAGTTTTAATAAATTATACTAATAAATAATGTTCTATTACTCTTATAACATGTAAAATGTTAAAATTAAGTTTCAACCCACAGAACATCACATATACCCGCAAACAGTCCCCACCCGCATAACCTAAAACCCGCCCCTCCCCCCACCCACACACACACAACACACAAACATCCTTAACCTTAAACGTGCTCCGCCTCACCTAGCGTTAACCCCCCACACACACACACACACACCATTTCCATGTCACGACCCAAAACGAGCCGCGAGTGGCACCCACACTTATCCTACTATGTGAGCGAACCAACAATTCTAAACAACATTTACCAATATTTCAACCATAATAAACAAAATATAATGCGGAAGACTCAAATCTTATTAATATAACCAATAAATAAGCTTCTAAAGTTTATCAACTATTATCCCCAAAATCTGGAAGTCATCACACCAAGAACATCTATCCTCAAATTTCTAAATCTAAGAGTATTTTAAGAAGCTAAAATAAGTAAAACAGATGGTCCATGTCCGAGCTTCAAGGACATCAAGACGTGAATGAGAGAATCCAGTCCGAGCTAGGAACACTAGCTCACCCTGAAATCTGATATACTGAAGACTGGCTAGAGTTGCGGACGATTTGAAGTCGATGGCACGTTTGCTGCACTCCACAAATAACAAAAAGAAAAATACAAGTAGGGGTCAGTACAAGGAACACGTGCTGATTAGGTATCATCGGCCAACTCAAAATAGAAAGGGATATATATCGAATAATAGTATAAAATCAACTACAATACTTAACAGGTGACAACAACAAGCACAAGAACCATTGGTAACAACACCAAGCACACCTATGAGGACTCAATCCTCCGCACCATACTCATTTGGGAAATAGGTTCTTTGAATTTGAGTACATTAACATAATTCAAGATTACTTCTCTTTATTATTATCGTGTCGGAACGTGACACTCCAATCCCCTAATACTACCGTGTCGAACCTGACACTCCGATCCCCTAATACTACGTGTCGGAACGTGACACCCGATCCCCTAATACTACGTGTCGGAACGTGACGCCGGATCCCCTAATACTACGTGTCGGAACGTGACACCCGATCCATTTATCTCATTATTTTAGTTCATCAAGCCTTCTTTTATGTCAAGGCATCATCTTAATATAGAGGGCTAAGATTGAAGATTTCACAATCACAACATACAAACACACAATCAAGCATATAGAAGACTTTAGAATACCACCCAATACATATCAATCGCTATTTAGAGTTTACTATGAACTAGCATAAACCATAACCTACCTCCACCGAAGAATCGTGATCAAGCCAGCTACTTCTCAATGCCTTTGCTTTCCTCTTCGCTTCTCTCTTTTCTCGCTCGTTCTCCCTCTCTCTGTTCTTTTTATTTTTCCTTCTCCAGATTCTTTTTATTTTACCCTAGTTATCCTATAATTCATTATGATAAAAGTAACCCATTATTTATTTTAAAGTTATCTCCTTTAACCCCCAAGTAAATACATTATTAAACTTACCCCACTAATTTCATAATTATAATCATGAATAATCCAAAACACCCCTTAAAAACTTTTAGCAGAACCCAGTCGGGGTTACGCAACTCGTGACGTCCCGTCGTACCTGCGACGGTCCGTCCTGTAGGTCCGTCACAAAGTTCAGAGTGTCAAATTCAGTAAAGAGGTTTGTGACGGTCCGTCGTATCTACAACGGTCCGTGCTGCAATTCCGTCGCGAAGTTCAGAGAGTTGATCCCGGTACCCAGATTTCAGAGTTTAAGTGTTTTGGCACGAAGACGCTCGACGGACCGTCGTGCCTATTGCGGTTCGTCCTACCTGTCGTCGAGGGTAATGAGAAGAGCAGCAGGAGAATTACACAAGTGTGGGACGACAGAGTCCATCACGGTCTGTCGAGACCAAGACGGTCTGTCGCGTGATCGGTCGACCCAGTCAGTTTTTATCAAAAATAATTCTACTGCTCGAAATGACTAAAGAGGTTGTTACATTCCATCCCTATTATTATTATTATTACTCCATTTTTAACATATTAGGAGAATATAATATATATTTTTCTATTTTATTTTTAATATTAAATACTTATTTTTCAAAATCTAAATAAATAAAATATCTATATATAATTATTATTTTTCAAAATGTCTATCAAATTTAAAATGAGCAATTAAAAATGAACGACAAAAGTGTCCATTTGTTTCTTTTTACTTGTCATATATAGTAAGCTAGCGTTCGTTTTTGGCAAATATTATTTGGGTGAAAATTTATGTGAAGTTTCACTATGTGTTTGTCCATAGTATTTGGAAATTATATTTCACTTTTTTTAGAAAAAATATGATTTGTACCATAAGTTTTAAAAACTATCAAAAACAACCATAAGTTTATATTAGAAGTCAATTCGATCTTCGTTGCAACAAAGAACATGTAGTGTCCGTTTTATAAGAGCAATGTGGTAGTTTGGAGTAATTGCAACAAGTATCATTCCATACATTGTGAAGTAGACAAAACACATGACTTTGTTACTCTGAGCCGATTATTCCTTACTTACATATTCATTGAATACTTCATCACTACTTTAATGTTCACGTAAAAAATTAGAAAAAATGGTATATAATGACAAACTAATAAATTAAATTAAATGTTATAACAAACACTTTAATTTAATTGTGTCATGTAGCGAAATGTTTGTCAGTCACCTCTCTCCCTCAAACTCTCACTCGTCACTCTCCCTCTCTAGCTCCAGCTCTCGCTTGCTCCCTCTCACTTTTATACAAACACAAGTGTATAAAATGTGTTTTTGTTTGTATAAAGCAAGAAAAAATTATATATATACATATATTTTCGTTCCCCTCTCCCATATCTCGCTCACTACTCTCCCAGATCTCGTTCGCCACCCTCGCCTCTATCGCTTATACAAACAGAAACGAAATGTATAAATTGTGTTTCTGTTTTATAAACCGAGAGAAAATTGTATATACACTTGCAAATACATATATTTTCGTCCTATACACTTAAAATTATACAATATAAATATTCCCCTGCCCAATTTGTTTTGTATATGTATAGTGAATTATACAATTGGTTTCTTTGTATATGTATAGCGAATTAACATATTTATGTTTGTTATGAAACGCAATAATGCAAACTTTGTTATAACATACAAAGATGAATTTTGTGTTTGTTATATGTGAAAGTTGCTCAAAAAATTATGTAATACAACGCAAACAAAATGTGTTTTTGTAAAAGATAAAAGTTTGGTCTAAAATTTCAATTTTCAAAATATTCCAAATAATGAGATTTGACCCAAATACTAGAAAAAAATTAGTTTTAAAAAATTTCAAATATTTGCTAAAAATATTACTAAATAATAACAAATTATTTGGACAAACACTATTTATCAATTTTTTTCCAAATATCATTTGGGAAATCCATGACACCTGAGCAATTAAAAGTGCTTATTCGAATATAATTGTTAATTTATACGATAAAAAAGAATTAATCATTTTGGAATTAGGAGGCACATTAATAGAGAAAGAATAAAAATATATTTATCAAATTACATTTCTAATTATTTTTTTTCTTAAATTTGAGTTTGACTTTTATCTGCCCCTTCTTAATCCCTGTACGAAGAAAGCTTTTTTTTAAAAAAAAAAAAAAAAAATCTTCTCTGATTATGTGTGCTAATAGTTTGATTATTCCCCCTGCTTTTTTTTTTTTTACTATGAATAAAATATTAATATGTGATATTTCTTTAAAAATATAAATTTATATATATTAATTAAAAGACAATTTATTAATATTAATGTTAGGATTTTTTCTAATCTACTTTTAAAAGTAGAAATAGTAATTATTTAAAATTCATTTAAAAGAAGGATAGTTCTGGAAAAGAAATTGTATTTTTTAAACTTTGAAAATCTCATTTATTCGATTCATAAAAAAATATCGATAATTCATTTATATTGAACTAAAAGGCGTAAGTATAATTATTTTTTTTTAGAAAATATAATGAAGACAAATGATAAGATTTTTTTCGAGTCACGAATAAAGTTATTTCAATATTATAATTTTGTGCTTTTAATTCTGAAACTATTTTTATTTATTTCTCACATGAGATAAAATAATATTAATTTTCTTATATATATTATTTTGAAATTATATGTATTTTCAATGAATTAAATGAAAGTAAAATATAATCATAAAATATTCCGAACCATCCCTTAATTGGGTTCAGTTTAATAAGTCATTAATGAGAATTATTAAATGAACTAACTTCCTGATTTTAATATATGTCACCCCTCATTCAAAGTTAAATTATTTTTTTCTTTTCAAATTTTTATTTTTTATTTTTAATTTATGTATTTTTAATCGTTATCGGTTTAACCGCTAAGATATTGACTATTGGTTATTGATTTATCTGTTTTTTATCATTATCGATTCAACCGTTAAGATATTGACTATTCGTTATTGATTTGTTGATATTCGATCATTACCGATTTAACCGTTAAGATTTGACACAAAAAAAGAATATTGAAAATCACTTAGAAACAAACTGACAAACCAAATGAACCATGCACATGAGTTCACAAGTTACATCTTGCTATAAGACAAACATTTTTACATTGTATAATAACCAAGTGTTTGAGACCATGAGAAATAAAAATGTAGGAAATCAAACTCTAAGTCAAGGACTTTATATATAAATGGTGTAAATATAATTATTTAATTTACTATTAGATTATCGGTTAACCCATTAAAAAAAAACCCAAACCGTTAATAATCGATAACTCGATAAGAAAAAAATCAAAACAGTTATCAAAACCACTAAATCAGTCTAATAACTTTTTTCGGTTCGATTTTGAACAACCCTAGATGAAATAGAATTATATGATAGCAATGTTTTAAAAAGCGGGAGCGTGAGGCGGGGTTTTATACAGTATAGGGCGAGCCGTAAGCTCCGAGACACGGAGCGTAAGTCCCATGGATTTGCGGGGCGTATTCTCATGTACATTCAATTTTATAATTTTATTACTATTAAAATAAACAAAACTAAACCTTTCAATGATTTATGATTTTTATTTGAGAGAAGTATTAATAATCAAAAATGGAAAAAATATAATAATTATTACTTAAGAAATATCATTACAAATAGTAAAAATATAATTTAAATTTAAAATGCCTCGGTGTATGTTTTTATGTCAAGGACTTATCTTTTTATGCTCGAGGCTTACACCTCAATTTTTTAAACTTACACCTTATGGATATACGTCTTTCATTTATGCGCCGGAGCGTTTTCAATTTTTGGTTTGCCGAAGTACAAATTGAAGCTCCGACTAAATGCGCACGATTGGATTCATTTGAGGGTGATGCTTCAAACATGATTTTCTCCATAACCATGACTCGAACTTGAGACCTTGGTGGTAAGATTTAGTTAATTTAAGAGAAGTAATAATCAATCTAATTAATTTTGGGAAAACTTAAAGAAGAAAAAAATATTAAATATATCAAGTTACTCTATATGAGTTAGAGTTTCGTTCTAAGTCACAATTTAATAAAAGAAAGTTTCATGTTAATAACTTAATTTTTATATATTTAAGCATCTTTTTTTAATTAATGTGATGATCATTAAATATCTAATTCTCTTATTCTTTTATATCAATTATAAATAAAACGAAATATAAGGTAGTGTCTAGATTCCTAATTCTCCCCTCAAACCCAATCTCCAAGGTGAACTTGAACGGCCTTAACCATTAGATTATATATACTTTTTTACTTTAGCAAGGATGTTTAATAATTAGTTTCTATTCAAAATAATCGATATTTATTATATATATGTTCATAAAAAATTTAGATAAAGAATATTTATTTGATCATTTTTAGCTAGGTGTAACTTCGTCCCTAAATAATATGACATGATGTATTAAATTTTTGAACAAATAAGTAAATATTGCGATATTTTCTTGAATATGTTGATATTCACATAATTGTTGTTCCAACTCTCTAATTAATTACTGTTTTTACTAATTCGTTCTATCTCAATTGATTTCCTCCAATTTCATCTCATCATTGAATACAAATTTTATAAATTTAATTATTTATAAGAATAACGGCCTAACTTAAATTGGAGGGTACCCCCACACCAATCCCATAGCCATATGGTGGTTAGAGCGTTTAATTTGATACTTTTGATAAAAAAAATATATATATATATCGTATGTACCAGTAGAATAATACATAATATGATTAAATAATATATTTTGGATATTTCTAACACAATAAGTAATTGTAACCGAATGACTTCACCTCAGTAGAATGAGGTAGTCCTCGTGTGCTCGAATTTCACTATTCCCCTCCGTTTCTTTTTATATGTTTTCTTTTCACTTTGGACTTATATTAAGAAATGATGTAACATTATCCTTCTAGCCTTATTTAATTTTTTTGGAAATCAAGTTTTTAATCAATGAATATGAATTAATTTATTTTGAGTAATCAATTTAATCGATGAACATGAATCATTTATCGAATTTTTCTAAGTTGGTCAAATATGTATTTTCAAAGCTAATAACTTAAACGGTTAAAAAAAGAACAATAGAGACAATTGTATATAACAACAAACTAATAAATCAAATTAATTGCTATAACCACCCTTTGATTTAATTGTGTCCCGTAGCAAACTGTTTGTCAGTCACCTCTCTCCCTCAAACTCTCGCTCGCCGCTCGCCGCTCGCCACTCTCCTCTCTCGCTCCATCTCTCGCTCGCTTTCCCTCACTTTTATACAAACACAAGTTTCTATTTGTATAAAGTTGAGAAAATTGTATAAAACATATATTTTTCCCCTCTCTCCCCTCTCCCAGATCTCGCTCACAACTCTCTCTAATCTTGCTTGCCACCCTCGGCTCTCTCGCTTATACAAACAGAAGCGAAATGTATAAATTGTGTTTTTGTTTGTATAAAGCGAGAGAAAATTGTATATACACATGCAAATACATTTATTTCCGTCCTATACACTTATAATTATACAATAAAAATACTCCTCTGTCCAGTTTCTTTTTCCTTTCTCTCTTTCTCGTTTTATACAAATTCAAATTGTATATAATATCTCCTTTTTTGTTTTATACAATTTGATTCAATTGTATATTCCCTGCCCAAGTCTCTTTTGCCTTTCTCTCTTTCCCATTTTATACAAATTCAAATTATATATAATCGTTCTATACACTTATAATTATACTATTCGTTTTATACAATTCTCGGCCCAAGTCTCTTTCTCTTTCTCATTCTATACACTTCGTTTCATACAATTCGATTCAATTGTATATGTATAGTGAATTATAAATTTATATGTTTGCTATGGAATGTAATCATGCAAACTTTGCTATAACATACAAATATAAATTTTATATTTGCTACATGTGAGAGTTGCCCTTAATTTTATGAAATGACAGATATTATGAATCAATTATTTATAAAATGAGACAAAACGGAGGGAATTTTTTTTTTAAAAAGAAATTTTATCATACTATTTTTAGATAACCTTTATGAAATTGTAAATTAATTGCTTCCACCAACTTAGGGTTTTGGAGCAACAAGTAGTTGTAGCATTAATTTCTATAATAAATAAATAAGCCAGCTAGGTGACATAGATTTAGCATGCATGCCCATCTCTGCATTGATTAGGATAGTAAATTGTACTTGAGTAGGTTCCTTGAGAAATAGTTATTTCAAAAATTTAATAACGATATTATAATATAAAATAACATATTTAGCGTAATTTTTATAAAATAAAATTCAAATAGAATAAAATATACGTAAATTTTATATTACCATTTCAGAATAGTAATATTATATAACATTAACTAATAATCGAATTGTGAATAGATTTTTTTGGGTTGGGGGGGGGGGGGGGGGGGGGGTTGGTTAAGGGTATATATGTCATTTTGGATTGTCCCATATAAAGTATGATATATAATCAATCCCGAAATAATTTTTTATATATATAAATAAAAGATAAAAATAATTTCACTAAGTTTTTTTGAGATATTAATCCCCTAATTTATTTATTTCTTGTTAATTATTGTATCTAAATTTTACTCTTGCTATTACCAAAAGTCTACCCTTGATTTAAATGAAATTTCAAACTACCCAAGATGGAATCATGATATAAAATTGCAGTTTTTCCTCATAAATATAAATTTTTCATAAGTTGTAGATTACAATTAAAATTATCTTAATTTTTTAAATATTATTTTATCAAATAAGCAAAAAAATCACAACAAAAGTATAATTTACTATCACAAAACTAAACTTTTTAAAAAAAAAACATTATTGATCAAATTACTCTTTAATAAATTGATAGTAACACATATCCCTTAATTTGATTTTAGTTGATAACTATGTCCGTTAACTTTGTCAATACTTTAATTATTTAAAATTAAAATAAATAAACACTCTAATTCTACCTAACAAATTCCGTCAAATACACCCAAATTACGTGTGCTAGAGGGAAAAAAAATTTGGAGAAAAAATGCCTACTTGTGAAGAAAATGGGCCGTACAGGGTGAGGGTCGGATGAGTTTAAGGCTATGCAGGTCGGGGCAAGGTGGGTATAAGACTATGTGGGGCAGATTGTAGGTATATGCGATTTTTATATGTATTCAAGCTTAATTTTAACTATTTTGATGTTATAAGAGTGATAATATCATTTATAGAAAATTTTATCGAGCTACTAAAATTTTTAAGATAGTAAAAGAAAATAGTTCAATAAAAAATAAAATAATTTTTTACTTGTTTTTCAATTGACCTCTAATTTTATTTTTATTTTATGTTACTATCTATTATATTAATACAACTAAATAAAAAATAAATTTATTTGTCTGAATTTTATTTCTATTATCAAATTTAATTAGAAAAAAAATATTATAAAAATTATGCGGACGGATCTTATGCAGGGTGGGTTGAAAAGACGGATCTTATGCAGGGTGGGTTGAAAAGGAAAAAGGTTGTTATGTAGGGTGAGACATACTATAAATATTGTGGGTTAAGCTCAATTCGGCCCGCCACACATCGACACATTGCCATTCCTAGTTAAACCTCTCATAAAATAATTGTTTTTGTAGTGATTTTAATTAAACATTATGAGTGTGTTTGGTATGAAGGAAAAAATATTTTCTAGAAATTGTTTTTTAATTTTCTCATGTTTAATTGGAACAAAAGTTTTGGAAAATGTTTTTTCAAATCAATTCATTTTCCTCAAAATTAAGGAAAATGACTTGCCTTCAAAAATTAAGGAAAATATTTTCAAAACTCTCCTCCAATTTTAAATTATATTTTTTTGGGAAAAATAAAAAAAAATTATTTTATTCTTTTACCCGATTCCGAACCCCCACCCAACCACCACCGGCCAGCCCCCCCTCCCCCCCTCCCCCCAAAAAAAATAATTTTACTTTTTAAAAATATTTTTAACTTCAAATTTTTATTTCTAAACTCCTACCTCCCTCCCCCGTCGGCCAGCCCCCCACCCACCCCCAACCTCCCAAAAAATAATTTTATTTTTTAAAAATAATATAAAGTTCAAATTTTATTTTCACTCCTACCCCCTCCCCCACTCCACCCCCACCCCCACTCCCCACCACCACTCCAAATAAAAATTGTTTTTAAAAAATATTTTCAATTTCATAAATTATTTTCTGTTCTAGTAAAAATAAAAGATGTCTTTCAAAAATATTTTTCATTCATAAATCAAACACTAAAAATTATTTCCTGAAAATATTCTTTACTCACCAACCAAACATGAGAAAATAAGTCCAAAATCTACTTGTTTTCTAGGAAAATATTTTCTAGGAAGACATTTTCCATGCAAAACATTTTCCTTCATACCAAACACACCCTATATCTAAATGTGTCTTTTCATTTGGCGTCAATTAATATCTATGCTACTCAATTTTGGTTTGTATTAGTAGACATTTTAATTTGTTACAAAATTGAACAAATATACGTATGCATTCTATGTGGCGTGCCACATTCCAATTTATGTTGCACATGGAATCTACGTAGGAGCGTTTGTATATCTCGCATATGACCTGCGATACTTGAGTGTTTATTTATTCAATTTTTGAATAATTAAAGTTCCTATTTGTGCACTGACAATGTTAAATGTCATACTTGGTAAATGAAGTCAAGTTAAAGATTATGTTTACGTATTATTAATTTTATTAATTAAAGATGGTACACTATAGTTCATATTCAAAAATGGATTTGGATAGAGTCTCAACATAACAAGGATCAAATTTAATTTCTTCCGAAGGAGTAAAAAGAAATTGTGAGGTGATTTTTCTAAAGAGAGAAGATATAAACGTGACCTAATTTGGTGTCAGTGAGTAACTATATGATCTTTAATTTTGAATTTGTATTGATAGACATTTAAATTTACGTAAAATTAAACAAATAGACACATTCTTTTTGCAGTGTCACCCTACATGACAATTTTGTGTCCTACCTGGAGTCTTATGTATATTATGTCATGTAGGACATGTGTGTCTACTTGTTCATTTTTATACAAATATAAGTGTCTACTTATGTACACTTAAAATTGGAGGGCATCGTTATCCGCTGAAATCAAGTTAAAGATCATATTTACATATTATTGAACTTATAATTTTAAAAATATTTTAAGTTGATTAGTAGATATTATTCTATTACGTAAGTATATTAGATATGATATATAAATTTGTATTTCAACTTTGCCTTATTTCATATTTATGCTCTTTTCATAAATCTGCATAAGCATGCAATTAATTAGTACAAAAATAAATAAGTAAATATATGAATCTCATGTAGCATAATACATATAGAATATCATTTGAACATAAATTATCAAATAAAATATCACATTCAATTAACTAGAAAAAAAAAAACATATTTTATTAAAAAAATTTATAATTCAAAATTCGAATCTAAGACACACATATTTACCCCTATCAGGTAATCTCATGATAATCATGAGTAATTATTTCACTCCAAACCAAATTAGAATAGAGGGTAGTCTCATGATAATCATGAAAAAAGAATATTTATTTCAGTGTAAAACAGAATAAAGGGACATATACCATGATAATCATGATAAGAGAGTATTTATTTTACTCCAAATCAGAATAGACAAAAGGTAACCTCATGATAATCATGATGAGACATCACAAATAATCGTGATAGAATAATATGTATTTCTTTATTTTTTAATAAAAGTTTTTGATTTAAAATTTTTTAAAATTTAATTAGATTTTAATATAAAATCAGATATGATAGATTAAAAAAAGACATGTTAAAGCATCTAATAAAGACAAATTCATAGTGGTACCTACAACATTTAATTTTGATATATGTCCCAACTTCCCCATAACTTGTTATATATATATCCATCCATACTAAGGAAGGAAAAAATAAACAAATTAAGCATACTACATTATGGATATTTTAACACCAACTAGCTCTACAAAAAACCCATCTCTTCATTCTTGTAACTTATCATCCCTTAGCATATCCAATCCATTAGGTTATCAACTCTTTAAATCAAGAATCCCTTTTGAAGTAAACAAGTTAAAGAAATGTACGATTCGATCTACGCTAGCCTTGAATTCTGTTATTGCTCCTCCTGAAATTTTTAAAGAAAATGGGAGTGTGACCACTAAAATTTCGAAGGGGCCTGCGAATACATGCCCGTTTTCGCCTTTGGACTTCTTAGAAAGGGCTTCTATTGTTTATGGAAATTGCACATCAATTGTTTACAATGACACAAGTTACACTTGGTCACAAACTTACACTAGGTGCAAAAAATTGGCTTCTTCGATTTCATCGCTAGGGATCAAGAAAGGCGATGTCGTTTCCGTGTTATCCCCAAATATTCCGGCGATGTACGAGCTCCAATTCGCCGTGCCAATGTCCGGTGCGATCCTCAACAACATAAATTTCCGCCTCGATCCACGTACCCTCTCCGTTTTGCTCCGGCATAGCGAATCAAAGCTTGTATTTGTGGACTATCAAGCGAGTTCTTTATTACTCGAGGCGATTTCTCTATTCCCTTCTAATTTACAACGTCCTAAATTAGTCCTCATCGAGGATAATTGTGGTGATACTTCTTTAGTATCGAGAAATGAGTTTTATAATAGTTATGAGAATGTTATTGATGAAGGGGACCAACATTTCAAATGGATCGCTCCAGAGAGTGAATGGGAACCTATAACACTAAACTACACTTCTGGGACTACTTATGCACCGAAAGGTGTGCTTCATAGTCATAGAAGTGCGTTTACGATGAGTGTCATGGGCTTAATTGATTGGTCCGTCCCGAAGCAACCGGTGTTCTTGTGGACCCTACCAATTTTTCATGCCAATGGTTGGGGTTTTTGTTGGGCTATGGCTGCTGTTGGTGGAACCAATGTGTGTCTACGTCGGAGTCATGATGCTGCTTTAATATATGAAGCTATTCAACAACATAAGGTAACGTTTAACATTTCATTTAAAAAATTAAGTTTTTAAAAATAATATTTTTTTAATTACTTAATAATAATATCTTCAATATTCCTTACCTATTGTGGGTCCGATTCTACTTTATGAATCTGACACGTGACTTTATTTATTTATTGTATACATGTGACTCCTTATTTTTTGTCAGCTACTATTCATAATGTTAAATTTTGTGACCGTATTATCTACCAACTTAATTTATTAGAGATAAATATTTATCTATCAAAATTTATGTGAGCATCTTTTTTTATTATTATTTTTTAATTTGACCATGATAAGAAAATGTGATATCAAGTTAATTTTTTTTTATATTTATTCTAATTATCAATTATTATATTATTTATTAAGTGATTTGATTATATAAATATTATTTATTTTTTGTCAGCTACTATTTATAATGTTGAATTTTGTGACCTTATCATCTACCAACTTAATTTATTATGTCCAAATTTATGTGAGCATCTTTTCTTTTGATTTGATATCATGATAAGAAAATATGATATCAAGTTAATTTTTTAATATTTATTCAAATTATCAATTATTATATTATTTATTAAGTGATTTGATTATATAAATATTATTTATTTTTTATATAGGTAACTCACATGTGTGGTGCACCAGTAGTACTTAACATGTTATCAACCTATACAAAAAGGAAACCCCTTGATTCCCCTGTCCAAATCCTAACGGCCGGGGCGCCACCCCCGGCCGCAGTTTTGGACAGGACAGAATCATTGGGATTCGTGATAAGTCACGGTTATGGATTGACCGAGACGGGTGGGCCCGCGGTGACATGTGCATGGAAACAAGAATGGAATTCATTGACAAATTCAGAGAGGGCAACACTAAAATCAAGACAAGGTGTGAAGATGGTAGGGTTTACTGATGTTGATGTAGTGGATCCTGAAACTGGCATTAGTATTGAGAGGAATGGAATGGCTGTTGGAGAAATTGTTTTGAAAGGAGGTACATATAATATCCGATTTTTGTTATAATTTAAGTGTCTTACTATGATAATTATTTAGTTCGAGTATTATGATTTTTCTGATCTGTTTTAATTGTCATGATTACTTGTTCACTTTGAAATTTTGATCTGTTGTGAAATAATAAAAGATATGCATGTTTTCGTATAATAAGTAATATGTTTAGCATTAGGTCTTTAAAAAAAATTATTTAACGATTAAGTAATTAAATTTTAAAGGATAATACACGAAAATAAATTGAACTATTTTTTCTATATAAAAAATTATAAATAGTATTTTTTAGAATAATAAATAAATTAATTTACATAATTTATTAAATTTTTTTATAAAATAATTGTCTTAAAGATGTTCAGACCAACTTAAAGTAGTCTATTAATGTAAAATAAAGATGGTCCCAAGAGTCCACAATAAATTGTAGCAATAATGGATCAAATCATAAATAAAGAAATTATGTTGTTTTATTGTACCTTGTAACTCCTGTTCATTTTAGTTACTGCGCTTATTAAAAAATATATTTATTTTTTTTAAATTTGAATATTTAATTTTATTCTCAACAGGTAGTGTGATGCTAGGGTACCTTAAAGACCCTGAAGGAACATCAAAATGCATGAAGAATGATGGATGGTTTTACACCGGAGACGTTGGAGTAATGCATTCAGATGGATATTTAGAAGTGAAAGATCGATCGAAAGATGTCATAATTTGTGGTGGCGAGAACATAAGCAGTGTAGAAATTGAGTCGATTTTATACAAACACCCCGCGGTGAATGAAGCAGCTGTAGTTGCACGTCCAGATAATTATTGGGGCGAAACACCTTGTGTGTTCGTTAGTTTAAAGAATGATGCGTGCAATGTGACCGAGAAGGAGTTGAGAGAATTTTGTAAAGAGAATTTACCTCTTTACATGGTACCAAGGACAGTTGTTATACAAGATGACCTTCCAAAGACTGCTACTGGGAAAATTCAAAAGTACTTACTTAGGGATAAAGCTAAATCACTTGTATAAGCGTGAATTCAGATTAATCAGATAAAAGTATGAGTGGACAAGAATTACTAAATGCTTATTTAGTAAATAGTAAATCATGAGTTGTAAGCATTAATTTCTATCAAAACAAGTGGTGGTTCTTAGCTATGGGTTTCAAACATAGCTAAGAATTATAATATTAGTATTTTTCTAATATGTGTGATTTTTATATATTTACATGTATAGGAAGAGGAGCCTGAGTTCACGTGTATTTATGCTTCCTTTAATACATGATGTATAATAATTGATATTATATATTTAAATAGGTTTGTGTGTGCATTCAAACTCAAAAGAATCCTATGGTGTGATGATTCATTTGTGCACCTCTACTTGATTGTCCTTTCAAAATCTTCAAATTTAATATATTGAAATTTTTATTCTTCGATTGCTATCGTATAGTTTTATATTAGTAAATTTATAGCAATAGAGGACGTAATGTGTTAAAATAGATAATAATATATTTAGCGTAAAGTAACAATATAAATATTTACTGAGAATTCAAATAATGAAATTCTCTAAATTTTTTAAAGTGTAAATTAATAGACCTAACAATAAATACATAAAGGCTAAACCTGTCAAATATATTTTAAATTTGCTTATTTATTGTAGTGTACTTATCATGTTAAAATTTTGAATATGTACCATTAGAAGATACGGTTGAACATGAAAAAAAAAATGCTACCACATGGTTTCAAAGAAATATTTTGGTGTTATTAAAATTTGTCAGCTTGATAATTGATGCATAGTAGGTGATAGAGGAGTAAATGTAAATAATTATTTGCCAACTTCACATGGTGCCAAAACTAGTGATTATTGAAATTGAGCTTAGGACAAGTAAGAATTCTGGTGTAGTTTTTCATTTTTAAATCGAGATATTTGATTCGAGTTTTTTAGATATACAGTTATTTTTGTTAGGAAAATAATTTACTTTTTAATGTGAGGTTTTTCATCATAAATTAACCAAAATTTTACTGAAAGGAAAAAAATCAAGTGATCGACATAAATTCAGATAAGTCGAATTCAAGTGATTTCAAATATCATATAGTTTTGATTCTTAACTATGAGTTCAAAAGCCGCTAAGAACCTTAAATATTAATATTGCTAAGGTGTGGTTTCAATATTTATGTATAATATAAACATGATAAGATATATCTAGGTAAAAATAGAATGTATTTCTCTAACAATTTAAATTTTTAAAATATATGATCATACATTTTTTAACATGATATCAAAATACATAAGATGTCATATCTTCGAACTTTATCACCATCTGTTATCTTTTCTTCGCATGTTTAGTTCATCAAAGGAAATCAAACTACCACAAATATAGTGACAGAATTAAAAACCTAATTGTGAATTTGCATATGTATAGACTAATTTATGTCTATATCCTATATGTTTACAAAAGAAATCTATTAAATAATTATATTTTATAAATTATAAATTCTGAATCTGTCCCTATCTGATACGATAGAGAAAAGTGTCATCACATTTGATTCTAAGCACATGACAAAGTTTGTGCAAGTTTGAATTATTTTACTTTCCTAGCATGATGCATGGTGTGTCCCCCCCCCCCCACCACTCATATATATATATATATATAGTGATAATGTCATCAATTATCTTACTTGGATCACATAAAGTGTATTGCACCAAATTCAATCTTATTTGGATCACACACGCAATAAAGATTTTGCGGTTGGTCATAATATTTAAAGTGACTCATGCATATATTCCTATATATAATAAGAGGCTACAATTGTTTTACTTGCTTTGTTACTTTTTAATTTTAATTTTTAATTCAGTCCTTTTATTGAATATTTTCTTCGTTTATTTTTAATTGTTGTGATTTTCTTTTTTAATTCAATTTCAGTTAACATTTTATGATCTATTTTTTAATTATATTGATATGAAAAAATTGATCCATAATATTTTTCGTATAGGTTTTAAATATTTAAATTTTTTGTTCAAAATATCGAAATAAAGTGAAATAGTAGTAATTGGTACAATTACCGACTTCAATTAGTACATACGATCCTAAAATTTTCATATATCAATCATTGTGAATGTCAATCTTTATTTGCTAACAAAAATTTAGTTGTCTCTCCAAATTCTAATGTTCCTCATAAAATGAGATTAAAAAAATAACATATATTATTTGAAAATGACCTAAAAATTATTAAAGATCACAAAAAATAACAATTTAAGATATTTAGAAGACACAAAAAAACATGGTTGAACTCTTGAACACTTACATATGTTATTAAAAACTCAAATAAAAATACTATTCATTAAAATAATTGATATCTTAAAATTCCACACAACAAAAAAAAAAGTACTACTTCTGTCACATAAATTAAGATTGAGATGGTTTTAAAATTTTAATTTTTATCATACATTATAAAATAACTGAATAAATTTATTTTTACTTAAATTTTAAAAAAATTATTTCATTTCTATCCTCAATTTCATCACTACCTTTACTTTCTATTTAGTAATAATATAATTTTTATTCATGTAGGGCTCGGACAACGCCATATATATATATATATATATATATATATATATATATATATATATATATATATATATATATATATATATATAAAAAGAAAGTGAAAATCTTGTAAACCTTCAACAAATACCGCCTAGATGCAATTAATGTTTCCAAGATTTAATTTTTATAATCATTTTGAAAAGATTAATATATTAGTATAGTAAAAGTAATTGAATTTTGAAGTTATTATGTAATTTTGTATTCCGTTATTAATGTAACACTTTGTTTACGTACTAACAATTCTTATCTTTGAACTAAGATTCACATGGCCTGTCGCCTTGCGATGGGGTAATTTACTATGTGTCAATCACATTAATTAATGTATTATTTATGGCCACTAATTTAATGTCTTTTTTTTACAATATATTTTTGTGTATATATATATATATATATATATATATATATATATATATATATATATATATATATATATATATATATATATATATATATATATATATCTTAAAATTATAGGTAAAGATAATAAATAAATCGATCCACGGACAGACAACTACATTGAGTCGGGCCCCTGGCATTACTATCTCGCACTTTCGTCATATAAAAATTATTATTTATCTACGTCTAAATAATATATATCTTGCATTTGTTAGGATAAAAAATAATGAGGTGTCATGTGAAAGTTAGCAAAGCAAATGTCACGACCCAAAATCGAGTCGCGACTAGCACCCACATTTACCCTCCTATGTGAGCGAACCAACCAATCTAACCCTTAACATTTCAATGTATATCAACAGAAAGTAATGCGGAAGACTTAAACTCATTATTAAAAACCAATTCAATAACATTTAATATTCAACATCTATTATTTCCCAAAATCTGGAAGTCATCATCACAAGAACATCTATTTCAAATTACTAAACTAAGAATGTCTAAGAACTAAAATAACTAAAAAGCTAGTCCATGCCGGAAGTTCAAGGCATCAAGACATGAAGAGGGAGATCCAGTCCAAGCTAGAAGCATTAGCTCACCCTGAAATCCGGTATGCTGATGACTGGCTAGACTTACTGTTGAGTTGAAGACGACGGAACGTTTGCTGCACTCCACAAACAACAAAGAAAGAAACAAACAAGTAGGGGTCAGTACAAAACACGGGTACTGAGTAAATATCATCGGCCAACTCGAAATAGAAAACAATATACATCGAGTAATATTATAAAACCGACTATAATACTCAACATGTAGCAACAACAAGTACTATATCATTAACAATTACCGTCAAGTTCACACATGAGGACTCAAGCCTCTATACCATACTCATTTGGGAATTAGATTCATTAGATTGAGTACATTAACATCTTTCAAGATTCATTATCTTTATTTCTCTTGTGTCGGTACGTGACACTCCGCTCCCTCATACATCTTTAATCCTCTTGTGTCGGTACGTGACACTCCGATCCCCTACTACTATGTGTCGGAACGTGACACTCCGATCCCCTAAATCTACGTGTCGGTTCGTGACACCCGATCCCTAAATCTACGTGTCGGTTCGTGACACCCGATCCCCTAAATCTACGTGTCGGTTCGTGACACCCGGTCCCCCTAATACTACGTGTCGGTTCGTGACACCCGATCCCTTAATTCTATGTGTCGGAACGTGACACTCCGATCCCCTAATCTCCTTCTATCAATTTATCAAGCCTTCTTTCTCACTAAGGCATCATCAATCTCATTATTTTAGTTCATCATGCCTTCTTTTATACCAAGGCCTCATCATTAACAAGAGATTAGGTTTTTATCAAGATTTGGGATTCAATAGCTTCATCATGCTTAATATAATCACAATTATATAAATCACATTCATGCCAGCATACAAATCAAGCACATAGCAGGGTTTACAATATTATCAATACATATCATTCGCTATTAAGAGTTTTACTACGAATATCGTAAGAGAAACCATAACCTACCTCCACCGAAGACTAGTGATCAAGCAAGAATTTTTCCCAAAGCTTTCTTCTTCTTCTCGTTCGATCGATCCTCTCTCTCCCTCTCTCTTGTTCTTTCTAGTTTTCTTATTCAAACCCTCTTTCTTTTACCCTAATTAGCATATAATTAAGAATGAAAGATGGCAATAATAACCCACTAATTAACTTAAGGTCACCTCTTTTAACCCCCAAGTAATTAGACTCATAATCCTTAACCCTCTAACTTTATAATTAAAGTAGGAATAGTCCAAAACGTCCCTTAAAACGTGTAAAGAAATCCGACCCAGACTGGGATTACGCAACCTGTGACGGGCCGTCGTGCCTGCGACAGTCCGTCCTGCAGGTCGTCGCAAGGTTCAGAGACCCAAATTTCCACCAAGGGTCTGTGACGGTCCGTCACGCCTGTGACGGTCCGTCCTGCAAGTCCGTCACGAAGTTCAGAGAGTCGATTTTCAGTACCCAATTTCAGAATTTCTAAGTGTTTTGAAACGAGACCCTGCGACGGTCTGTCGTGACCATGACGGTCCGTCGTGGGGTCCGTCGTTTCAGCCAGTTTTCCAGAAATAAAATTTGCTGCTCAAAACGACTAAACAGGTCGTTACAGCAAACCTCGAAAGATCATGAGTAAGAAGACAAACGAGAAATAATCAAAAGAACATAAAGATTTAACGTGGTTCGACTAAACCTACATCTACAAATGAGATGAGCAATCCACTATAATTATGAAAGTACAAATTATAGAGAGAAATAACTCCAATCAATTCACTCGAAATATAAGAAAATTCACAAAATCTCTCACGGGACCGAAACTCTGAAAAATCCTAGGACTACATTGTGGATGACTGAATGTTGATTAAGTCAGAAGGAACATATCTATATGTATAAAGTCCTAACTTTTTCCTATTCAAAAAAAAAATTAGTCAAAGAAAAAAAGCCAAACATTTTGGATCCTCTACATAATCAATATTCCTTTAAACTCATATAATGATTCCGGAGCCTAAAGGGTACAAGATATTAATAAAAATCTAAAACGGTATATAAAATTTTATATTAACCAAAACGGTAAAATCGCTGCACCAACAGCGACTTACCCTACCGGAAAAAGCAAAATCGCTGCCTCTGCAGCGATTTTGCAAAATCTGATTTCTAGAGAAAAAAAATTAAGAAAATCGCTGCCCCAGCAATGATTTCTTTATTTTTTAATATCGCTGCCTAGGCAGCGATTTTGTAAAAAAAAAAAATTCTATAAATCGCTGCTTAGGCAGTGATTTTGCTTTTTCCGATGGGGTAAGTCGCTGTTGGTGCAACAATTTTACCGTTTTGGTTAATATAAAATTTTATATACTGTTTTAGAATTTTTGTTAATATTTTGTACCCTTTAAGCTCCGGACTCCTCATATAATGGACGTATTTATAACTTAAAACTGTTTTAAAATCCTAGCTTTAAAATTGGAGGATACATATTTAGCTATTTAAGTCGAGAGTTTCACTTTGAAAAATAAAAATTAATTTTTAAAATATACTCATAAAATATACATAATTGCTATATTTATTGAAACTTAAAAGCTATAAGAACTAACTTTTGCTATAAATGGTGATCATCTAAAATATGACTATAATTCAATTTTTTGCTTTATTAGGAAATTAGCTAACTTTTAAAATTATCCAAATTTGCTTCCTCTTCTTCTTCTTCTTCCTTTTTAAGTCGTCATTAATGACTAGAAATGTTGATAGAATTTTGATATATACTATAAATGTGAATCGTTTCAATCGAATTATATATATATATATATATATATATATATATATATATATATATATATTAGAAAAAACATTAGATGTTGAGAGAATTTTATATATAAAATCGAGATTGTTTAAAGGTGATTTTGAGTTGATTGAGATTGAACAGTCTGTGTACACTTCATGTATATAGTTATAGTTATATTAAATTAAGCTTTTTAAGTGTATCATAATGTATGATCAGGTAAGTTGTATTGCATAGACATTATATTATATACTTTCTTTTTACGACTATTGAGAAGCTATATTGTATAGTTAATATTTACTTTGATTGCTTTCTATGATTTTCGGCTTCTATTTTTTTTAAAAAAAAATATGACTATATTTTATTGTATATATATTTGAAACTATCCCTTTCTTTAGAGATGAAAAAATCAAACCCAATTCTTCCAATCTGTGTAAGTTTGAGCAGATAATTTAATTGTGGGTTGCTATGTAACCCAAATTGACTCGAGAGAAGTTTATCAAATTATTTTAAAAAAACTTTTGTGTTTTTGTATTTTATATATCATATATAGTCATAATAAAAAGAAAATTCTATTAGGTACTAAAAATTGTAAAAGAACAAATATAAGCAAATTTGAATTTACCTGGTAGGTAACTTGACTCGTTCTATAACCCAATACCCAATCCATTTTAATATAGGGATAATTGTATAGAATGACAAACTAATAATATAAAATAAATATAGTAACTACCGTTTGATTTATTTGTGTTCCATTGCAAACTGTTTGTCAGTCCTTCTCTCCCTCATATTCTCGCTCGCCACTCTCCCTTTCTCGCTCGCTTCCTGTCGCTCGCCTTTCTCACTTTATACAATAGAACTGTATAAATTGTGCTTCTAATTGTATAAAGCGAGAGAAAATTGTATATACACATGCAAATATACACTAATAATTATACAATAAAAGTACTCCCCTGCCCAAGTCTCTTTTGCCTTTCTCTCTTTCTCGTTTTATACAAATTCAAATTATATATAATTTCTCTCATTTTCGTTTTACACAATTCCATTCAATTGTATATTCTCTGCTCAAGTCTCTTTTGCCTTTCTCTCTTTCTCGTTTTGTACAAATTCAAATTGTATATAATCGTCTATGCACTTATAATCATACAATTCGTTTTATACACTTCTTTTTATACAATTTTCTACTCAAGTCTCTTTCTCTTTCTCTTTCTCGTTTTATATACTTTGTTTTATACATTTCGGTTCAATTGTATATGTATAGAGAATTATACGTATCAAAACTCATTGGGCCTCAAAACCTTTTTGATCTGAGCCCAAATTAATAATCCAAAAACGAAGTAGGATGTCTGGAAATGATACACTTGCTCTTTTTGAAATAAATTCTTTTATGAATATACGTTGTATACAAAATAAATAGGGCACAAATGAATAATAAATAACTATAACTTGGCATTTTCTTCTTTCTTACATGATTTAATAGCCACAAAAATATGATTACATACATTAAAGGCATAATACATAAACGTATTAACTTAGCATTAATTAACATTTATATCCTCTAATTTTGGGTATATACAAGTAGACAACTAAGTTTATATGAGATTGATCAAATAATCACATTTGTCCTACATGAAAATTTTGTGTTTTACGTGACGTCTCTGTCTACTTATTCAATTTTATACAAGTTTAAATATCTACTTATATACACCTAATATTAGTTGGCATAATATCAGCTAAAGCCGAATCAAACATATATTTACGTATTATGCATATATTAAACTTATAAGTTTCGAAAATCCCTACCTTTTTTTTGTGTCAATCAAATATGTTCGCATAAAATGAAACATAAGAACAAAATGTCAAGAAAATAATTTGCTTACTTAATACTAGTCAAGTTGTCATTTATATGAAGTTACAATTTGTAAATGGAATATTTCAAAGCCAATTCACACAAATAAATTCCACATAAAATAGGCAGTACTATAATTTTATTATATTATAAATTGAAATAAAAAAGAAAGTCTCCTCTTGTGGGACAATTTCAGTCATTTTGCTACATGTAGTTTTCGATAGCAAATTTGGCTTTTTGAGATCATAGATTCCAAGAAAATAGTTAACTAAGCAGTTTGAAAAATCGACTTATAAATTGAATCGAAAGAATGTTATTTGATTATTATTATTGGATTAATGATTTTACAAAAAAAGAATTATTAAATTATTAATTTGATATTGATTTTTAATAATACGTATATCGATAATACATTAAGACGGTAGTAATTTACTTTTTTTTTTATCTGTGTATAAATATCAAATTGCAATTTCAATATCTTACTAGTTACTATTTTTGCCTTTTAGCTTTTAATTCATACTTCACAATGACTTTGAGTTCACTACTTCACATTATACAAAACGTCAAAACCTAAAGTAAAAAGTACACCTTGTAGTTCTTTTCATATTAGTTATGATTGTTTCTGTTTCATGACAATTTATAAAGTTACGTTATTGTCTTGTCTTGTCTTGTCAAATTTGTTAGAAAAGTCATATATTTGTTTAATAAGCCCTTTTTATATGTTACATTGAAAATCGAACTTTTAAGGACCAAAATCGATAAATCGAAAATCTATTCTCAATATTTCTTCCGCCTATCACTACTTCTCCTCAGATCCACCATATCTAACCTCTTACATTTTCTCACTTGACATCTGAGCATATCTTTTTCACATGATCAAACCACCTAAATCTCGCTTCTCTCATATTTACTATCACAGAGGACACTCTCACCTAATCTCGAATATCTTCATTTTTAATCAAAACCCCTTTTAGCCTAAACCTCCTTTAATAAGCATTAATATACAACCTTGAAAATAGGTCATATACAACAAAAACTGAAGAAAGATCATAGCTAGTAACACAAAATATATTCTGGCCAATCATCTTAATCATTGATTTAGATATTTGCACTAATTTTCCAATTAACGTAGAAATTTTGTGTGGATTGAAAAGTATATCCTTGAATGTTTGCAATTTCTGATCGACCCTTTCGAATCACTATCGAAAAGATAAAGAAAATATGTCTTTATTTTATAAGATGAAGTTTGATCGTTAAAAATATATTTGTATCGCATTATGTTTTTACAAATTTTTTGTATGAACTATTTGATGTGTTTTTTTATCTATCTAAATTATCACCAACTATTCATCAAATCACACTTCAACTATCAGTTATTTCATTTACTATCTGAACAATGATGATATTTATACTTGAAAAATGAACGACTAATATATATAGCGTATAAAAATATTTATTTTAAAATCCGACTATGTAATGACAGCTTATAAAACGAAACAAAAACAATTTTAGCGACATTAAATATTAACACTAATAAAGTGTGCTAAAGTCTTTACCAACATTATTTAAGTGTCATTAGAATCAATGTCGCTAAAGACTTCAGGGACATTTACAAAGAGTGACAATTATCGGTAAAAATATATATTCAGCGGTAATTAAAATTAAATGACAATAATAATTATTTTTATTGTAGCGTGAACAACATGAAGAAGTGATTCATCATAATTGTTTGTAAGATTTTTCTTTTCCAATTTGTTTTTTTCTTTCAGACCATTCATTTCATAGATTTAGATGTTTGCACCATTTTTCCAATTAACGTAGAAATTTTGTGTGGATATGAAAAGGATAAAAAGAAAGTCTTTATTTGGGTGGGTTAAGTATTAAAAATATTTTTTATTTATTTTCTCTTTGATTAAAATATTTTAAAAATTATCTCTTATGGAAATAATTTTTTTTTAAATAAAAGAAAGCATAATATGTAAGTATATCCTTTAAATTAACTTCATTTTATATTTAGATTATTTAATTTTGAGTGTGCACAAGTAGACACTTCGGATTTTAGTATTGAACAGTTAGACAGATGAGTTCTATATGACATCGTACATGTAAGATACCCTTATTTTCTGTTCCATCTCGCCTTCATAATGTTTTGCTATCACATATAAATAATTTTGTAGAATTTTTTCTTACTTACTTAACAAATACAATAATTTAAGTAAGAAACCTACTTATTTAATAAAAGTACATTTTTTAGGAAAATATTTTCCTTGATACCAAATACACCTTGATAAAGATAGAATTTATGATTAAAACACATTTGAAGTATCATATTTTGTGAGCTTTCCACATGAACTATCTGGTGTTTACTTTCCGTCGCCTAAGTTATTACCATCTATTCATCAAATTACATATCAACTATCATGAGTTGTACTCTTTTTTCCTATTTGATCAATATTGATATTTTCAGATAAAATAAATAAATAATTGATACTTAATATATGATTTAAAAAATAACTGATGATAAGTTCAAATAAAAAATTTAATAAAACATGATAAAATTTAAATATATTTTTAATCACTCAACTCATAAAAATATTATAAATGATATATGTATCCTTTGAAAACTACCATTGACTTGTAGAAGTCTCCGCTCATCAATGGATGATGCACCAATAGCACCATCATTCAAGTTTCAATCACAATAAGGTTGTCTAATAAGACTAGGACCTGTCATTCTATTTCTATCTGTTATTATTTTCTACCTTCAATATAATTTTGCATACTACTTAAAAATGTTTAATAATATTTAATTATAGAGACATAACTAGCTGAGAGTTCATTTAATTTAGATGAACTCAATAACTTTTTTGTAAATATTATGTATTTATACTAGAAAACTAAATATATATATATATATATATATATATATATATATTATGAAACGATATAAATTAAGTAGAAGAACAAAGTACGGAGAAGAGAAAAGACTATTTATTCATCTTGAAGTGTATTCAGGATTCATAGATTTTCTTTACAATAAAGAAAAATCATTTATTTATAGTGAAAACTTAACTTTGTCCCCAAGTAGGATTCCTGACCATATCCTAAAAGGACCCCACATAATTAGACATTCACTATAATACAAATTGTTTATAACACCCCCTTGAATGTCAGTAGATTATGTGTCTCGTTAAAATCTTCAAAGATAAAATCTAGTGAAAAAAAAAATCTAGTAAGGAAAAAGAGTAGACATATCTAATAATACACATTATGGATGTCTCATTAAAAAACTTACAAGGAAAACCCAATGGGAAAAAATCTTGTGAGGGAAAAAGAGTACATCGCGTATTAACTCCCCCTAATAAGAACATCAATCCACAGACTTGAATCTTCGTTCTCCAAACGTGTGCACCATCTTCTTGAAAGTTGTAGTTGGTAGAGACTAGGTGGATAAATCAACTTTATTGTTACTTGAACAAACATGTTTCATGTTGATATCTCCATTCTTGGGAGCTCATGAGTGTAGAAAAACTTTGACGAAATATGCTTCCTTCTATCTCCTCCATTCAGGATCAAATATTTCTGCGAGTTACTTACTTTGAAATCTTTAAGCAAATAATCTATTGCCTTTTGAAAACTCTTCGAAAGTTTCAATTCTAGTCAATAACTTGCATAATAATACTTATATATGCTCTATGCATTTTGAATCTATGTGATTCTTACGAGGATGATAAACAAGTTTTTCGAAACCTTGTATATGCAAGATTTTTGAACCCATTGGATATTTTGATATCAATTTTGTCAATTGACAACATTCAATATCAGATGTATGACATCTTCAAGTGCCTAGATTGCAAGTCAAATAAACTTTACGCTTACCAAGATGCACCATTCCAGTTTTCACTTGATAATTATTTCTACACCAGCGTGCTTTAATATTCTTAGAATTTATACCATCATAATATTTTTCAATATTGTGCGCTATTGTATAAAAGATATCATCAACGATATATCATTTTGTATCGATTCTCAATACGACGTAACTTATTGAGATCTCATCACTTCATTACTTTTACTTAGCTACCCCTCTCATGAGGTTTCATAAAATGTTATGTCATAGGATCTCCAAGAGCACATTATCTCCTTATCATGATCATTTTGATTCTTTGATCCTCTTTTTTTTTTAAGAATTATTTTACTCAGATTCGATTAGTCTATCATGCTTCATGCATCTAATAGACTTTATCCTTAAGGATATTTAATATGAGTATTTACAACTCTTGTGTTGCTTCTAATCTCCCCCTTATGTTAGACAAACAAACATATATCTCAATTTTTGTTGGAGAATCTATCTTGTGAATTATTGTATATTCATCGATTATAACTACACATCAAAATAATCAGATAAAAAATATTTGATCCCTGATCACAAATCAATTAAAAAAAATTTGATCATAATTTATTGTTCTGATGCATACAATTACTTTTGTATGCGTATGATATTTCAAATCAACACATAAAGCTTTACTTTCACAAGCAAAGATTTCATATCTGAAAGTTGTGCTCTTAGCTCAATCAACTTGCACAAACAATTTTGTGAATGTCAAAACTGCAAGTTGACAACTCGCACATGTGATTATATTATAGATGCATCTCTTTATCATATCACATACTAGGTGAACGGGTCCCTATTCACCTTCTATACTTTTCAGAATTTAGGGATTTAGTCTCAATTTTAGTTGATCCAATCAACTTATCACGAGAACAGGCAACATAAAGAATTCTTAGATAATCTTCTAGTTCTTCAATATATTTCTATTACTCAGTATGCGCATCTTTGATATGACCAAGATATTCATGCCAACTAATAAAATTATTAGTATTAGTAAACTTCAAATTTACTATGTCATGTACCTTTTGCTTTAGTAAATTTCTTATTTATTACTATTATATGGGAAAATCTCAACTTTAATACTCCGGGGGTAAATTTCAGATTGTTTTTTCCTCAGTTACTCTACCTCTTCTAAAGGTGAGTCGTGATCCTATCACTGAATAGACTAATCTGATTATCAGAAAATTATGTCTGTAATCATATTATTTATGTCAATACTTTTACAAACATCAAGTTGCTAAATAACAATATGCACACATGATACCATTTAGAAAAAATATTTATTAGGACCATTAAGTATCTAAACAATCCACTAGGTGGATGAATAGGTCCACATATATCTATATACATTCCTAGAACGCGGGATTTGATCTCAACTTTCATTTATGATGGTCTCACAGTTAACTTGTCTTGTTAACAAGCAGTACAAGAAAATTCACCATTTGAAAGAATTTTTAGGTTCTTCCATGGATGTCCATTTTAATTTTTCATAATTCGTCTAAACATTATAGACTAATGATGTCCAGAAAATCATATCAAATTTAAAAAGTATTGGAATTAGTAAACTTCTTATTTATCATAAAATGTGTCTCAATTGCACTAATTCTTATCCAATACAAGCCCGAAGATAAAGTATGAAACTTTTCTATAATACATGTCTTCTTAAAGATATTTTTGGTGATACCACATTATAAATTAAAGGTCGCAATCTTTCTCATGCCTAGCATGGTGGCTTACACCTCATTTCCTTTAGAGAATAAATCTATATTTTTAGCAATTATCAGAAGTTCTCATTCTTCATGAATGGAACACAAACATGTGTGCATATCGTATTATAATAGTTGTACCTCATTCCATATTCACGTGCATTATTCAATCACTTGTTTTCTTTCAGACATAATATGTCAATTGAATAGGGTTTATGACTACTTTTCATCAAAAGCACACTTTTTGCTTTAATAGTCAAAATATCATCAATATAGTGCATTGAGACTCAAACTCAACGTCTTATCCATATAAAGGGATTTTAGGCCATAAATCATGAGACTTAAACCCAATATCTTATTATCATTGTGCATCAGGACTTGAATATGATGTCTTACCCTTTGGTGCGATTGAACGTAAATCCATCGTTTTATTCTTTTGGTATGATAAAACTTAAATTTATAGTCTTACCCACAATGAGCCCCAACCTCAAGCCTTCAAAATAATTGCAATTTTATCACTTTTGATGATCATTAATATGATCATATATTATATTGCACACAAAATTGAGATTGTTGATTTCTTATAATTAACACTAGTAGTTAATAGATATAGCTTAATAGATCACATACCTCATATAAAGATTGAAAACATACCTCTCACACTACAAAAATGACCGTTACCGGCATTTAATTCTTAATTGCCACTAAATATGTATTTTTAGCGGCAATTACCACTCTTTGTATATGTCTCTAAAGCCTTTAGCGACATTGGTTCTAATGACACTTAACTAATGCCGGTAAAGACTTTAGCACTCTTTATTAGTGTCAATATTTAATGCCGCTAAAAGTTGTTTTTGTTGTCGTGTCACTAAATTGTGCTTATTTGATCATTAAAATAAATTAAGAAATTTCCTTACCGATCGGTTAAAATTAAACGTATAAAAAGTTAATAAGTCTCTCTAAATACTTACTCTATATGGTACCTCCAGATTTGTCACATAATAATTATAACGTAAAGATAAATCATAAATTGAATATATTGCGACCTTCACATAATTAGACATTCACTACAATACAAATTGTTTATAACAATATATATATATATATATATATATATATATATATATATATATATATATATATATATATATATATATATTAACTCGTATATCTGTAATAAAACCGACCCTCGTCTTTAATTATAGTAATTTTCCTATTATATTATTTAAGATATTGTATCTATTATATTCAAATGGTAATAGTTCTATTTATAATTTCTTAAGAAGTGTGCAAAACTAATAATGAACCAGAATTACTGAAAAACGAGAGTACTAATTAGAGGACTAAAAGTAATTTAATTTAACTTTAAAAATTAGTTAAATTGACTTTCGAAAAACGTAATATAACAATTAAAAATAGACAGAAGTATTTGTTACGGAAACAAGTCTTTAAAAATAAGAAAAGAACTTTCTTAACGAAATTGAAAAAATATGGTGCATAAATAGTTTTCCAAGTTCATTACCTCTTTCCGACCTATTCAATCCCAACCCTTTGACTATCCCCCTAATCCTCATCTCGCCTTCATAGTGTTTTAAATTGCTGTCACATTTAAATAATTTCGGAAAATATTTTTTTTTGCTTATCTACCAAACACTATAATATAAGTAAAAAAAAACCATTTATTTTACAGAAATATATTTTTTAGAGAAATATTTTCCTTTATATCAAATACACCTTCATAAAGATGTAGTTTATGATCAAAATCACTTTCAAAGCGTCACATTTTTGTGAATTTTCTATGTTAATGAACTATCTAGTGTTCATTTTTTCTGTCTAAATTATCATCACCTATTTATCAAATTACACTTCAACAATCATGAGTTTTACTTTTTTTTCCTACTTGAACAATATTGATATTTTTCAGATAGAAAAATGAACAATTGATACTTGATAAATGTCTTAATAAATAATTGAGAATAGTTTCAATAAAAACTTAACTATATATAATAATTTAAATGTATTTTTGATCATTTAACTCGTAGAGATATAATAAAGGATATATGTATCCTTTGAGAAACTATCATTGACTTGAAATAAGTCTCTGCTCATCAATGAATGATGCACCAATAGCACCATCATTCAAGTTTCAATCACAAAGTCTAGTAAGATTATGACCTTAGGGGACTTTATTCTCTTTTGATTTATATGTAATTGGTTAATATTTAGTCGGTCTAATAATAATTATCGATTATATTATTTTAAGATATCTAATAATACTTATTTACTGAGGCGGAGTTAGGTGAGAGAGTTAGTGGGTTCAAACGAACACAATAATTTTTTTTGTAAATTTTATATATTTATACTAGAAAATTATATAAATAAAAATTAATTCATAAATCTCTAATAAAACTGATTGATAGCTTAGTGGAAAGGAATAGTCAGGAAAATACTTTCATACTAGAGTTGTGGGTCTGAATCCCATTATTAACAAAAAAAAATCTCTTTTTTTTCGGAACCTCAAAACCCCTAATCCTAGCCCTGACTTCAATTATTCATTTTATGAAATTAATGAATAATTTTATACTTAATTTTTAATTTATACTCATTTTTAATTATAATAATTTTTCTATTATATTTTTTAAGATATTATATCTATTATATTTAAATAACGATATAATTTTATTTATAATTTCTTAAGAAGTATGCAAAACTAATAATGAAAAAGTATTATCGAACAAAAGGAGAATACTAATTAGAGGACTAAAAGCATAGTATATAACTTAATTAAAGTTAAATATGTAAAAGTCAAATATTACTGAGATAATACAATAACAATGAGGCTAAAAATGATTATATATCCAAAAAAAAAATGTAATTGTTTATAAGAATAATTTTTCTTGAAAAGTACGTAGTGTTTGGATAACATGCATGATTTGGAATCTGTTTTTTTCGACAGTATGATTAATTTGCAAGTTGGACTGAATAAAAATACAACTTGCCAAAGCCGACTTTAGCCATTTGGATTAATTCATAGTTTACATTATGCTATTTTTTCCAGTTATTCGATATTGAATATTCATTTTAAAATTTAATTGGTTGTCGTTAAATTTCATTTTAAAAGGTAATACATTTTTTGTTATAGACGGTTTCACAACCAGTGCTCGACTCAAGATTTTTGATTTAAAATAAAAAAAAAATGTAATAATTCATGATTGTTTAAATTTTTTAAAAATATTATCATATGTATAAATCAAATTTTAGAAAGATTTATAAAAATATATAAATATGTTAATATTTTTTTAAAAATCCGAACATGCTATTGTATTACTGTCTCTTTTATTAAATCACGACAAAATCTAACATGTCAACTCTCTCACTCTTCACGGAATGTCTTTAGGATTTAAACTTAATAATTTAAAATTTTAGTTTTATTATATACTTTTTTAAAATTGAAAAGAATAATATTTAGTTCTTTCATTTAATAAATATTATTTTTTAATTCCCATGACAAAATTACTACGTTGTAAAAAGGAATAGGAGGGAGTAATAATAAACCTATAAAATCATGTCTAGATTCATGTCCATATCTGCTAAGAAAGTATTTAATATCCAGGGACTGATTATTATAAATATAAAGTATAATTTATTAAATTATTTTTACTCAATAAAGGTACATTAACTTTTTTCTTAAAAAATATTGTACATGTACCTTTTAATATTAAGAATATAATCAAACATAATTAACATTTTTAATTTAAATTCCAAAAAGCAATAATTAAGTATTTCAAAATTTATTTTTTAAAGCTAAAATAATTTGAAACAAAGAGAGTAATATTCAAATTCATTTGACACGAGGAATAAAAGATAATTAATTTTGAATAAACTTTTTCTATGTTAAAATTATATTATAATTAGAAAATAACTTACCTCAAAATTATAATATTATTTTTTTGTCTTACTGAGAGTATTTAAATAATTAAAAATAACTTATTTTTCAATTAAAATTTATTTTTAATACACATTTTAATGGTCATACATAGAGGCCAACCCCACACACCCACTTTTTTTTTAAGTGATAAAGACAACAAGATTATGAGGTCTTGAATTTTATTGAGGTACCCCCACCCACTCCCGCTAAAGTTCGATAGTAAATTTAATCGAATTTAATAATTTATATAAATAATTTAAGAAAATTTTAAATATAAATATATTAAAAATTACTTTATAATCTGTAATTCATAAAATTAACATTTTGATTGTCTTCGATATATGCATTTCTAATTGGTTCCTCACTTCAACAAAACTATACTTTTCTCTAATAAGAAAAAGACATGCAAATATTCAAGAGTGGAGCTATCCTTGATTTTTTTAAAAAGGAATCAACCTACTTTTTTTTAATTTATTAAAAGAGTATTTTATTTTCTTATGTAAACTTGTCATTTGAGGACTTACTATAAAAAATGTTATATATCTAATTTTTATTTGTTTGTTCTATTTTTATATTAAAATACACAATTATTTCATTTAAAATTTTAATAAAAGAATTAATTAACATATTAGCAATAATCATCTACTAAATTTTTTGAAGTCAACAAAACTCGTAACAGAAATATCGATTCCAACTTATTCGAAACTCCTTAATGAAAATTTTGTCACCACACCTCTACCCTATTTTATCAACTAATAACAACGACATTTAAAGCTTTTCCATATTTCTTAAACCTCATACATATTAATCAAACTACGACACATAAATTAAAAATAATCTATTCACAATAATCACCTATAAAAACTACTAAATCCAATCAAACTCAAAACAAAAACATTGACTCCACCCCTCCTTGTATATATCTCCTTAATAAAAATTATATCTCCGTCATCGCTCATTTTATCTATGATAAAAATAATATTCACCCTTTAATACACACTATACATAATTAATAAAAATTCTATCTCAGTCATCGCCCTGACCCCATTTTGTCTATGATACCAACAATATTGACCCTTTAGTACACACTATACACAATATGCAATCTTCATCCCACTAGTACTCCCACTTTCATCAATAAATACCAATTTCCCATATCCCAACTTCTAATTTTTTTTCTTTAAACACTAGAGCTATGGATAGATCCAATAGTGTTAATAGAAGAGAAATACACACAACAAATAGTACCAAAAGAATTCAAGAAGAGCAAGAAGTACAATCAGTAGAAAGGATATTTGAATCAAAACAAGTGCCATCATGGGAAAGTCAATTAACATTAAGAGCATTTTTTGTGAGCTTAATATTGGGAATTTTATTTACTTTTATTGTTATGAAATTGAATCTTACTACTGGAATTATACCTTCTCTTAATGTCTCTGCTGGACTTTTGGGATTCTTTTTTGTCAAGACTTGGACTAAATTTCTTGACAAATCTGGAATTTTGAAACAACCATTTACAAGACAAGAAAATACTGTTATTCAGACTTGTGTTGTTGCAACTTCAGGCATAGCCTTTAGCGGTAAGTAATTCTTCATTGTCTCGATAAAAAAAATTATCTGTATCGAGTGCTTATGTTATCAAATGAATTAAGATGCATGATTTGTGTATCTTGTATTTGTTGTTATGTTTTAGTGGTTACAAAAATTTCCCTCTTTTTTTTTTTAATCTTAATATAAACTTATCTGCATTGAGTGTTTATTTCAAATCGATTGACGCAAGACATATATTTGAAATTTTGTGTTGTCCGATATGGTTAGTTATTCTTGATTTCCTTCTCCATTTTTATCTCAGTAAAAATTTATTTGCATTGAGTATTTATGTGAAATGAATAGTTATAAGACATTGTTTGTTTCTATATATATTTTTATTTATGTTATTTTATATTATTTATCGTGTTTTTCTTTTCGAAAGTCAATTTATCTGTGACATGACTATTAGTTGTTATAAATAATTCTTTCTGACCAAAACTTTACATTTATTTAATTTAGGTTAGGTGGAATAGAGGCATGATATATGTTTGAATATATAAATGTTTAATTTTTGAACCCATAATGCTTGCTTGGCCCATTGTTGTTTGTTCAAGTCTTTATAGAGACGGAGAAATTTAATTAAGTCATAATTAGAAATTTGGAATCTGAATATTTTTTTTTAAAAAAAATTATGATTAAAAAAAATATTTTTTGGTTTATATTTTATTTATTAAAAATACTCAACCATCATAGTAATAAATTAAACTAGTTTGATGTAAATACTAATTTCACTTATTTTATTTCAACATATTATAGAAAGTTTGTCTTATTCTACATGTTACTAGTTGCACTATTGTTAACTTATATGATTCAACTTATATAGATTAATCTTTTTCAGTATTAAATTAGTATTTTTTTTAAAAAATAAAAAGTTAATTAGAAGAGAATTCAACTTAAATTTGGAGTCTTTTAATTAAACTTCACAAAAGGTGTTGATTTAGCTGATGAGAGATGTTCCTACTTTAAAATTTAAATCATACTCTTCAGTCTTATCTCATTTTATATGATAGCATTTAATAGATTACGATTTTTTATAAAAAGCATTTTGAAATTTATTTATTTCATTTTATATGATTGTTTTTAACGGAAAATGACTTTTTATGAGGAAAATCTGATTATTATTTTTTTGTATATAACAATAAATATTATCATGCCACACAAAAATATCACTAAAGATAAAAAAAAAATTAATTATATAATTTTTTTTTTTGAAAAAAGTGTTATACATAAAATGAGACTATGAAAATAATTGGATAATATGGAAACAACTTTCCATGAAGGTAGTGTTGGAAAAAAAGGGAAAAGTTTGAACTTTATTTTTGTCAAATCATGTGTTTTTTTCTCATTTTGCAATTAAATCGAAAATTAATATTGTTGAAATGTTGGTCTAGATACATTGTGTGTGATATTATTTAGTCCACGGATATTTGGTGGGTTTGTGGACACCACACTATAATAAAAGAAATATCAATGAATTTTAAAATATTATCTTTAAAATATAAAAAAAAATCTAAATATATAATCTTAATTTTAAATAATATTTTAGAATTTCTGAAAGTAGATTTTGAAATAACAGTAAAGTTATTTCGTGTATTTCTAAGCTACATAGTTAATTCATGAAAATAATCACAAGCATATTCTATAATAGTTCATCGATTCATTCTTCAAATTTCAATTTTTTCTTAAATTTAATTAATACGAAATATTTTATACGATCAGTTAGTTATATCTTACTTTATCATTTTGCACGGGCGAAAAGGTGTGTTCCACTCAATGTGAATTTCAAGATGTAAAGTAATCGTGCTTTATTCTATTTAAAATAATATATTGTTTTGATATTTTTTTTTTAAAGATCTTGTGATTCAAATTAAAAGTGTGCATACTATTACATTTTGAATTTTATATTTTTAGACTTGTCATTATCATTATTTTTTACTATAATAATTAAGAGAGTGATTAAAAGGTCAAATGAGAAAGTTAGAAGTTTAGACTTTTTTTTTTTACTAAATATAGGAAGGTTAAGTGACATTCTTTTATTTAGGTACCAAATTAAGAAGAGTAACAAACTAAGATGCATGAATCTAAATAATTTTTTTATACTTCACATAAAATCTTTTAAAGAATTCTCAGAAATTCTTGAGTTCTTAAAAAAACATAATTAATATGTCACTAATATTTGGATTGAAATATAAGTGTGATCTTTTCGTAAATTTTATTAACGCAAAGTATTTTATACACTGAATTGTTATTTTAAGTTTAGTCAATTATAGTGTGTGAATACATGACAAATTAAAAGTCTTTGAAAGACAACTGGAGTGAGACTAGCTATTCATACTTGACTTGTTAGACCCACACTTAAGCAAACTGAAAAATTGTAATTCGTCCTGTTTGTTTCAATTTATATGATATAAATTAGATTTTAAAAATTAAATTTTAAAAATATTAATCATGATTTATTTTATTTTTTATTGTTAGTTTTTATGATTCATTGTACTTTTTATGTAGTTCCCATATATGTGAATTATTCTTCGTAAATCTTTAAGATGGTACGTCATGATCAGAATAAAAAACAATTATGATTAAAAGTTAAAATGTCATATAAATTGTGACGAAATTTAAACAATTCCTTTTTTTCTTCTAATAAAGTCTTTGTGTATGAATTATTGTCTCCGTAAGTGGTGGGGGATCATTTTATAATAATGTTGACTATCATTTTCCACAATTAGTTGAAATAAAAACTCCATAGGGAAAATCATTATGGCTTTAGAATATATTAAAAGTAATTATTTCCTTTATTTCATATTAGTTGTCATGATTTACTTTTCAAGAGTTCATTTGATTAATTTTTGACGTATTACATAATAGAATATTTCAAAAATAACAACTACATATTCCAACACTATACAAAAGTACTATAAGTTACAAATTTTATAGTATCAATATGATGGAAAAAAATATATATCTTAAAAATAGCATAATTGTTTTTTTATCAATTGGATTCTGGATTAACAAAAATACAACGTTTGAGCCAAAGCTATTGAAAGTTCCATCGAACCCATCGCTTTAAGGCTAGCTCCGCCCCAAAGTGAATACAAGTGACACTATTAATTGGTTCCCTCTTTAATATGTTGTTCATACCAGCTTGCATGTAACTTGAACTATTTTACATTATACCCCCGCTTGCTCACTAATTTTGTTCACGAAGAGTTAGATGGATCGATGAAAAGAAGTCACCTAGCGTTATTTTAAATTGGTATCCTCTCTCCTTAGGCAATGCATTATTAATTGTTGCATTTTAAGAATCATTTGGTACCTTATTTATGTGATAAAAGCATATAGTAAAATTCAATATAATAACTTTAATTTACCTTTTGATCATGAGTAGGAGGTTTTGGAAGCTATCTTTTTGGCATGAGTGAAGTTATTGCTAAGCAATCAACAGAAGCAAATGCTGCAGATAATGTCAAGAACCCTTCTTTAGGATGGATGATAACTTTCCTCTTGGTTGTTAGCTTTCTTGGGCTTTTCTCTGTTGTTCCGCTTCGTAAGGTAAATTCGACATCTCTAATGCATATGTATCACATATTTTCAAGCGTGACGATATACACTTGTATATAATAGGTTGTAACACTAAAACACACCTCGAAATTAATGAGTCAGTTGTCATGTGAACGAAGTTTTGATTAGGCAAGTTAAGTTGTTAGGCATATTCTAACATAAGGTCTAGTTAGCTTTGAGGTGCGTTTTGATAAACAATTTGTCAACATTAGTAACCGCGATATATTGATGCTATCATACAAGTTGCGTTGTTTGACATAATGTGAATATATTTCTCAGATTATGATTATCGACTTCAAACTGATTTATCCGAGTGGTACTGCAACTGCTCACCTGATCAACAGTTTCCATACTCCACAAGGAGCTAAGCTAGCCAAGTGAGTCTTTTACACCATCAACGATTTGTTTCTTATCGATGATACTACTTACTGTTCTAATTGCTCGTCGTTGCAGGAAGCAAGTAAAAACTTTGGGAAAGTTTTTCACCTTCAGCTTCTTATGGGGATTCTTCCAGTGGTTTTTTACAGGAGGGGATGGCTGTGGATTCGCGAACTTTCCCACTTTAGGTCTCAAAGCCTACGAGAACAGGTAAACGATTGAATTTCCATTAATATCAACTTGTTTGTTTGGACTTATTATGCTATTGATACATTTCGCAATGTGTTTTCAATAACTTACACAATGTAGCCTGCTTAATTAGTTGGACTCGAATAAACGTTGAACTTCTACATCTACTGCAATATGCTCTTATGTTTTTGTATGTATATTGGGAAACAAGGTTGTTTGTTTAGCTATGTTGCTCTGGCTCTTCAAGAACGTTGTCACACCCGTGTCAGTTCCTCCAAAAATGTACTACTTTTGGAGTATTTGTACGCGCCTGGTGACATTTTTGAAGAGCCCGAACAATATAGATGTTTCTATACTCAATTCTGTAACTTGGAAGCACTACTTTTCAATGTTTTCGACTTATTTCTCTGATCAACCAGGTTTTATTTTGACTTCTCCGCGACATATGTTGGTGTTGGGATGATATGTCCATATCTAGTCAACGTATCGTTACTAGTTGGAGCGATCCTTTCGTGGGGTATAATGTGGCCTCTTATTGAAGACAGAAAAGGTCATTGGTACCCTGCTGATCAAAGTCCTACCAGCCTTCACGGCATACAAGGTTACAGGGTACGTAATCAATATGACACGCGATGTTTTTAAATTAGCTCGATCAGATAAAAACTGAAAAATGAGGCTAATGGATTTTTCCGTGCTGCTCTTGTATTGCAGGTGTTTATAGCAATAGCTATGATCCTTGGTGATGGTCTTTACAACTTCATCAAAGTACTGGGACGAACATTGTATGGTATATATTGCCAATTCCGCGAGAAAAAAGCAGGTTTAGTCCTTCCTGTTGGTGCCCCGCGTGCATCCCCTGCAGAGGCATCTCTGTCTTATGATGATCAGATACGAACCGAGCTTTTCCTCAAGGATCAAATCCCTACGTGGGTTGCTATAGTCGGTTATGTTAGCATTGCCATCATCTCCATGATAACGCTTCCACACATTTTCCATCAACTTAAGTGGTACTACATTGTGGTGATATACATTTTTACACCAGCACTAGCCTTCTGCAATGCTTATGGAACTGGTCTGACTGACTGGTCATTAGCATCAACGTACGGGAAGCTGGCTATCTTCACCATCGGTGCATGGGCTGGGGCTAGTCATGGTGGTGTTCTAGCAGGATTAGCTGCTTGTGGTGTCATGATGAACATAGTCACAACTGCATCCGACTTAACACAAGACTTCAAGACAGGTTACATGACGCTGGCTTCTCCTAAGTCGATGTTCATAAGCCAGATGATCGGAACAGCAATGGGGTGTGTGATTTCCCCTTGTGTATTTTGGCTATTCTACAAGGCGTTCCACGACTTAGGTATTCCAGGTTCAGAGTACCCTGCTCCTTACGCTCTAGTCTATCGTAACATGTCTATATTGGGAGTGGAAGGCTTCTCAGCTCTACCAAAGAATTGTCTCACATTATGCTACATATTCTTCATTGTTGCTATTGCAATCAACGCGTTAAGAGATGCTCTAGGAAAGAACAAGGCAAAGTACATTCCTCTTCCGATGGCAATGGCTATACCTTTCTATCTAGGATCATACTTCGCCATTGATATGTGTATCGGGAGCCTGATTTTGTTCATCTGGACAAAGATAAACAAGGCTAAGGCCGATGCATTTGGACCAGCTGTCGCGTCTGGACTAATATGTGGAGATGGAATTTGGACCTTGCCTAGTTCAATCTTAGCTTTATCAGGTGTTAATCCACCAATTTGCATGAAGTTTCTATCAAGGAAGGACAATATCAGAGTAGATAAGTTCATGCATCCTAAAACTCGGTAACGTGTAGGTTCTGTCGCGTTCTTATTGTTCTGTTTATCCTCTGTATGTTCGATGTTTATATTGCTATGAACTTGCCATAAAGATAGAAGTAAAATTTACGTAGATAACGTATTGAGCTTCATGTGTTAAGTTGTAAATGTACACTACATAAGTTTACTGTACTATGTCATTGTTCACAAATTCACAGCTTTATATTTTGGTTAGATAATATGTATTTTGTAACCAAGTTTAAACTAAATATTTATGTAAAATTAAGGTGAGGTGTTACATTTCTCTTTAGTAAATATAAATTTAATGATAATGTCCCTTGCAATTTGGGGACGTGACACTTTTAGTATAACACTATACTATTTTTGTATACCGTTAGAAATAATAATTCAAAGTTGGAGCTTAAGTTCTTATGTTAATATTTATTTAATTAGTGTCTATTCATATTGGATATATATTTTCTAGTCGTAGTTTAATTTCGTTGTTCATTATTACAAATAGAGATGTTGTTTGTTATTTTTTAGTATACAAAATAAATAGAAATTGAAGTAAGAATAAACCTTTAGAATTTATAAATAAAATATTTTTCATGCATAAATATTCGATTAAACTTAAATTATTTGATTTTCAAAAAATAAAAAATATCACATAATAAAAATATTCGATTAAACTTAAATTATTTGATTTTCAAAAAATAAAAAATATTACATAATAAATTTATTAAGATTTGATGTCCTTTCTGCAGCTATTGACCACTGCAATATCTGCAGTTTTACAGCTGCACCCTATTAATTTATCCGATGAAATAAAAATTCAACATTATTTATAGGGAAAAGGGTCAAATATGCCCCTAAACTATTTGAAAAGATTTAGATATACCCTCCGTTTAAAATTTGGTCCATTTATACCCTCGCCGTCCAACTTTTGGTCTACATATGCCCTTTTGGGTGTTAGTTGGCCAACTCGGAATATCCAACTCATTTTACTTTTATTTAAATGTCAAATGGATTTCCCACGTCATTTTTATGCATTATCATTTGACATTTATATTGCAAGGGAAAATGGTCAAATATGTCCCTAAAGTATTCGAAGATCTAGCTAGATATACCCTCGTTTAAAGTTTGGTCCATTTATACCCTCGTGTCCAACTTTTGGTCTACCTATGCTCTTATGGGTGTTAGTTGGTCAACTCGAAATATCCAACTCATTTTACTTTTCTTTAAATGTCAAATGAGATTTCACATCATTTATATATATTATCACTTGACATTTATATTAAAAGAGAAAGGGGTCTTTTATGCCCTAACTATCCGACCCAATTTTAAAACACATATACGACCGTCTTTTAAATGGTTCAATTATGCCCCTAATCCGACTCATATATGTGTGAATTATTTTGTTATTTACATCATCATCGCCTGCTGCAGCTTGCAGTTGTGTCTGTAACGTTGTTGCGGTGAATTCCTCTGCTCTAGCCCTTGCCTGCCATGTTTGCGCCTCCAGCTCTGCGTTGCGCCAAAACGCTTTTCAAACCTCGACTTCCTTTTCCTTTAGTTGTCGTGCCATTGATTCCTCGGAGGTTCCAATCAGAGCACGATAGTGTTCGCCATTTAAATGGTTCAATTATGCCCTAATCCGACCCATATAGGGTATTTAAAAAAAGGGTCGGGTTGTATAGATTATTTAAAAGACGGATAGTATATGTGCTTAGAATTTGATCGGATAGTTAGGGGCATAAAAGACCCATTTCTCTTTTAATATAAATATCAAGTGATAATATATAAAAATGATGTGGAAAATCCATTTGGAATTTAAAGAAAAGTAAAATAAGTTGGATATTTCGAATTGACCAACTAACACCCATAAGGGCATAGGTAGACCAAAAGTTTGGACGCGAGAGTATAAATTGACCAAACTTTAAACGGGGTATATCTAGACTTTTCGAATAGATTAGGGGCATATTTGACCATTTTCCCTGAATATAAATGTCAAGTGATAATACATAAAAATGAGGTGGAAAATCTATTTGGCATTTAAATAAAAGTAAAATGAGTTGGATATTCCGAATTGGCCAACTAACGCCCGAAAGGGCATATGTAGACCAAAAGTTGGACGGCGAGGGTATAAATGAACCAAACTTTAAACGAAGTATATATCTAAACCTTTTCAAAATGTTTAGAAACATATTTAACCATTCTCCCTTATTTATATATACTCTATCTACTCTATCAAACGAAAATTAATAAAATTCAGTCAGTTAGAAAAAAGAGGTCGACATGGAAACAAAGTTGCAAATAGTACAATGATAGCTTTTTTAATATGTCATTATAACAAAAGTTCACTCTTCTAAGTTTTATTTAAAGCAAATGAGAAAACAAAAGTTAATTGAAAATATCTGAATTTTCTTTAGTTCCTAACTAAGGAAACGAAACGATCCCCACAAAAAATCACTATCAAAAGTAGGTATTTCTACATTTCCCTATACAGGATTTCACTTTTTTCCACACCAATTTAATTTTTCTTTTTCTTCATGTGTATATGTTAAATCTTGAATAATTTTAGTGAAATTTTTTATTTCGCTATTGATTATATTTATTGCTCTTTAGAGGGTGTGATGAATTAATACTGAACAAATAAAAATGAACGGAGTACGAATTACTATTTGCCCTTTTTATATACAGTTTAAGACTTCATTTCTAAGTCTTCCTTGTAACTTCTCATCATCTTCTTCTTTCTTCCTTTTAAGCCTTTGGAATCTTTGTCACTTTTGGTACAGTATATGAAAACACTAATATTAACATCAACATGTAATATTATTAATATAAATATATAACTTTCTTTTAAGTTTTAGCAAACGAAAAAAAACTATATATTATAAGTTTTCCTTGTAACTTCTCTGTTTTTTTCATCTATTTTATTTGTTGACTATTAGTCCACCTTATTGAAGATCTTTATAATCTTTATTCCACACTTTTTCTCCTTTTTTATCCTATGATTGTACGAAATAAATCATTTTTCTACATTAAAGTTACTTGTCATTTTCCACATTTATTTTTTACTAAACTTTCATCATTTTTGTTGAATGCAGCAGTAGAGAATATTTTGTTGCTTCAATATAATATAAAGTTATAGTAGTAGCTACAAGATCATAAATATAAAGGTATTTTTTTTTTAAATCTATTTGTTATTGCATGTTGATGATCATGATGTACATGTTGTTGTTGTTGATTTTTTTTTAAAATTTTTTTGTATAATTTTGATTAATATTAGGGGAAAATGGCTACTACTACAAAGAAGAAAACAGAGAAAACAATTCCTGGATTAGTGGATTTGGTGTTTTCTTGGTCTTTAAAGGATGTGTTGAACAAAGATCTTTACAAAGACAAGGTTTGAATTCATCTTTCTTTTTTTTTGTTGTTTATGTTGCTCGGACTTTTTGAAAATTTTGGATTAGTTTTTGTTTGATTCTTAAATAGTACAATGTGCTTTTAGAGGACCTGACATAGAGGTACGATAACATTTTTGAAGAATCTGAGCAATGATAGCTAACAATAGTATGTTATATATGAACACATTTTATTTTGTTCGAGTCAAAATCAATGTGTTTAGTTGGTTGAAAGATAAGTGCTGGATATCGGATCCTCTAAAAATAGTGTGTGTCTGGATGATCCGACATGAGTCCAAAAACATTTTTGCAGAGTCTGAGCAATGTTACAAGTTGTTATTAACATTTCATGTCTCATGTAGTATATCATGCATTGTACTATAATTTTAGTTTTTGAACTTTTGATGGTCAAATTTATTGTAATTTGTTCTGTTTCGATATGTTAGGTGAACGAAATTCCAGAGACATTTGTGTCGATTGATCATTATTTGAAGTCATACATTACTCCACTAGTTGAAGAAACACATGCTGATTTGCTCTCTAATGTGTCCACTGTTTCGCGGGCACCTGCTCTTGAGGTTGTTGATGTTAAAGTATCGAAAGATTTTAAGCCTCCGAAAGGTTTATATTACAATATTTTGTTGAGAAGAAATCAAAATAGAGAGGAGGGAGAGAGTAATGAATCAAAGCATGAATCGAAATATGAACCAATAGTTGGTGATTTGATTGCACTAACAGATGTGAGACCACGAAGAATCGAGGATTTAAACAGGCCTAAGAGATCATACCTCATTGCTATAGTTCAAGGTATGAATGATGATGGTTATAGAATACCTATCTTGTCTTCACAGCTTATTCCGTTTAAGAAACCGGATAGGGAAGGTGAACAAGGCGACAAGCTTTTTGTTGTCTATCTTTCTAATTTGACAACAAACATTCGAATATGGAATGCATTGCACTCAGACCGGGAAAATTCAAACTTTAATATCATTAAGACCGTGATGAGAAGTGATGATTCGAATGTTGTGAGTACTTTTTTTCAACTTTACTGTTATAGTGATCATCCGTTGAAATTGTATCATTAGTCTAGCATCTAATAAACATTTCGTTTGTAGGGTGATCAAGTAGACTGCTCCCTTTGTTCCGTTAGAGAAACAGAAACTAATATTCCTATATCGAGTTCAAGAGCCATCGCTCAGTCCTTTGAGCTAGATAGTGCTCAACAAGAAGCTGTTGTAAGTTGTGTTGCTACAAGAGAATGTTCTCACCGGAATATGGTTAAGTTAATTTGGGGTCCTCCGGGAACTGGAAAGACAAAAACAGTTGCTTCTTTACTTTATGTCCTATTAAAAATGAGGTGCAGAACTTTGACTTGTGCGCCCACGAATGTTGCTGTGTTGGGAGTGACTAAGAGGCTGATGCAGAATGTACAGAGTTGTTTGCAATACGACACGTATGGTTTAGGAGATATTGTCTTGTTTGGTAATGGGGAACGAATGAAGATCGATGATCATGAAGATCTGTTTGATGTCTTTCTTAGTAACCGTGTTGCTGCACTTGCTAGCTGCTCGTCTCCGATTAGTGGGTGGAGAATTGGTATACAGTCCATGACATGTTTGCTCGAGAATCCTGAAAAGGAATATCGCAAGTACTTAGAGAAACTAAAGGACAAGGACCGTGACAGTGATGATAATGCGGAGATAGATGATGAGGAAGATGAAAAAAAAGGAAGTGTTACTACTCAAGAATCTAGTTCGAGCAATGATCAAGGACTCGACAAGAACAAGAAGAGTGAGTTATGGAAGAAATTTGTTGTTGAGCCCTTAAAAGAGAACAAGAAGAAAGATAAACAAAAGTCTCGAAGGGATAACAACTCGAAAGAAGGTGAAAAAGCAAACAAGGTCAAGAACGATGGGGAGGCGAGCAACAAAGAAGTAATCGTGTTGACACTTGATGAGTTTGTGAACAAAAGATTCAAATGTATACAGAATCAGTTAACATTTTGCTTAACGAGCTTGTATACGCATCTACCTACTTCTATCATTACACTAGAAGTAGCTAAGGAGATGATCAGACTACTTGAGATGTTTCAAACTCTTGGAGAATTGTTTGCTACTGTGGAACAATCTGAAGGATTAAAAGAAATTCTACCGGGATTTGCTACAAAGAATAAGACAAGACGTTTAAATATTCGTACAACTAAAACAGAATGCCTAAAAGTGTTGAAATTTCTTAACGAAAGCATCTCTCTTCCCGATTTCATTGAGGACTACCAGATTCGAAGCTTTTGTCTGAAAGGTGCATGTTTGATTTTCTGCACAGCTTCTAGCTCGATAAAGTTGCACACAGAAGGAATGACACCACTCGAGATGGTTGTTATTGATGAAGCTGCTCAGCTGAAAGAATGTGAATCCACTATTCCGTTACAACTCCCTGGTCTCCGCCATGCTATACTCATCGGTGATGAAAAACAACTGCCTGCTATGGTTCAGAGCAAGGTTATTAGTTAATCTCTTTATAACTTGTTTTTTTTTTTTAAAATTTACTGTGCTGCTCTTTTGTCATTGACAGCTAGTATCCGTTATATACAGATTTGTGAGAAGGCTGAGTTCGGGAGGAGCTTATTTGAGAGGCTGGTAACTTTGGGACACAAGAAGCTTCTTCTTAATGTTCAATACAGGATGCATCCGAAGATAAGTTTGTTCCCTAATAGAGAGTTCTATCAGAAGAAAATCATGGATGGTCCTAATGTGAAATCAGCTGCATATGAAAAGAGATTTCTTACTGGAGATATTTTTGGTTCCTATTCGTTTATTAATGTAAGTGGCGGAAATGAGGAGCACGATGACAAACACAGCTCGAGAAATAAGGCAGAAGCTCTTGTTGTAGCTGAGATAGTTGCCAATCTTCATAAAGGTAATGCACTTATCTTTCAAGGATTTAATTTCTGTGTAAGATGAATGAAACATGTTGGCATACCTAATAAATATTATCTTACCTACAGAATATATCTCTTCGAAACAAAAGGTCCGTGTTGGATGTATATCTCCTTACAAGGCTCAAGTTTTTGCTATTCAACAAATTCTTGGCAACAAATATGACACAGATGTCAAGAGTGACTTCTCTGTGAATGTACGTTCCGTTGATGGTTTTCAAGGTGGTGAAGAGGATGTGATAATTATATCCACTGTTCGTTGTAATGGGAGTGGATCGGTTGGTTTCCTCTCGAATCTTCAAAGGGCAAATGTAGCATTGACTCGAGCAAGGTACTAATTTGGTGAACAACATTACACATAACGGATGGTTTTTGATATTCTTAACTGTGCAACTTTGATTCTTATGTAGGTATTGCCTTTGGATATTGGGAAATGGTACAACTTTGGTTAACAGTGGTTCCATATGGAAGAATTTGGTTGTTGACGCCAAGGTTCGCGGTTGTTACTTTGATGTTACTGAAGACAAGCGATTGAGTCAAGCAATTTCGAACGCGACCATTGAACTTAGCGAGCTAGAAACACTACTCAAAACAGATTCACTGATATTTCAATCAGCCAAATGGAAGGTATGTTGCTTCATTTAGCCTATAATATGAATATTTGAGTTCTATTCGCGAACGGAGAAATTACGAGTTTTTTGCTGTTTTAACTCAACAGGTTATATTTAGTGAGGATTTCTCAAAATCCATTGCCAGAATTAAGGATGTTGAGATAAGTAAAGAAGTGATTTCCCTTTTGGTGAAGCTTTCGAGTGGTTGGCGTAAGGCAGAAAAGAAAAACATGTTCAGCAACAAAGGCGGAAATTCTTCTGGATTGTTGGAGGAGTATTTTGTCAAGCACCTAAAATTGATTTGGACCGTAGATATTCAGCAGCAGAACTCTACATACCTTCAAGTACTAAAGATATGGGACATTTTACCAGGATGTCATATACCAAAGTTTGCTAAGAATCTTGACACCCATTTTGGTCAGTATACCGTTGATATGATGAATCGATGCAGATACAAACGCGTGGAACGGTACAAAATGTCTTGTATTGTTTCTCTGGTCTACATTTCTGTCAATTCTTACAAGTACATTTTAGGATAATCGAATTAGTACTCCACGAACATGTTTTACTCACAAGTCTTCATTTTTCTGCAGAAACTTTGTATTTCCTATGTCTTGGGTAATTGATGGAAATGTTGTCTCAACAACAACCTCAGCTCACAGTAACCGAGATGACAACTTGGCACGCCAATTGGCAGCTATGAATTTGAGGGATAAACCAGGATCTTCGAGAAGTTCCAAGTGAGTAGTACTACACGAAAAAAGTGAAACAGAACTCAGATGTATGTTTTTTTGGTGTAAGATTAGTCTAGTTACTACCTTTACTCAATTGTTATACCAGTAAGTCCAAGAAGAAGAAAGGAGAACTATTCCGCGAATCAAAACAGAACCAACTTGCTGAAGATTTCATGGAAAAGTATATGCGCAACAAGTCCAAATAGAAGTGTAAACATCGCGTAATACAGGTAAAACATGAAACAGAAAAGAGTGACACTGAATACATTGTCATATCTACTACGTACTTCCTGTGTTTCAATTTAACTGTCTTAGCTTTACTATCTGCGAACTTTCTTAACATTAAATTCTGTTTTTTTCTTGGCAGTTTTTTTGGTGCAATTCACTGCCTTCATCATGTTAATACTGCAACTGATCTGGTGATGTGATCCTATAGTTTTTGAATCTACGCGTTTGCTGAGATGGTGTCCATGAGTACTGTAATTATTAGTTACGATATTGTTGAAGTGAAATGGCTTGTTAAATGGACATGCTGATCTTTAAAATGTAGCAAAGACCTTATATATAATACAACTACAAGGTCTTAGTATTTGATTGTGCCTACATTGTGAAAAATTCCATTCTGTTTTATATTCATACACCATACCATGGTTCCTAGAATTGTAACGCGCGTATTCCATCAATGAATTGATGTTATTACTTGGACAATATAACTACTTTTTTGCGTAATTTAACATGTTATAATAACTGTTATTAAGACTATTTGACTCTCTGAGACGCCTATATATATTTCTACAGTGATAGATTAACAGTCAAATTTTATCAGCATTTACTAAGCAAAGCTAAATGGTATATTTCTAAACTCGCTGGTGAATCAATATGCAAAAGTGACAGAGAAAGTGCTAGAAAAAGTAAAAATGGATGGACGAAATATTTTTGTAAAATAACATGACGAATCTATGTTTGAATTTACAGTCAAAATTAAAAGATTTGAATTTTAAAATCCGAACAGTGTTACATAATTAATTGAGATATATGGAATAGTAACATTTAATTAATGTTGTCAATATAGGTAATCCCATCCATGCATGGAAATTGTGTAAAACTCTATAATTCCCAAGGAAGAAAATGAGGAGACTTTTGAAGAAAAAAAAAAAAGGAACTCTTAATGTAATCACTTGTTATTTTTCCTGTTTTAATTTTCCAATTTACTTAGCTAGTAGAAACTCCTAATCTCATAAGAAGAAGAAATAAAAGGTAATTAAACTCTCTTCTTTAATTTTGTTTTTGCTTGTGTAAGGTTAAGATGTTTAATTAATTTATTTATTTTAATGACAATTAGGTGGAAGATCATGTCAACAACAACAAAAGAGAAGAAGAAACCAATTCATGGCTTAGTGAATTTGGTGTTTTCTTGGTCTTTAAGAGATGTACTCAACAAAAATCTTTACAAAGACAAGGTTTGAATTTTTACTTTTCTAGTAAACCAAACAATTATTGTTGACAAAATGAACGAGCTCAAAGTTTAAAATATAAAGAAGTAAACACAAGAAAATATCCAGTTATTATAACATCTACTATATATATAGTGTAATTTTTTGTCGTAAGGTTCCTCCCCTGGTCATCAAGAGAAGTTAGCTTTTCGTTGTGGTCCAAATCTTGTATTTGTATAAACAACTAATTGAATATGTAATAGTCTCTTTTCCATAAACTTCAAATCGTGACTCTCCCTTATTCCTTTGTATTATTAAGTAAAATACTATGTATGTTGTAGGTGAAAGAAATACCAGAGACATTCGTGTCGATTGATAATTACTTGAAGTCATACATTACTCCACTAGTTGAAGAAACACATGCTGATTTGCTCTCATGTATCTCCACAGTATCGCATGCCCCTTCCGTTGAGGTTCTTGATGTTGTAACATCAAGAAAGTTTGAGGCTCCCAAACATCTATATTACGAAATTTTGATTAAGAGAGCTAAAGAGGGAGAGAAAAGTAAAACAGAATACAAACCAGAGAATGGAGATTTGATTGCATTATCAGATGTGAGACCACGAAGAATCGATGATCTGAACAGACCTGAGAGATCTTTTCTCATTGCCATAGTTCAAGACATGGATGAGGAAGACGATGGAGTCTGGATACCTATACTGTCTTCAAATCTTATTCCATTTCAGCGACAAGACAATGAAAAGGGTGAACAAGGGGACAAGCTTTTTGTTGGTGATTGCAACATTGAGTTTCACCATGGAAGTGAACTCGATTCAGAGCTCAAAGAGAATGGACGAAAGATGAGGGACAAAGTCTGATTATCTCTCATCTTTAGGACATTTTTATCATCTTTCCTATTTCAAATCATCTCAGCCAAGGAATATTCCAGATATATTCCATTATATATGTAAATATTGTTTTTATTTATTTACAATTAGTCAGTTAGAGAAAAACAAATAAGAGAAGGACAGCTGGTAGTATAGTAACAAATTTTTATTCCTTTTTGCTTTGTATAAATGCACATGTACAGATTCAATGAAAAGGGAACAGAAAATTTTCCTCAATTGCTTTCTTTCTTTTTCAATATGGTATCAGAGCAATAAGATCTTCATCATGACCCTCTTTCTTTTCCTTCTTTTTTCTTGACCTCATCCTCTCATGGCTGGTGATACTGCCACATCTCAAGTTGGAGAGGCTGGAGGTTCAACTCCAGTAAGTTCAACTATTCAGATCAACCAAGGAAATGATGCCTCTAATCCTTTTTATCTTCACCCATCCGATTCACCTGGAATGGTGCTTGTCAACTCAATCTTCGATGGGAAGAGCTACGGTGGCTGGCGCAGAGCAGTCTTCATAGCTCTTTCTGCCAAGAACAAACTCAGCTTCATTGATGGAAGTCTTAGTGAACCTGCTGTTTCTTCACCAACCTATAAGGCATGGAATCGATGCAATGATATGGTGATTTCATGGTTACTCAACTCCCTTTCTAAGGATATAGCAGAAAGTGTCTTATATTCAAAAACTGCTAAGGACATTTGGAAAGAACTTGAAGATAGGTTTGGGCAGTGCAATGGTGCAAAATTATTTCAGCTCCAAAAAGAGTTAAGTGATTTGGTACAAGGAAACTCAGATGTGGCTGGTTATTATACCAAGGTGAAAAGGATTTGGGATGAGTTGGATAGTCTTGACACTTGTGCTCATTGCACTTGTGCCTGTTCTTGTGGAGGTAAGAATAGGACTCTTAAATCTCATCAAGACGGCAGGCTCATTCAGTTCCTTATGGGACTGAATGATGCATATTCTAGTGTTAGAAGCAATATCTTAATGATATCACCCTTGCCAAGTGTCAATCAAGCTTATTCATTGTTGATCCAAGATGAGAAGCAGAGAGAAATTCACACTTTTCAACATCCAATTGAGTCAGCTTTCATGGCTGCAAGACAACAATATGGGGTTCAAAAATTCAACACATTAGAGAAGAAAGGAAATTTTGAAGAATCAAAGAACAACTTATTCTGCACTTATTGTAAAAAGACAAGGCACACGGCACAGAACTGCTATAGGTTGATCGGATTCCCAGCAGATTTCAAATTTACCAAAGGAAAGAAATCTCAAACACAGAGTAATGCAGTATACACAGGTACTGATGCAGGAAATTCTTCAATTGCTCTCCCTGAGAAAGAATTCACACGGGAACAATATCAGCACATGTGTCGTATGCATCAAGATTTTCAACACCTCAAGTTAGGCACTCAAGGTGAATCAAACTCTGAGGTTCATATATCTGCTAACTGTGCTGGTATAGCTCAAACTCTTTCTACTTCTATGCATTCTTCTAAATCTATCATCTGGATTTTAGATTCAGGAGCATCCGAGCATATGACCCATGATTCCAAGCTTTTATTCAATATTCACTCTCTACTCACTCCTGTTTTTGTTAATCTTCCTAATTCAGAAAGAATTAAAGTCACTCAAGTTGGAAGTGTCAACATTTTACCCAATTTTACTGTTGTAGATGTTCTCTTTGTTCCTAGTTTTAGGTGCAATCTTCTTTCAGTTCACAAAATATGCTCTAGAGCTAATTCATCTCTTCTTTTTACTTCCTTTGGAACTGTTTTGCAGGCCCCTTCAATGAAGAGGCCAATATTACTTGGGGAGGCTAAGCAGGGGATCTATCTTCTTCACACTATCAAGCCTACTACTAGTTGCAATCCTCTAGATGTACCTAGTATTTCTAATTCAGTTTTTACTCTTTGTAATGAAAGCAGAAACCTATCTAGTTCAGTTTCTTTTTCTGCTACTGTTCCTACCGATGTAAGTCTATGGCACAATCGTTTGGGGCATTTGCCTTTAAGTAATATGAAGAATATTTCATCTCTTTCTTATTCTTCTAGTAATTCTATTGATGCTTGTGATATATGTGCCAAGGCCAGACAAGTTAAAATGCCATTTTTCTCAAGTCTTAGATCTACTATTAATGTCTTTGATCTAATTCACATAGATACTTGGGGGCCATATAAAACACCCACTCTTGAAGGTTTTCGATATTTCCTTACCATTGTTGATGATTTTAGTAGGGCTACTTGGACTTATCTCCTTTCCACTAAATCAAATGCTTTTACAGTCCTAAAACAGTTTCTAGCTATGACTGAACGACAATTTGGTAAACAAGTTAAAACCATCAGATCCGACAATGCCATGGAACTTGGGGGAAGTTTTGAAATCTCAGAATTCTTTTCTTCAAAGGGTATCATTCATCAGACAACTTGTGTATACACCCCACAACAAAATGGAATTGTTGAAAGGAAACACAAACATCTACTTGAGACTTCTAGAGCTCTTTTATATCAATCAAAATTGCCCATTCATTTTTGGGGTGATTGTATCCTCACTGCTACTTTTTTAATCAACAGATTCCCATCTCGCATTCTTCAATTCAAAACTCCTTATGAAATCTTATTTGGTAAGCCTCCTTCTTATCATTCTCTTAGGACATTTGGTTGTTTAACCTATGCTTGTACTATCTCTCAATTGAGAGACAAGTTTGATCCTAGGTCTATACCAAGTGTTTTCTTAGGTTATCCTTTTGGAAAGAAGGGTTACAGGCTTTTGAATCTTCAGACTATGAAGGTTTTTATTTCTCGACATGTTCGATTCCATGAATCTATTTTTCCTTTTTCCTCAACTTCAAGTCATAAGCATCTATTTCCTGTTCCGGATCCTCATTCTCTTTCTTATCCTGATCATGATCCTTTTGATATTTCTACTTCAGATTTAATTCCTCTCGAATCATCACATTCATCTTCTCCTCTACATGCCGACATTTCTTCTTCTTCTACAACTCCTTCACCCCCTCTCCCTATTACTAGGAAGTCTAATAGAGTCAAACAACCTCCTTCTTATCTTGCTGATTACTTATGTAATTCTGTTTTTGTCACATCTCAACTTACTGAATCATGTTTTTCAGTTTCTCTTGACCCTACTATTTTACCTTTCTCTGCTCTATCTTCTACAAATCAATCTCTCCTTAATTCTACTTCATACATTTCTGAGCCTACCTCCTATTCTCAAGCTGTTCTTCATCCTGGTTGGCAAGCTGCTATGGCCAAGGAGTTTGATGCACTTGAGGCCAACAAAACTTGGGAAGTTGTTCTCTTGCCTCCTGGGAAGAAGGCTCTCCCTTGCAAATGGGTTTATCGGGTGAAGTATAAATCAGATGGTTCTTTAGAAAGGTTCAAAGCTCGTTTAGTTGTACGGGGAGACACTCAACGTGAGGGCATTGATTTTACTGAGACTTTCTCTCCAGTGGTTAAGATGACTACCATTAGATGCTTACTTGCCATTGCAGTAAAAAAGAATTGGAACATTTCTCAGTTAGATGTTAATAACGCTTTTCTACATGGTGATTTACAAGAAGAGGTTTTTATGAAATTCCCTGCTGGTTTATCACCACCCACTCCCAATCATGTATGTCTATTGAAGAAATCCCTTTATGGTTTACGACAAGCCTCTAGGCAATGGTATGCCAGGCTCACAGCAGCTCTTAATTTTAAAGGTTACACTTGTTCTCTAAATGATTATTCATTGTTTTTTAGACAACTCTCCGGCAAAGTAACCATTGTGGCTGTTTATGTTGATGATATTTTAATTACTGGGGATGATATTACTGAACAATCGTCTTTGAAAGATTTTCTTCACTCGGAATTTCAGATTAAAGACCTTGGTCAGGCTAATTTTTTCTTAGGCATGGAATTATTGAGAGAACCACATGGTTTAGTTATAACTCAGAGGAAATTTACCTTGGACATGTTGTCTGAATTTGATTGTCTTCATCTCAAGCCTGTCTCTTCTCCTCTAAATCCTGCTCACAAGCTACTTCCAGATGAAGGAGAGCCTTTACCCGACCCTACTTTCTATCGCCGACTGTTGGGAAAGCTTAATTTTTTAACCCATACACGACCGGATTTGTCTTTTGCTGTTCAGACTCTCAGTCAATACATGCAGTGTCCTCGTCAACCTCATTTAACTGCTGCTTATCACTGTCTTCGGTATCTCCTCCGGGATCCTGGATTGGGTTTATTTATGTCTTCCCATGCTTCTTTTCGCCTTCTTGCTTATTGTGATTCTGATTGGGGGAATTGCCCTGTTACTCGTCGCTCCATCAGCGGGTTTTACATCAGTCTAGGGGGTTCTCCGATCTCCTGGAAGTCCAAGAAACAACCTTTAGTATCTCTTTCTTCTGCTGAAGCAGAATATCGCTCTATGAGAAGAGTAGTTGCAGAGGTTACCTGGCTGGTTCGGTTGCTTGATGACTTGTCTGTTCCTCCATCTTTACCTGTGGCCCTTCACTCTGATAGCCAAGCGGCTATCCACATAGCTCGTAATCCAGTTTTCCATGAACGCACAAAGCATGTGGAGTTAGATTGTCACTTCGTTCGCCAACAATTTTTGGCTGGAATCATATCCCTCTCCTATATCCCCTCCAGGTCTCAAGTCGCTGATATTTTCACGAAACCTTTGTCTGGTCCTGCTCATCTGAATATCATCGGCAAGTTGGGTGTGGTCTCCACCCCTCCCAACTTGAGGGGGGATGTTGGTGATTGCAACATTGAGTTTCACCATGGAAGTGAACTCGATTCAGAGCTCAAAGAGAATGGACGAAAGATGAGGGACAAAGTCTGATTATCTCTCATCTTTAGGACATTTTTATCATCTTTCCTATTTCAAATCATCTCAGCCAAGGAATATTCCAGATATATTCCATTATATATGTAAATATTGTTTTTATTTATTTACAATTAGTCAGTTAGAGAAAAACAAATAAGAGAAGGACAGCTGGTAGTATAGTAACAAATTTTTATTCCTTTTTGCTTTGTATAAATGCACATGTACAGATTCAATGAAAAGGGAACAGAAAATTTTCCTCAATTGCTTTCTTTCTTTTTCAATACTTTTTGTGGTTTGTCTGTCTAATTTGACAACAAATATTCGAATATGGAATGCTTTGCATTTAGATCCTGATAATGCAAATCGAAAGATCATCCGGACTGTGTTGCAAAGTGATGTAACTAATGTAAGTTATCTGTTATGTGTTTATGTCACAAGTCATTTCCGGGGGAAATATTTTCCATGAGAAATGACTTCTGTCGTACTAAACACACTCATCACATTTTTTTCCTTCTTATTCTTGTTATTCTTTTATTCATGTTGATTTTGATCAATGTCAGGGTGAAGTAGACTGCACAGATTGCTCTGACAGAGAAACTAAAACTGATGTATCTATCATTCAGTCCTTTGGTCTAGATGATGCTCAACGAGAGGCTATTCTAAGTTGTATCGCAACAAGGGAATGTGATCACCGGAATATGGTTAAGCTAATTTGGGGTCCTCCAGGAACCGGGAAGACTAAAACAGTTGCCTCCTTACTATATGTTCTGTTCAAGATGAAATGTAGAACTTTGACATGTGCTCCTACGAACATTGCTGTTTTGGGAGTTGCAAAGAGGTTGATGCAGCATGTACAAGACGGTCTTGAATATGACACGTATGGTAAAGGAGACGTTGTTTTATTTGGAAACGGTGAAAGAATGAAGATCGGTGATCATGAAGATCTGTTTGATGTGTTTCTTGAGTACCGTGTTGATGTTCTTGCCAGCTGCCTGTCATTAAAACATGGATGGAAAAGTAGTGTACGATACATGATATGTTTACTCGAGTATCCTAAAGAGCAGTACCTTAAGTACTTAGAAAAAGATGAAAATAAGGAACATGACACAAGTGATGATGAAGAGGAAGTAGAAGGTAACATTACCAATGAACAATCTAGCTTGAGCAACAAAGATGGGAAGATCAATGCTCATGGATTAGTAGATAAGCATACGAAGAATAAGTTGTGGAGTAAATTTGTTCTTGAACCCTTAAAGGAGAACAAGAAGAAGGCTTCAAAAGTTAAAAAAAGTTCTCAACGGAGGAACAACTCGAGAGCAGAAGGGGATTCAAGTAACAAAGAAGCCAATGCTTTGACATTTGAGAAGTTTGTTATCAAAGAATCAAAATGGTTCATTAACCATTTATTGTTTTGTCTGCCAAGTTTGTATACACATGTACCTACTTCTGACATGCCACTAGAAACGGCTAACGTAATGTTCAGGCTTCTTAAGAATCTGCTAACTCTTAGAACATTGTTTGCTACTACAGAAACATTTGAAAGATATAAGGAAGTGCTTCTTGGTATTGATACAACAAATAAGGCGAGGCGTTTTGCTAACTTGTATGAAAGTAAAACAGAATGCCTTGAAATGTTGAAATTCCTTAACGAGCATCTCTCTCTTCCAACTTTCAGTAAGTATTTTAAGCCCCCTATTCGGCATTTTTGTCTGAAAGGTGCATGCTTGATTTTCTGCACGGCGTCTAGCTCATCAAAACTGAACAAGCAAGGAATGTCACCACTGGAGATGGTGGTAATTGATGAAGCTGCTCAACTGAAAGAATCTGAATCCACTATTCCGTTACAACTCCCTGGTCTACGTCATGCTATACTCATCGGAGATGAAAAACAATTGCCTGCTATGGTTCAGAGCAAGGTTTTCAAATAGTCAATAATATTGAATGTTCTTTCATTACATTACTGCTCTTTCATAATTTACAATTAGTGTCTGTTGTTGACAGATTTGCCAGAAGGCTGAATTCGGGAGGAGCTTATTCGAGAGGCTGGTAATACTAGGACACAAGAAGCAACTTCTTAATGTTCAATATAGGATGCATCCAAAAATAAGTCTGTTCCCAAACAATGAGTTCTATCATAAGAAAATTATGGATGGTCCTAATGTAAAAGGTGAAAAATATGAGAAGAGATTTCTTACTGGAGATATTTTTGGCTCGTATTCCTTTCTCAACGTAAGTAATGGAAATGAAGAGCAAGATGAAAGACACAGCACGAGAAATAAAGCAGAAGCTTTGGTTGTAGCTGAGATAGTTTTCAACCTTCATAAAGGTACGTAACACACGACTTATCTTTCAAGGATTATGTTTTTTGTTCTTTGTAGTTGGCATACTTGATAGATATCCTCTTACATACAGAATCCATCTCATCGAAACAAAAAGTTCGTGTTGGTTGTATATCTCCTTACAAGGCTCAAGTTTTTGCTATTCAACAAATTCTTGGAAAGAAGTATAGTACAGATGTAAAGAGTGACTTCTCTGTGAATGTACGTTCTGTTGATGGTTTTCAAGGCGGTGAAGAGGATGTTATAATTATCTCTACTGTTCGTTGTAATGGCAATGGATCGGTTGGTTTTCTTTCTAATCTTCAGAGAGCAAACGTAGCATTGACACGAGCAAGGTACTGTCTTTGGATATTGGGAAATGGAACAACTTTGGTTAATAGTGGTTCCATATGGAAGAATTTAGTCATTGACGCCAAGGCTCGTGGTTGTTACTTTGATGTTACTGATGATAAACGATTGAATCAAGGAACTTTGAACGCGACTATTGAATGTCAGCATAAAGAAACATTACTCATAACAGACACCCCTTTGTTCCAAACAGTCGAGTGGAAGGTATGATGAATATTTAACTTCTCTCTCACTCTTCCACGTGACATGTTTAAGACCAAAACAGAACATTAAATGACATTTCGTACATTCTACATAACGTAGATATAACACGTTCTTTGCTGTTTTAACTCAACAGGTTATATTTAGTGAGAATTTCACTAAATCCATTGCCAGAATCAAGGATGCTAAGATAAGTAAAGAAGTGAATACTCTTGTAGAGAAGCTTTCGAGTGGTTGGCGTAACTCAGAAAACAACAACAGGTTCAACAACAAGAGAGGAAATTCTTCTGTACTGTTGGAGGTCTACAATGTAAAGCACCTAAAGTTGATTTGGACAATCGATATTGTGAAAGACAACTCGAGATATCTTCAAGAGCTAAAGATATGGGACATTTTACCAGGATATTATATACCAAAGTTGGCAAAGGATCTTGACATCCATTTTGGTCAATATACAGTTGATATGATGAATCGTTGCAAATACAAACGTGTGGAACTGTATATACATGTCTGTTGATTATGAACTGAATGTATGTTTATTAATGAAGGCAGCAAGTGCTTAAATAGAGTTACAACGAAAGTAATAAGACTCCTAAACGAACTGAACTAAAGTAGTCTAATTAAATAATAACTGCTGAACTAGTACGACAATCCTAAAACGACTAAACTACTAAATGGTGTCCTAGGACCAGGTGCTCTAATATGCCCCCTCAAGTTAGACGATGAGTCACTAAGCCTAACTTGAACAAATTAGACTCAAAAGCAGATTTAGAAAGTGCCTTGGTGAGGGTGTCTGCTATTTGATCGGCACCATGGACATGAACAACACAAACCCTTTTAATATCAACATAATGGCGAACAAAGTGAAAGTCCACAGCAGCATGCTTAACACGACTATGGAGGACAGGATTCTTGCTCAAAAATGTGGCTCCAAGATTGTCACAATAAATTGTGGGTAGCTGATGTACTGGAAAGCGCAACTCATTTAGGAGATTGGTGACCCATAAGGTTTCAGAAAGTGCATTAGCCACTGCCCTGTATTCGGACTCAGTGGAGGAGCGTGAGACAGTGTTTTGCTTCTTTGATGACCAACTAATCGGATTGTGACCAAGAAATAGGATGTAACCAGATGTAGAAACTCTGTTAACGATGTCCCCACCCCAATCTGCATCAGAGTACACATGTAGATTGAATTCATCAATGGGAGTAACGCGTAGGCCAAGTTGAATGGTACCCCGCAGGTATCGAAGAACACGTTTTACAGCCTTCCAGTGAAGGTCTGACGGTGCTTGCATAAATTGAGAAAGCTTGTTGACTGCATAGGCTATGTCAGGTCGAGTGAAGGATAGATATTGAAGCCTACCCAAGACTCGGCGGTAACGTGTAGCATCAGTCAAGTGAGTTCCATCAGACAAGGTGAGTAACTCAGATGCACTCATGGGCGTGTTAACACTCTTGCAGTCGGTCATTAGCTCATCATTCAAAATTTCATTCACATAATTTGCTTGGGTGAGAATTAAACCGTTGGAGCTGCGTATCACTTCAACACCAAGAAAGTAGTGAAGATTACCTAAATCATTAATAGAGAACTTAGAAGCAAGGGAAGTGATAACCTGATTGACACTTAAAGTATTGCTCCCAGTGATAATAATATCGTCGACATAGACGAGGACGAATATCGTATCACTTGCACCATGTCTGACAAGTAGTGATGCATCAGATTTTGTCTTAACAAAGCCTATGGATGAAAGATAACCCGTGAGTGCATTGTACCACGCCCGAGGAGCCTGTTTCAAGCCATAGATTGCCTTCCGTAGCCGACATATATGCATTGGTTTGTCTTCACTAGTAAACCCCGGAGGTTGTGCCATATACACTTCCTCTTCAAGGTTGCCTTGGAGGAAGGCATTATTGACATCTAGCTGGCGAAGGTGCCAGTTGTGACGAAGTGCCACAGAGAGGACAATGCGAACTGTGGTGGGCTTGACGACAGGGCTGAATGTGGCATGAAAGTCAACGCCTGGCCTCTGAGTGAAGCCTTTTGCAACTAGGCGCGCTTTGTATCTGTCGATGGACCCATCAGCATTTCTCTTGATCCTGAAAAGCCACTTGCAGGATACAATGTTTTTATTCGGGTCAGGAGGAACAAGTTCCCAAGTCTGATTTTTAATTAAAGCATCAAATTCATGTTTCATTGCATAACGCCACTCTGGATATTTTTGTGCTTGTTTGACAGTAGTGGGTGTGACAGTGGGGTTCAATTTGGCTAGGTAATCAAAAATCTTTTTTGGTTTTGTGATATTATTTTGGGATCGAGTAACAGCACGGGTAGGAGGAGACGGACATTGAGGCGGTGAAGGAGCGAGTTCTAACTCGAAGGTAGGACAGGCTGGTTGAGGAGCCATATGTGTTGGTGGGTTGGTGTTTCTACGGTGATAGACAAGGAGAGGAGACAAGCTGCTTTGTGTGTTAGTTGGTATCGGATTTTGAGAGTTTGTAGGGAGGCGTGGTAGTGCTAAACGCTGGGCAGTAGATATAGAAGAGGTGTTCTGGGAAGCAGGAATTATTGAAGATGAGGAAGACAAAAATTTACCTTGAGAGGGAGGAGTTGCTAGAGGTGAATCTGTTGCGGCTGCTGCTGATGCATTGTCGGATAAGGACTGCGAGTTTAAGTGGTCTCCGGACTGGGCTGGAGAGGAAGCAGATGGTGATGGAAAATCTGCAATAGTGCGTGCTGCTATTTCTAATGGAGTTGGCAGATCTGTAACTATGGGAAGTTTGGGTGTGGGGTCTGAATAACTCGGCATTGTTGGTGCTGCCCATTCTAGGTGAGTTGATTTAATGGCAATGTTGGAGAACAATGTCTTAAATGGAAAAACATCCTCAACAAATCGCACATCTCGAGATAAGTAAACCTTTGCAGAAATTGGGTCAAAACACTGGTGACAGTGATGGGATAGTGAGAATCCAAGATAGACACATGGGGTAGATTTCGATTCAAGTTTATTTTTGGAGTATGGTTTTAGCCATGGATAACATAAACAACCAAAAATTCGTAGGGAGTTATAATTAGGTGATTTTCTAAGTAATCTTTGGAATGGGGATTGATTATCGAGGTGAGAGGTTGGAAGACGATTGATGAGGTAGACAGTGTGATGGCAGGCAAAAGACCAGAATTGGGGTGGGAGAGACGCCTCATGTAAGAGTGTTCTTGCAGTTTCGACAATATGGCGATGTCGCCGTTCTGCAAGTGCAACTCGTTGGGGTGTATAGGGAGGGGTAGAGAGGTGTTGAATGCCGTGAAGTGAAAGATAGGAGTCAAGACTTTTATACTCACCTCCGCCATCAGTATACAACGATAAAATTTTAGAGTCAAAATGTTTTTCCATCATAGGATGAAATTTTTGAAAGATATCTTTAACTTCACTTTTCTTTGTTAGTGTGTAGAGCCAAGTGTACTTCGTATATTGGTCAACAAAAATACAATAATACAACTTTTTATCAAGAGATAAGACTGGTGATGGCCCCCATAAGTCACTGAAAATAATTTGAAGTGGTTTAGAGCTACACAATGATAATTGAGTAAAAGGATGTCGATGAGCTTTATTAGATAAACATGAATTACAATGAAAATTTTTGTCTCTCTCATGAAACGGTAGCGAGAATTTATTCAAAATAAACCTAAGAACTCTAGAGTGAGGATGACCAAGACGTTGGTGCCAAGTAGTGAGAGGGCTGGATGTGGAGATAATGTGAGCTTGGGGATGTGAGACAGGCCACTCATATAGTCCATTGTTAGTCCGACCGTGCACCAGTGGCTGCCGTGTTTTCAGATCCTTCACAACAAAGTTAAAAGGAAAAAATTCAATAGACTTAAGATTGTCTTGACAGAATTTAGAAACAGAGATAAGCTTGCGTTTGATGGAAGGGGCACACAAAGTATGAGTTAGCTTAAAAACATTATTTGATGCATTTAATTTAGTAGAACCAGTGTGAGAGATAGGAATTTTTTACCATCACCCATGGAGACATCTTCGTTACCGTGGTATGGTTGTAGGTTGTGCGGTTCTGTTGTGATGTGATGGGTGGCTCCTGAGTCAACTATCCAGGGATTGGTCTCCGTTGTAAGCCCAGCGGCATAGTTGGCTTTTGCTTCAAAGTGATTATGAGATCTCGAGCGGCAAACGTTGGCGGTGTGGCCAATTCTGTTACATAGTTGACAGCGAATAATACCGTTTGAATTTGAATTGGATTGCCCTTGTGGTGGAGCGCTTGGACGCAAGTTCTGGCGCCATTGTTGAGAGTTGTTGGTTTGTCTACGGTTGTTGCGATTATTGGAGTTGAATTTAGTGGGAGTAGCAACTGCAGCACTGGGAGTAGCAACTGCAGCAGTGATAGTACTAGATAGTTTCTTAGCATCCTCGTGGCGGAGGAAGAGTTCAAAGTCTAGTAACTTTTCAAACAGTTCCTCATAGGAGATAGGCGTATCGCGTGCACGAATGGCAGCAGATATTTCACGAAATTCAGGACCTAGACCACTAAGTATTTTGACAATGAGTTCAGGATTGGTAACAGGAGCACCAGCAGTGGCTAACTCATCCGAAAAGGACCGAATAGTATGAATATATTCAGTAATGGAGCGAGAGTCCTTACTGACACGGGCAAGCTGATCACGCAGACTGAAGACTCGAGTTTGAGATTTGTTCGCATAAGTGGTATGCAAAGCATCCCAAGCTGATTTAGTCGAGTCAGCGGCTGCAACAGTAGGGGCAATAGTGGGTTCGACAGAAGCCATGAGAGCATTCTGGATGAGTTGATCCTGACGGAACCAAGTTAAGAAGGCAGGATTGGGAGAGATATTCGTGCCGAGGGTAATCGTGCGACTAGGGGACGGACTGGTTCCATCGAGATGGCCAAAGAGGTTGTAGCCATACATAAGCATGGAAAATTGGGCTTTCCAGGTGGCGAAGTTGTGACCACCACTTAGTTTGATGGGTAATTGGGATGCGGGATTGAATTGAATGATAGTATTGGTGCTTGTCGTGTTATCAGCATTGACAACTCTGGTATTGTTGCCATTGTTGTTGGTCATTGTTGCTGATCTGCGTGAGAAGAGGAAAAAGAAGAAGAAAAAAAAAATCTGGATCGTACTCTTTAGAGCGTGGAGAGTTCTGATACCATATGAACTGAATGTATGTTTATTAATGAAGGCAGCAAGTGCTTAAATAGAGTTACAACGAAAGTAATAAGACTCCTAAACAAACTGAACTAAAGTAGTCTAATTAAATAATAACTGCTGAACTAGTACGACAATCCTAAAACGACTAAACTACTAAATGGTGTCCTAGGACCAGGTGCTCTAATATTGATCTCATTTTGTCCCTCGATTTAGCTTTTATACACTGACAGAGTAAAAGAATCTCTGATTTCCTAATAATAGGGTTAATATATAGTACTACATGAACATGTCTAGTCGTCTCAACGTGTTATTAAGTCGTTGACTTTACAGCTAACTTACACCAGAGTCATTTTTCTGCATAAACATTGCATTTCCAATGACTTGGCTAATTGATGGAAGTGTTATCTCAACAAGAAGCTCAGCTAATAGAGATCTAAACGACAACTTGTCACGTCAATTGGAAGCAATGAGTTTGAGGGATGAACCAGGATCTTCAAGACAGTAAATAGTGATACTAAAATATAATGTTTTTAATTTAACTGTCTTAGTTTGACTAGCTACGACATTTCTTAACGTTGAATTTTGTATCACCATCATGTTAATTTACTATGTAGCTTGGATCCATATCTATATACAACTCTTTGCCTTCATTGTGATCTCCATGTTGTGCTATATTCATATAGATTTATGAATTAGGACATGCTTATTCGAATTGTAATGCGTATATATATTCCATTAATGAATTTAAGTTATATACATAAATAATAAGTAACACGTTATACTAACAAATTCGTTACAATTTGTTATAGGTTAACTATCAATGCTATTTACATGAAGTTATTTGTGTAATTACTTTTATACTATCGATACATGACTCAACAAAATGGTATTAAGAACCAGAATAGGCACATTTTGTGCCTCAACATAGTCTAATTCTACCATATTCTACGAGTTCGGTAGAACTCAATAATTTTCCTCAAATTTTCTCTATGTGTTTAAATATTAATTTAATATATCTACAAATAATTTAAAACCAAATAAGGTGTATTTTTATAAAATCTTGAATAATAGACTCAAATCCTAGCTCCACTTTTGATTAAATGTATTATGAATTTCGTTAACATCAACGTGGACGTGCCGGAGTGGTTATCGGGCATGACTAGAAATCATGTGGGCTCTGCCCGCGCAGGTTCGAATCCTGCCGTCCACGATTTTTTATCGTTAAAAATTTAAATCTGAATGCACATCTAAATACGTTTGTCGTCTACTATATTGAAAAATATAATTAAGTTTTTTACTAGTTCAATCTAAAAAATCAAAAGATAATTTCTCACTTAGGTCTTAATTTGTCCTTATTATTTATTATAGTTATTTTTCAATACATTTTCATAACATTTAATTTATTATATTAATATAGTGAAATTGTCGTTTTATTTTTTGAAAAAAAAATGTCAAATCAATAGTGAACACGTTAAAAATGAGATACTATATGTTTTTAGTGTGTCATTGTATCAGGTAATTCTGTTCGCATTCCGTTCAAACCATGGAAAAATGAGAAAAGAAAATGAAACAAAGGATATTAAATACCAACTTTTTCTTTTCTGTTTAATTTCCAATGAAGAAAAGGAAACGACTAGTTTTTTTTTTAAAAAAAATAATAATATAATAATAATAATATATCACTTCACATTATTGTTTATGTACAACAATACCTATACATAATGAATTATTTTTTAGATGATCCATTTAAGTTCACCTACAAATCTTCTTCAAAATATTTCTGAACTATCATCATGTATGTATTAAGACACACTACCATAATAAAATTTACATAAAAACAAATATTATCTTGTTTTTATATATGCCTTCAAAGCTTTCATCATTTGACATTGTAATTGTCCAGGTTTTGATTTTGAGCTTTCAACATTTGATCGAATTTTAAGAGTAACTCCAAATTACTCTTAAACGTTCAAAAACAACTCCAATTTGCTTTCATGATATGATTTTTCATTTTGAAAACAAAAACAATTTTTTTGGTTCACGTATATAATTTATTTAACTTGTCACTTTATTTCTAACTGATTTCAATAATCGATAATGATTAACAATTGATAAATTAATAATAAATAAGTAAATTATCTTAATGGTTCTATAACGATTTAGCATATCGATAACTAATAGATTAAATCGATAAACTTCAAAATCGAAACGAACCAGTGAAAATTAAAGTTTTTTTTGAAAAAAAAAAAAAGGATTGTCTTACATAATTAAAAATGTTGTCCTTCAATACTTGTGATAGTTCAAGACGACCAGTTTGTCCTTCACTCTTATTGAGATGTTAATTATGTGGTAATATCAAAGTTATAATAGTATTAGCTTTGACATCAAATACAATTGTATTAAAACATAATAGTAACTCAATTTATTTAGATATTGAACATTGAATTAAAACAAAAAAAAAAACTCAACTACTACAACATTAGTTTATTTTGGGATTTGTTGTGATAAAAAGCAAAACTAAATTAAATTATTTGAGCTCAAAAGATTACTAAATTTATCTAATTTCTTACAAAATGTGAAATTTAAAATGGTAACACATAAATAAAAATGGAGGGAATAATATTTTATTATTAAATAGAGATATAAATTAAGTTGTTCATTGTGTACATGATAAGTTTGTGTTCTCTTGTCATCTCTTTTATTATTTTAATTAATTGAAGATGAACTTGTGCAAAACTATGATTTTTTTAATTTTTTGTTCTTTTTTTGTGTATTAATCTAATGGCTTGAGTAACAAAAATTTACGTAAAAGTACGGTATTCCTAAATTTGGACATAAAAAATTGAAATTACTTTTTAAAAAATAAAAAAAGTACTATACATTACATAGTTAACAAGTTAAAATATCTAAAAGATATGAAAAAGAAACTGATCAAAGAAAAACTTGATTTATTTTTGAAATTTTAATTGTTATATAAATTGAGACAGTAATATTTTACTCTAAAAGTTCAGTTCTATATAATAATAAACTCTCTCCGTTTCAGATTAATTAAATTCTTGAGGTGTTTCATAAATTAGTCATTAAACTTTCATTTTTACCTTTATTAATTAATGTCAAATTTATAATTAAAATAACTAAAATTAATTAATAAGTAATTTCAATACTAACTTATGAAAGGTAAAATTGAAAGAATGTTCTAAAAGTAATCTTGAAAATTGAACAATTAAGTAAATTTAAAAAATGAAAAATATCTCAACAATTCAATTAATTTGAAATAAAAGAAATATTTATTATAATAACTAAAAAAATATCTTAAAAAATGACATCGTTATTGAGTGATTGATCATAGACCAAAAATTAAAAACAATAAGGTCATGCAATCCAATGTGAAGGCTGCATTGAGTTAGCTTTGATTAATTCACAATTGGTCCACTTTGACAACTGCTTAAGTTAATCCAAATTTGGTGTATTTATGAGAAAAGTTATATATTAATTCCTAGTTGTATTTGCTCTATAAATAGCTTATATTAAGAGAGGATATTATCCTCAAATCAAGTAGAAAAAAAAAACATACAATGGCCTTTTACAAAGTTGGTATCCTTTCTCTCCTTCTATTGTCTGGTAAGGCTTCTTTGATATATATGTACAGTAGCGGAGCTAGAATTTTGTTTAAGGAATATCAAAATCTAAAGAAATAAAATCGCGTAGAAGTTAATATACATTGTGTAGCTAAACTAAAAATAATATATATATATATATATATATATATATATATATATATATATATATATATATATATATATATGTGTGTGTGTGTTCAAGTTATATTAAATTTAAAGAGTTACGAACGTAGAATTAATTAATAAAGGGACGGATTAATGACTGAGCAAAAGTTATATAAGCTCAGATGGATTAAATAATGGGTTAATGGCCAATCTGTCAAACTCTTATCAAGTTTCAATTTCTTTAATTTGTTTATATTTTCATAATTTATTTAGCAAATAATTTTTTTAATAATTATTATTATTATGTTGATATATATGACACATCAACTTTTTCTTTGAAAAAAGATTAAGAATATTTTGATGAAATTCTCATAGTACAAATCAAGTTATGTTTAGTCAAATCAACTAAATTTTTTGATAGACCAAATTTGTTGAATCATAATGAGTTGAGTTAATAAATGAGCAGATCAATATATAGATTGTCGTTACTTAAGTCGAGATAGACTGAGTCAAGATGAGCTAAACAAATAGGTAATTATTGATCTGTCCAACTGGTAAATAAGTTTTTTGAAGATATTTCAATAGGATTTCTTACGAGTCGATTTAATCTACATGTTTAGTCAAATGGAATAAGCTAGCGGATCACGCCAGTTATATATATTTTCATGAGTTAATATTTAACGTCCGTAATTTTGATGTGTTGCACATATCAAGCTTTCAAACTAAATATGTATCTTTGTATGTCTTTTTTTATAGGTATATTTTTGTTGGGAATTCAAGTGGAATATACAAATGCCAAGTCATGTCTTCAATATTTACATGACTTGTCCTTCTTCAGGAGATGAACAAATTAGTCAAGTTTGTGTCAATTGTTGCACAGCAGATGAAGGTTGTAAATTGTTTAAAGCTGATGGATCATCAATTTGTACTGGAACTAAAGATTAATATAATCAATCCATCCTTAATTATCAAAATGTATTATGATAAAAAAAAATTATATATATCTTTTAAGTATTTGTATGATTGTACACGCGTGTAATAAGGCTTGAGTTATTTACTCTGACGATGAATGATGTGTAATTCTACTATTCGTATAAAATTAGATGTTTTCAGCGAATTATACAAAATCAAAAGTTCCATAGCAAATATAAAATTTGTTATGAAGCACAATTATACAAATTATAGTTATAATATACAAATATGATTTTTATGTTTGTTATATGTGAAAGTATATGTGACAGTGGAACCCTATTAGCGTGGAATGTGACATTTACATGTCATTTAACAACTTTCGTTAATAAGGAGGACATTTTTGACCTTAGTCTGACGAAAAGTATTGTTTTGAGCCGAAATATATAGTTAAAGGGTAAATATGAGCTATTTCAGATAGTTTAAGAATATTTTTGACAATTTTTCGTTTTATAAAATTTATGCATAAGTTATCATATTTTACCTATTATATACTTGATAGAATAGTTCATTAATCTTGTCATTTATTAATAAAGTTGACTTAAGAAAACTTTAAATAAGGGTAGAAGGGTAAAATTACATCATTTCTTAGTTCAGGTGCAAAATAAAAAAGAGACATATAAAATGAGACGGAAGAGTAGCAAATAGATAAGTTGAATCGCCTAAAGTCATTGTGCACTATCTATTTGGGGCTTACTTATTCAAATATTTAGATCTTAATATTTAAATGACAACTTTCACATGTAGCACATAAAAAGTTCATATTTGTATGTTATAGCAAAGTTTGCATTATTGCGCTCCATAGCAAACATAGAAACTATATATTTCGCTATACATATACAGTTAAAGCAAATTGTATAAAACGAAGTGTATAAAATAAGAAAGAGAAAGACACTTGGACAGAGAACTGTATAAAAACGAAGTGTATAAAACGATTATATACAATTTGAATTTGTATAAAATGAGAAAGAGGGAAAAACAAAAGAGACTTGACAAGGAATATACAATTGAATCGAATTGTATAAAACGAGAAAGAGAGAAATTAGATACAATTTGAAAATTGTATAAAACGAGAAAGAGAGAAAGGCAAAAGAAACTGGGCAGGGGAGTATTTTTATTGATAATTATAAGTGTATAGGACGAAAATATGTATTTGCATGTGAATATACAGTTTTCCCACGCTTTATACAAACAGAAACGCAATTTATACATTTCGCTTCTGTTTGTATTAGTGAGAAAGGCGAGGGTGGCAAGCGAGATTTGGGAGAGTGACGAGCGAGATCTGGAAGAGGGGAACAAAAATATATGTATTTATACAATTTTCTCTGCTTTATACAATTAGAAACAATTTTTATACACTTGCGTTTGTATAAAAAGTGAGGAAGCGAGCGAGAGATTGGAGGAGAGTGGCGAGCGAGATATTTGGGAGAGAGGCGCCTGACAATCTTTTGCAAACGTTTGCTATGGAGCACAATTAAATCAATCTCTAGCTACTCCATTTATTTTAGGTTATTGGTTTGTTATTATATACATTTTTTCCATATTTAAATGTGCATTAAAATATAAACGTATTAATCTTAACGAAAACAAATCATTTGTTCGAGAAACAGAAATAAAAGGGACTTATTTATTCAGATCTTAATACACATCTTAATATTTAAGTGTACAATCAAATTTTAACGTCTTAATCTTAACAAAAACAAATTATTTGTTCAGGAAACAAAAATAAAAACAACAAAAACGTGGACGGCAGGATTCGAACCTGCGCGGGCAAAGCCCACATGATTTCTAGTCATGCCCGATAACCACTCCGGCACGTCCACTTGGTGAAAGCTAATTCCATGTGTACTTAATCTATTTGATCTTAATTATCGAATTATTTATAGTAATTTCTCAAAATATTTATCTCAAATCAATTAATATTAATATTTTATCCTTTAGAATAATTGTTCTCACTAATTACAAGCACTTCAGTAGCGTAATAATTTTAGAAAGAAAAAATTATATTGTTAAGACATTAATGATAGAGAAGTGGTAAAAAAAAGTTAATTATTTATTATACAAATAAATCGAGAAGGAGCCACGGAGAAAATAGTTGAACAATAAAAAAATATACTTTTTAAAATTATAATTTTTCAACACTTTTTAAATATTTTGAATTATTAACTATAATTGACTTATAATATTTTTTTTATATAATCTATAAAATCTATTTCAAATAAACTAAATATATTAAATTTATATCAAACATTATTTAGTTTGAATAATATATTTCAAATCAATCAAACTAATTGAAACAGTAGAATATTTCACTTGATAGTTGAAAATTGAATAATTTAACATTGTATGGTCCCTTGGATTAGGGTAACAACATAGTACCATTTTTAAATTTGAAATATAACTTTTAAATTGAATTTATCAAATATCATATTTTAAATATTAAAAAATATATATATGAATAAACGTGCCCTCTTATGTGGATGGATAACTATTGGAAGAGAGAAGTGGTGGAGGATAAAGACTTAGGTACAAGTTTAATTAATGAATTAAGTAAGGTAGTGATTACCTGCTAATTTTGTAATTAATTACTGTATTAATTTGTTTGTTTTACGTATTATTAAAAAAATATTTTTATTATAGTTTTATAATTTTAGTTTTCCCTTTAAATATTTGATATTATGAATCTAAAAATATTTTAATTTATTTTTAATTTATAATTATAAATACAGATAATTATTTTTTATATTTTATGACAAATTAAAATAGAATAAACAAATTAAAACGAAAACGATAGGATTTACCAAATTCCAACTGTCCCCAACTCCATGGCCAAACGGAATTTAGGTCCACCATACCTCACATTAATAATTTATTTATTTATTTGAATAATTAAAAGTCATCATAATTTTTTTAAAAATAATTATTCTAAAATGTACGGTATTTGATAAAGTTTTAAAGGGGAAATAAGTATTTTAAGCAGCATAAGTTGTTTTTCAAATATTAATTTATTTTTCTAAAAGCATTTTTTTAAAAATACAAATTCAAATACTAATGGTTGCTCAAAATATTTTTAAAATTTATTAGTGAACCAATAATCTTTTTTATAAAACAAATAAAATTTAGAAAAATTACTTAAATATTTTGATTTTTCGCAAAATACTTTGTAAACAAGTTATGAGAAGAAATAATAATGGATAATATTATTGGGAATCCGTAAATAATATTTCGATGTCCTCAAAAAATGTAATTATATTTAAAACAATAAAAAAAAAATATAAATCCACGTCAAAAGTTTCAAGTAAATATCCCTTTTGGAAAAAGCAAAAAGAGCATAGATATTAGTTTTTATTTTTAAATTTTTAATTTTAGGGACGGTGGAAATTAATAATGAATAATAATAAGAAAAAAAAATAAAAACAAGGAGCGCCGTAGGAAAACAAAAAGGGAAAAAAGAGAAAATAAACAAGTAGCGGTAAAGTAATAAGTTGGAGTGGAGAGCCTTATCCATTATTCCACATTTTCAAACACTCAACTCGCCCACATCTAAGGTGCATAACACACACACAAAAAAAAAAATAATAATAATAATTTAATGTCGATATCAAAGCTCGATTAATTTAAATTTGAGAAATTTAAATATATGTGAGCGCCATTTATATACATTGAATAAGAAATATATTTATAAAAAAAAATCATTATTCTCATTAACAATAAATTTTGTGAAACATAAATTAGAGATTAGTGAATTTACGAAGATCGAAAATAACATTTATATCGTGTATCTATACAAAAATATGATCTTCTCGAAGTGTGTGTTTGGGTGGGGAAATGATAAAGATAGAGAGTAAAAGAATATTTATAAAGGTTCTTGAGATTTTCTAATGTCTTCTATTCTATACAGAACGTCTTTTTATAAATCATAAAAATCTGAATATTTATTACATATAAAACGGTGTCACCTTTGCCATTGTAAAAGAACTATCTTACGGCATGGTAATATGTTTTGACGCTTCGTTCAAGAGATAATTAGAGAAGGTGAAATGTGTCAAGTAACTATATAACGATCAGATTGTCATGATTGTTTGTAATTATATAACAATCAGATTTACACGAGCAGATATTTAAGACTCTTAGTAATATACCGAAGGATAGTCTCTTTCATTCTCCTCAACTTGTTATAAATTTTTCTTCATATTTACGTAATTTGCTTTTCTCTAATACTAAATTTAATTTTATCGAGTTAAGGATAGAAGATGGAATAAATAAATAACACGAAAGTGGTGTGCATGCGCCAAAGGATGAACGCAGTTTGGTTCAAACACTTTTTCTTTCCATTTATAGTACTGTTTGGGACAAGTGGGGTCAATTAGGTTGGGTTGGCACTAAGATAAAAAAAAATGGATAACGCCGAATCTTTTAAAAATATTTTGATATCACATAACATTAATATTAAAAATTTAAAACTATAGTATAAATATTTATATTTATACTCCTTTTTTCCCTTATCTTGTTACACCTATTCATTCAATCGAAAAAATTTACATTTTTTTTTGTAAGAACTGTATGGTGGATTTTATTTATTTAGATTATGAATGTGAAAATGAGATTAGTTTCTTTGGACCAACAAAACAACCATGGGATCATGGATGAGGAAATTAATGATGATTCTGATTCTTCTGAAATATTGAGTAATTTCTCTTCATCTGATTCGGAGTTGTTTGACGAAGGAGGAGGAGGAGAAGGGGATTCTTCGGATCCAACTTCTCCGAATTCTTCTTCTAGTGATTCAATAAGTCATGATGAACACACAAAAGGAGCTTTGCAAAATATGTCCACTCTTCTACAAGAACTTCCCTTCAAGTAACAACTACTTTTCCTCTGTTTTCTTTATGTGTTTTTTTAATGTTATGTATTTATATTAAAGTCTGATTAAATCTGAATTGGCGAAAAGTCTCTAAATTCATATGTGACATAGAAGCTTTAGTTGTTGTTCGAATCTCAAGAAATAAGAAAAATATGATTTAGGGAGATAATAATTATAAGTTGAGTGATGATTTGAGAAATTAACTTTTGAAAATGGTTTAAGTAGCTTATTTGGACAGAAGACCCTTTATGTGTGGTTTGAAAGAGCCATTAATCAATGAGTGACGAAATCAGAATTAAGAGTTTAGGGATTTTTAAATTTTAAAATAGAAGAATAATGGTGGTTGTGAATCCACAATACTAGTGTGATTAATATTTTCATGGCTTCTTTTTTACTTTCAGTGAATTAATTTTGTCAGGAATTTACAAGTTAATATATATAAAAAAGTTCTAACATAAATATATGATCTATGAAAAAGTTAATGAATTTGTCTGAATTCACGAACCCCGCTTAGCTTTGTCTTTGGATGAAATCGCTCATGACCTGAAGAGGTTTTAATTCTGATTAAAAATGAGTGAGTATTCGTCATTTATCGACTATATGGTCACTTAAGAGATAGCAAGTGTTAATTATTCAACGCTAAGGGAGTTGGTAATTTAAAAATACTTGAAATAAGGCTAGAAATTTGATACAACTACTTTGAAAGATCAACAATGTAAAATTCTTTTTAGGTGATTATGCTACAAGTTTAAAGTTTGTTTGGCTTAAAGTTTGTTTGGCTTATACTTGAATCAAAAGTAGGTCAAAACAGGCCATTGATATACTTACTATATTATTTTGCTTTCATATTTGAGCACTGTTGAATAAGATTTATTCGATATCTGTATTGTACTTAAAAATAGTTAGATTGTGTGTAAGTAAGCTCAAACCATAAAAATCACTTATCAATTGTATTAAAAATAAGTAATTGCTCGTTTGGATCGAATTACTAAAGTTGATAATAAGCAAAAGTTGAGAGATGTGAAGACTAATTGCTTTTGATTTGGTTTTAACTTAAAAACACTTGATTTTGAACCATTGTTAGAATAGGATTCGTCTCAATTCTTGTTTTCATATTAATTCGTTTATACTACTTCATAAATGTCCAGCCTTAGACGTAAGTTAGGGTGTTGAAGAGTTCCATATCAGATTAAACTATGATGACTCTTTATACGTTCTCAGAAATTCTTTCACGCCCTAATCTAGCTTTTGAGATTAAAATTAGATTTGCGATCCATATCTTTTTATTTGTTTTTATCTAAACACCCTCTAAATCTTTCTTCAACAATTTTTCACATTATTTCATTATGATGCTAATTAATTGTCCTTTTTTTTTTTGTTGGTGTTAATAGGAGAGGTTTGTCAAAACATTACAATGGAAAATCACAATCATTCACCTCTCTATCAAATGTGAGGAGCTTAGAGGACATGGCTAAGCCAGAAAATCCATACAACAAGAAGCTAAAATCATGCAAGAGTTATGGAGTTTTCTTAGAAGGTTTCAAATCAAATAACTTGAATCCTCCTATTAGAAGCAATAGTTCTTCAAGATTAAGCTCAAAGAGAGGCTCATGTTCATCATTAAGAGCAAAGAGAAATGGAAGCTTTCTTGGGAATAATAATAGTAGACCTCCTGTTCCTCCACATACATCAACTAGTACAACTAGTTTTACAACTCAAACCCCTTTGTTTGCTTGATGGTTCTATATCAAAAGGATTTACTTAATGTATTTACTTCGTTATTGTTACTGTTTCTTTTTTTAGAATGCTATGTAATACTTTTTGTAGTACTTGTTATATTTATTTTTTATGTTCTTTTATATGTGTTACTTGAGTCGGGTAGAGGCATACTTTTGTCCTCTCTCGATTTCATCTTAAGTATATTGTGTGTTCAAAGTTTTGATACATTAATTGAATCTTATTATGGTATTTGAAATTGGTTTGGTTATCAAAAGATGACTAAATCTATTATTATTATTATTATTATTATTATTATTATTATTATTATTATTATTATGATTATGATTATGATTATGATTATGATTTTTTGTTATTAAAAAAAAACGGAAAAGGGCCTAAAATACCCTCGAAGTATTGAAAATGGTACACAATTACCCTCCATCCACCTATTGGCCCCCAAATACCCTTCACATCCACCTTTGGGTCCAAATTTACCCCTTCATTAACGGACCAAAATTAAAAATACAAAAAAGGGCCTAAAATACCCTCGAAGTATTGAAAATGGTACACAATTACCATCCATCCACCTATTGGCCCCCAAATACCCTTCAAATCCACCTTTGGGTCCAAATTTACCCCGTCATGAACGGATCAAAATTAAAAATAATTAAATAATATTTTTTAATTACGTGACACTCAATCATTGGTTGTAATTTAATATTTAAAATAATTTTAAACCCACCCATTTTAACTAAGCCCGCCTCACTTGACCCAATTTAAAAAAATTAACCCATCTAATTAAAATATCCTAAAATCTTATTCCTATTTTTTCAATTTCCATGACTCCATTGTAATTTAAGTTCTTCGGGGAAAGAAATCGAAGAAGAAGCTGACATTTTCTTCATGAAGAAGAAGAAGAAGACAATGGAGTCATGGAAATTGTGAAAATGGGAGGAATAAGATTTTAGGATATTTTAATTAGATGGGTTAATTTTTTTAAATTGGGTCAAGTGGGGCGGGTTTAGTTAAAATGGGCGGGTTTAAAATTATTTTAAATATTAAATTACAACCAATGATTGAGTGCCACGTAATTAAAAAATATTATTTAATTATTTTTAATTTTGATCCGTTCATGAAAGGTAAATTTGGACCCAAAGGTGGATTTGAAGGGTATTTGGGGGCCAATAGGTGGATGGAGGGTAATTGTGTACCATTTTCAATACTTCGAGGGTATTTTAGGCCCTTTTTCCGTATTTTTAATTTTGGTCCGTTAATGAAAGGGTAAATTTGGACCCAAAGGTGGATGTGAAGGGTATTTGGGGGCCAATAGGTGGATGAAGGGTAATTGTGTACCATTTTCAATACTTCGAGGGTATTTTAGGCCCTTTTCCGTAAAAAAAATAAAGGTGTGAAGTTTGAGAGTTGGAAATAAATGGTATGGGTATGAACTTTATATTAAAAATGGTTGAAGTCATTAAAAATGTCCGAATATTAATATATATGATTGAACTTCAATTAGGGGCATACACATGTTTGAATTGGTTTGGTTTGGATATTATAAAAGCATAATATATAAATATGCTATTTAATTAGGTTTTTAATTATATTTATGTTTTTTAACTTTGGATGTGCATAAATAGACACTTAAACTTATATAAAGTTGAACAAATATACACATTTTTTGTCATACGTGGTGTCCAACGTGTATTGTGGTCATGTAGGATTCATGTGTTTATTTATTTAAAAGTTAAATAGTTAAAGTGTCTGTTCGTGCATTATGAAAGTTGGAGGTCAAAGTTAAAATTTGAAATCAAATTTAGAATCCAATATATGTATTATGCCTATTTTATATATAAAACTTAATTACTACTTTTATTTGTGTCGAATTCTTAAATTTCAAAATCATATCAAATAATAAAAATAGATTTTGCAATTTTGTTATTTTGTTTTCACTGAGTTTTTTATATAATTTTTAACTTTTTTATATATTAACTTGTGCTTTAAATATTATTTTAAAAAAAAATATGATATGAGCCGCGATTCTAGCCAAAAACTAGGATTTAAAAGTAGTGCTAAACACACTTTCTCTTCGTTTCCTTTTGAGTCCAACTTTTCCTTTAAGCTTCTTTTCACTTTCTATAAAAAAAATATAATAAATAATTTTGCATATCGAACTCCATTGATCATAATTCATAAATAAATCTGAAACATGAAAAATATCATAAATTTGAGCATAAATATATACTAATAAAAAACTACAAGTACGTAAGTAAACAACTCTAACTAAATAATATAATAACGATTTATCAATTAAACTATTTATAATTGTTAATAATAAATCTCGAAAATCTAAAATATCTCGATTTACACGTACACGTAAAGTGCATTTAGTGGAAATTGTGAGGTTGTTAGTTTAGGATATCATCAATACTTGCGCCATGACTAAAAAAAAAGAAGAAATGTATTTTTGAATATTTGATGCTACTCTACTTAGGTGAACCAACTTATATGACAATTAGTTGTAAGCATTATGACATTTTTTTTGTGATTTTTAAAAATAAACTTAAGTAACTATTTATAATAACAATAAAACACAACATAATGAATATCGGATTAGAAACTTAAATTTATATAAAATTGAACAAGTAGGTTTTTATATTTTATGTGACCTAATACACATATAACATCATATAGGATGTGAACTGTCATGTATGACACTATGTAGGATTTATGTTTCTACGTGAAGACTCAAAGTGATTCCTAAGTTTTCACATGAAACACTAATAATCCCTTATATTTGCAATATTGGTGCATTTTTGGTCCTATCTTAAAATTTTGATTATTTTTCAACGTTAATTTTGTCCAGAATTTTATATAAGGAAGGTCCAATCGTCTTTTTATATATTTAGTAGAAATAATAACTCTGTTTGGGAGAAGGTGATAAGAAAAACACTTTGTTCTATTTACTAGAAATATTACTGCAGCTAAATTAAGAACATCTTAACATATGACTTTGCAGGAAAAGAAAAAATTATACTATTGCACGTGAAATTATCATGATGAACCTCTCGACTTTACCTGCAATACTATTTCTACTAAACAAAACAAAGTCTTTTTTCTTCTTAACATTCTTTCATATGAAGTTGTTATTTCTACTAATATATAAAATAATGATTGCACATCACATACATAGGTTATAAATAAAAGCAATGCTAATATTGCAAACATGAGGAACTATTAGTGCTCCATGTGAAAATTCAAGGATGACTTTGAGCCTTAACCCAAAGAAGAGGAACTATTTTAATCCTTTTCTCGTTTTGTACACGTCCAAAGTTGAATGACATAAATGTCAAAGTTAAACGTTTATATATTTTACCTAAAAACAATGAACAACTAATATGAATCGGAGAATATAAAATATGAGATGGTACCACCAAAAATAAAAAAAAATGACAAAAATAACCCTGACCAAACACAATATCATGATAAAACGGTTGGCTTTAGCTTCTTGTTTAAACTGTTATTCTTCATTCGTTATATATGAAAACACTCATTTGCCGTTGCCTAACAACTGTTCGACGAATTGCCTCAAAGAAAAGAAAAAACGAAATTTGTGATCGAACGATTTGTTTATTAGAGGATTTTATGATTATGAGTGGATTTGATCAGTTACAGTGTTGTTACAATTTAAGCCGCATCATTGCTGGCCTTCTTCTCTTCATGCTTTATCATTCTTTCCAATTTCTTGCTTCCTATGCACCCTTAACAACATTCTCCACACACCCTTTTCTATTCTTGATTGATTTCTTCCGAACCATTGTTGAATCATGGAGCTTAAAGGGAATGATTCTGGTTAGTTTGTTAATTGTATCGAATTCTTGTTCATTTACTTTTCTCTTGATTATTATGGAAATACAACCTTGTTATGTATAATGTGTTATCAACCTTGAGTAAAGTGTTAATGATTTATATGCAAATATGGTGCAGATCAAACTTGTGATTGTAAAGTGGTGTTGAAACAAATGGTTGACAATGCGAGCTTCATTCAACTAGATGATTTCATTTATATTTAGACGTTAGAATATCAACGAGATGGTGTTTTGTGACGTTGCTTTTTCTAACGTGCATTTGCCTTTGGTGGTGATCTTGTTGTTTTCAAATCTTGGGTCTGCATCTGTCCATGAAAAGAATTGTTACTTATTAGTCCAATTTCGTTTCAAAGATGAGTCAAACTTGTTAAGTGCTACATAAATTGGGATGGATGGAGTAATGTGTTTGTGTTTTGGGAAATTACTCTATCCGTTTAACTGTGACTGATTACTGGGATTGCTATGATTTTGCTGAAATAATAGATGAAAAGCGGTGATGTTATAGATTAATGTTGGATATAAATTAAGGTTGTTAGCTTGTGTTATGTGTGTGGGCTTATATTTGTTTAACTCGGAGCTATGATTTTTATGATTGGGCAAAATGTGGATTGAATAAGCAAAGGGTCCATTCATAGTTCATCTACGTGCTCATATCATTTGATAATATGAACAATTGAGGGGAATCAAGTGATTTGTCTTTTTAGGAACAATACTCTCTTATATTATTAGCTTTCAATACCCCTAGAACATAGGGAATGTGGAAGGCAAACATTAGAAGTGTGAGCCCTGACGATGACAAAATCTTGGTGTTAAGGGGGAGAGGAGTAGAATGGTGTGCTTATATTCTGAGTTTCAACTTATATCCAACTATGGTTGACCAGTTAACCAAACAGGGGATTTTGTCTGATATCAAAAAAATGTTATAAGCTTAGCACCTGTTCTACAAATTATTTGTTTACAAGTTGTGCCATTGGTTTTGACATGCTTTATTGGAAACATATTGCATCTATGAATTCTTGGAATTAACAGAAATATGTTATTCACACACACACACACACACACACACATATATATATTATGGCCGTGAAACTATTGGTTAACTAGGCACTTTACCACCTTGCTTAGGGAAGCGACATGGTTCATCTCCGTCGGTCATTGTAATTGGTGGAGGTATCTCAGGGGTAGCTGCTGCACGTTTCCTTCACAATGCTTATTTCAAGGTGAGGTTACTCATGACTTTAAACCCCTTTCACATGTAGTGACTTCTATGCTAATTTTTTCTTGTTAATAAGCTGGTCTATTTTTATCCAGGTGCTCTTGCTGGAGTCACGAGATAGACTTGGTGGTCGCATACACACTGACTACTCGTTTGGTTGTCCAGTTGATATGGGAGCTTCATGGTGAGTAACACTAACCTTTTCCTTTCTAATTCATCCAGAACTGGATGCTTATTCATGTTCTTCAAATTGCATCTCAGGCTCCATGGAGTGTGCAATGAAAATCCTTTAGCTCCATTGATACGTCGGCTGGGGCTCACACTGTATCGAACTAGTGGGGATGACTCAGTGCTGTATGACCATGATTTGGAAAGGTAAATTGGGTTTTTCACATTTAATTTCAAAATGATTTTATCATGTTTACTGGACATGCTTCCTTTTGTTAAAACACCCTGTCTCGCTCTCTATCTGTCTAAATGGAGGGGGTGGCTCTCTTAGTTACACTTCAGATTTTTGGTTTCAGATTTCTAAGTCATGTTCTGTTTCCATTCTGATGTAGCCACCGAAAATTCGGGGCAAAAATCTTCTAGCTTGCTGTTAAGTTGTCTCAGTAGTTTTTCTGCAGGAAAGTATCTTGCAGTGTATTGTAATCTGATTCATAATGAAAAATAAAGTACACTTATAGTTCGTCTGCATGAAAGAATTGTTGCCTCTGTTCTTTTTGTTTTCTCAGTGCGCTCATATTGAAGCATGCTGTATCTGTTAGATTTTAGCCTATATTCCTTTTGTTTTTGTGTAAATTAACTAGAGATGTTATTTCATCATTCAGGATCTTGCTTATGTTTTCTTTCTTTTAAAGCTGCATGCTGTTTGACATGGATGGCCATCAAGTTCCTCATAAAACAGTTGCTGAAGTAGGAGATGTATTCAAGAAAATCCTCGATGAGGTTGGCTTTGCTCTGTATTTATTTAACACCAAGTGCAATACCTTTTGAGGTTTTATAAAGACGCAAATGAATGATTATGTGTATTGGCAAATGCAGACTGAGAAAGTGAGAAATGAGAATAGTAATGACATATCGGTTCTTCAAGCAATATCTATTGTATTGGACAGGCATCCTGAGCTGAGGTATGTGAAAAAGTTCTTCTCTTATAACCAACTTATGTTTGTTTCTTTTAAATGTGTAATCTAGTTACATCCACTGATCTTACATGTTGCGGCAGGCAAGAAGGAGTCTCTCATGAAGTACTGCAGTGGTACATATGCAGAATGGAGGCATGGTTTTCTGCCGATGCAGACACGATCTCTTTGAAAACTTGGGATCAGGCAAGTTCTTTTTCTTGTTATTCTAAGTTTCTTCTAAAAGAGTAATTTTATGTGCATCTCTTTGAAAAGTATGTGCATTTAAAAGATTTTATTACTATTCCCAATCCCCAAAGACAATATTCCTCATCCGAACGGCAAGGCTCTAACTGCCTGGTTCGGTAATGCTATAAGTAAGAAAACTATCAAGTATGTCAAAAGTTTAAGGCACAATTCGTGTTATTATAGCTATCATTTTCAGATATCTACATACTTCCAAATAGGAAATTTTGGCGTTCCATTTTACATTAGATGCTTTAAATTATCGCCATTAGGATATGTTTGATGAATAGTTTCCTAAATATGTAATATTAATGTTGTTTACATTGTGTGCAGGAGCAAGTTCTTACAGGTGGCCATGGACTAATGGTGCAGGGTTATCACCCGGTGATTGAGGCATTGTCAAAAGATATTGATATTCGTTTGAATCACAGGTATGTTTGGGGTTTTCTGTGAAATGTGAAGTTTGACATCTTGTTTGTTGTTTCTATAGCTTGTTACGCTGTTGGCTTTTTCACTTTAGAATCTGAAAACTAATGCAGCACTTACGATAGACGGACCAACTTGTGGACTTACGATTGAATCTTCTTGTTACAAGATTTTCTATAGGAAAGTTAAGAAACAAAATGCAATTCATTTCCTCCACAGTGATGCCATTTTCTTTTTAAGTCACACCACTGCCCGGCATAGACATCTCTCCTCTCTCCCAATCCCCATGCCTAAAAAAGGGCAGGCCACTGAAATTATGGGAGAAAATGCCCCAGAAGGGTTTCATCTACTGGAAATAATGCTTTCTTATTTGTATTTTACCTTCATTTCAATCACTTCATAATCTATGATGGATTATCTGTCTGCATCAGAGTTGATTTTTTTCCAAGTAATTTCTTATCTTGATTTACCTATACTTTAGCCTCCATGCTTGTCTGCAATTCTAATTTTCCATCGATCTGAATTACTAGGGTAAAGGCGATTACGGATGGGTATAACAAAGTGATGGTTACACTTGAGGATGGGAGGAATTTTGTTGCGGATGCTGCTATAATAACTGTACCTATTGGGGTCCTCAAAGCCAACTTAATTGAGTTCAAACCCGAATTGCCAGATTGGAAGCTTTCTGCAATAGCAGATCTTGGTGTGGGCAACGAAAACAAGATTGCATTACGATTTGATACTGTATTTTGGCCAAACGTTGAATTGTTAGGCATTGTTGCACCTACCTCTTATGCTTGTGGGTATTTTCTTAACCTCCACAAGGCAACAGGGCATCAAGTCCTTGTCTATATGGCTGCCGGAAGACTTGCTTATGACGTAGAGAAATTATCAGACAAAGAGGCGGCTAATTTTGTTATGCGTCAGCTGAAAAAAATGTTTCCTGATGCACCTGAACCTGTGAGTAATACCTGGTCCTACATAATTCTATTACAGTTATTACTGATGCATGCATTATTTAACTATACTGCTTGGACTCACCCAATGTGTTGCAACACACATGTCGGATTCGCCATAAATGCACTACGACATCTTTAAAGAGTCCGAACAACATATATTGTTAGTAACTAATAGATTATTTGGAAGTGAAATAAGGAAATCATGTGTAATAACCATTGAGCTGATACCTATATATGTTGATACTATTTGCAGGTTCAGTATCTCGTATCACGCTGGGGAACAGATCCTGATTCCCTAGGATGCTATTCGTATGATCTGGTTGGAAAGCCAACAGATATATATGATAAGCTTCGAGCACCTTTAGGTAATCTATTCTTTGGTGGCGAAGCTGTGTGTATGGATGACCATCAAGGGTCTGTGCACGGTGCATATTCAGCTGGAATCATAGCTGCTGAAGATTGCTGCCAGCATCTCATTAAGAGACTTGGAAGTGTTCAACTTGTTTCCTCCAGGGAAGAAATTCTCAAATCCATTGTTCCTCTCAAGATTTCCAGGATGTGATCGATCATCTTTCAACAAAATCATAACTAGGTTTAGTTTCCCTTTTTTTTTTCCCTCTGCTCAACAGGTAATGTGCTCCGATTCATCTTGAACGTTGTTTAGTTTCCCTTTTTTCCCCTTGCTTAACAAGTAATGTGCTCTGATTCATCGTCATTCGATTAAATTTCTGTAATGATATGAATGAAGTTGTAGCACTTGTGCATCAGGCTGCCATTGTTGATTTCAATGAGAAGTATGTTTGTTTGTTTGGATTATTTCCTTGGAAGTCTTTTACTATTACACAATTAATGTCTGTCAAATGCTGCTAATTTCTTTCAAAGTGTATATTTTACAGATTCATCTGACGTAGTAACTTTAGTCCAGCTCATGTATTTTCATGAAGAAATTCATTGAACATTACTTTTTTGTTTTAGTAATTCTTTAATTTTAATTTTTGTCGTGATAATTTGATGATAAATTGAGGAGATAGTTATGCATTTTTCATATTATTAAGCCATTAATCTATGAAGAAGTCAACTAAAGTAGTAGATCTTATGTAAACAAAATGTTTTTATGTATCAGAAAATGAACTACTTTACTCAATTACGACAACGGGATTAATTTAATATTATATGTAAACAAAATGTTTTTATGTGTTCAAAAAAAATTGAGATTAAGTGATGGAAGAAACTTAGCTTACAAAGAGAGAGGTGTTGCTAAGGAGAAATCCAATTATAGAATAATCTTTGTTCATGGCTTTCATAGCTCCAAAGATATTGATTTTCTTGCACCCCAGGTTGCTATATCTCCTTTATAATATACTTTATAGTGTGTAGTGCGCAGAGCGAAAAATATTTTCTTGAAAAATAAGAAAAAAAGAAAAATTTGTATGATGGAGAATAGGGGTGTGACAAAAGTCGATCCAGCCTTATAACATCTAATATTAATTAATTCTATTTCATAGTTATTGTTGACACCCAATTTTGGCTTAACATTTTTAAAAATTCGTAATTTTGGACCGAAATACCAAACCAGTCATTTCAGCCCATTTTATGTTTTTATTTAGGTTATTAAGTAGGTCAAAAAAGGGAGGAAGAAAAAACCTACTCCCCTCTCTCCAGCCGCCTCCCTCTTCTCTCCTCATTCTCTCGTCTCTCTTCTCCTCCCAGCCGCCTCTCTTCCTCCCAAAACCTCTCCCTTTTCCCTTTTCCGTCAGCCCCTCTTCCCCACCCTCTTCCTCTCTCCTCTCCTCTACGCCGGAGATTTGGCCAGCAAACAACCAGCCTTCGACCCTCAACCCAAAGCTGCGAACAACCACCCGAAACCACCCTTTCTCCAACCACCAGATCCAGGTCGGAGCGCCACGACCAAGACCCATGAGAAAGCCACCAAAACCCATCAATAAATCAGATCCAAAACCCCTTTCTTTTCCCGTTTTCCAGCAGCAGATCCGGCGAGGAGCTTAAAGCTCGATGAACCGGAGCTAAACAACACAGACAGTCCTTTCCCCTTTCCCTTTTTCAAATTTTTTGTTTGCATTTATATGTGTCTTCACCTTTAACTCCAGCAAGCTAAGTTCCAGCAAACAAGAGCAGTACCACCATATCTCCACCGCGATGATCTTCAGGCTCGATGAATCGGTGAACAACAAGCTACAACCAGCTCCATCTAACTGCTGCGATGCTACTTTCAGTGACCAACGAATCCCAACACACTGCAAACTCCGGTGAACAACAGCCATACTACAACAACAACTTTACAATGCCCTACAACGGTGAGAACTCAATCTGGACCCTTTAATTTTGTTTGTAATGTTGATTAGTATCAATCTATGTTTTCATTTTTTTAAATTTGTGGTTTGTTTACAGTAAATAATTTTATTCTTGCCCCATTTATCTCTTTTGTTTTGTTGTTTGTGATGTTCACTTAGTTATATTAATGGGTAACTTCATATTCATAGTTAAAAGTTTATAATTTGTTTGTGTTCAGTTCTTTTAATTTTTGGTGGATTATAATTATTAACTAATTGGTATTATTTTTATTTTTATTATTATTAGAAAGATACATGTGTGTTATTGCTAGAATACCTTTCTTTTGTTCATTTGTCACTTTTATCATTTTTTTAAGTTTTCAGATTTCAAATTTATATATTAATATGTATTGGTCATTTTGTTTATTGGTTTCTTTATTTTTATTTTAGTTTTCCTCATTTTTATATTAATGGCTCTTCCATTTGCTCATTGTTTATTGATGTTTCATTAATTGTTTCGTCCCTTGTATTGATGTTATATTATTAGTGGACTAATTTGAAAGTTCTTGATTTTTATGGGTTTTTACTTATTCTTTTGAAGTGAGTTATGTGATATTCTTGTTGTTAGCTTTATTATGATATTAATTTTACATGTTAAAAGGGCCAATGAGAAAACTCTCCGTCGGTTTTGGAGGCCTTTCCATTATGAAAGACGGAATTTTATTTTAAGTTTACATATTTTAGTTGTCGAAAATGGCCGATGAAGAAATTACCGTCGATTTCCAAGGCCTCCCATGTCAATAAGACGGATTTTTATGCCAAATTATGTGTCTTCCGTCTTTGTTCATATACTTTATTTTTGTTAATTTTTATATTGCTAGTGGGTGTTGTTATGATTTTATGACTTTATTTATGTTTGTTAAAGTTTCTTATTTTATTATTATTATTATTATTATTATTATTATTATGGTCATTATGAGTTTGACAATTTGTCTTGTTGCTTTCTACTTTCAATTATCATCAACGTTACTTTTCTCTTCTAATTGATTACCAGTAACTTATTTGGCTTATTTTTCATCAAACATTTTGTTAATATTGTCACCCTTATGTTGTTCTTGTATCTTTCTTCTTTGCTATATTTAGTGTGTTACTTTTTCCATTTCTTTTATGACTTTGTGTGATTGTTTTATTAATTTAGCCTTTATTCTTAATTTATTTTTTAGTTGGTCTAAAAGCAATATTTAATGTCCAGCAGCGGTGTTAGTTAGTATTATTATAATTACAATTTGTTATGCCGTTATCATTTGGTTATTGCATTTTTCTTTAAATTGATTAGCATTAGTTTAATGACTTTTTTTTATAAGTTAAAGGGGCCGATGATAAAAACTCTCCGTCGGTTTTGGAGGCTTTTTCCATTTTAAAAGACGGAAATTTTTAGTTTAGGTCCATATATTTTAGTTGTTAAAATTGTTAAGTATTATTATGCTTTATTTATATTTTTGTATGTTTTGTTTATTATTAAGTTCGAACCATTTTTTTTTGTTAACATAAATGATATACTTTGTTTCTATATGTTGGCTATATTCTATCAATTCTCATTTTTTCTTTCTTAGATCTATGCTCAAAATGCTTATTATGTGTTTATTATATTCCTTCTTTGGTAATATTAAAAAAAAATAAAAAATAGTGAGCACTCCTTAGTGGGTGGACACAATTATTTCTCATTGTTTTAATTTGTCTTTTCCCTCTCACTTTTAGCTTTTATGTTTGACTACTTTTGTAGTTATTTTTATTATTTTATTTGTTTGGCAAGCTTAAGTAGTTTATTTGTATTTAATTAAAGTGTAGTGATATGTGCTTATATTATTAGTTTTATAGATATTAATATTATATATGTGGAATGGGCCAATGAAAAATCTATCCGTCGGGTTCAGAGGCTTTTCCATTTTGAACGACGGAAATTTAATTAAAGTTATTATTTTTATTGTTAAATTTAGCTAATGAAAAAAAAAAACTCTTCGTTGGTCTCGGAAGCCTTCCCATTTTAAGAAGACGAAATTTTAACTCAAGTTTATATATTTTAGTTGTTGGAATTGGCCGATGAAGAAATTACCGTCGATTTCCAAGGCCTCCCATGTTAATAAGACAGATTTTTATTTTTAGTTATTATTTGAGTTATTCATTTTTATTTATTTGGTACTAACTCTTTCACTAAGTGTTTACAGGTACTCAAACTTGCTTCCTTGAAGCCATTCGAAAAACTCGAATTATATTTTATTTCATTATTATGTAAATATTGACGTTAGGCAAACCTTAGGCCGATGATTATTATTTTATTTTATTGTGTATATTGTGTGTTTATTATATTTGCACATAATTTTATTTTCTTTTCCTCAATTTGAAAAAAATAAAAAAATGAATTCAGTCGGGAACCACATTTGTGGATTCTGAAGGGTGCCTAACCCCTTCCCTTCGGAATAACTTGAACCCTTACCTAGAATCGAATTGGTTTCGTAGATCATAATTGGTTTCCTAATTTTTTCCTAAAATTAGGTGGCGACTCTTTTTTTTTAAAACTCGTTTATTTTTAAACTTTGTTAAAATTGAATCAATTAATTATTTTCGAGTTGCCGCGACGTTTTGCCCTATTTCGAAAGAGTAGGGATGTAAACAGAATGGCGACTCCGCTGGGGAGTTTAGAGGTTTTAACCAATATGAATTTTATTTTTCAAATTGAGGAAATTTTTGTTTTATTGTTATGTTATACCTTGTATTTTTATATTCGTTGATTATTTGTTTATTGTATTTATTCATTATTTATTTTATTGTGTATATATTTTTTTTATTGCATTCATGGCATCTTTCAATGTGTATGCATAGTATATTAAAGGATGGTTTGCGGAACCGCAATCAGACTTTAAAATACTCAATCCCTTTTCGGAATGATCGACAATTTATTGGTTCGTCATGCGTCCAATGGTTGTCGTGAATTCCAGCCTAAGTTGTCCGCTTGGGTTCCCGGTCTTTCAAAAGCCACTCTTAGTCAACTAGCGTAGAGCCGAGCCAAATCCCGAAAATAGCGCATTTGAACTAATATGACCCAATACCCAAGGCGTGTTGGGTCTATTAGAAGACCACCTTGAGTCCAAAACGCCCGCGGCCTAAATGGACGTTCACACCTATATGTTTAAATTTGAAGGATGTATACTTTGTTTGGGAAAATCATTGTCTCATAGTGTAACTATTAGATTATAGTTCGCTTAGGTTAAAGAAATAGCTTCACCAGCTACTAGCCTATTCGAAGATATTGCCACCCGAAGATGACAACAAATCAAGAAAGCAGAAGGATCTTTCATGGAGGCATAGTTTAGGGTTGTACCCCTGCGTGGGACTGATTATTTTGTATACATTTTTCCTATTATGTATTCACATTAGGTTTTATTCATAAAATTTGTATAAATTTGAGTTTTGGGGCAATGGAATATTTCAAATGACGTATACATCCTTCAAATCGATAGGCCTACCCTAGGCATAAAAGGGTCACATATTTGTATAGGATGCGCAATAATTGTTTGTATTCTATGTGTTATATTAGGTTTGTCTTTAATTGAAACAGTATTTATGTGCTTTATTCATTTTTTGTGTAATATTTTGTATTATCCATTATGTACAGGAACTAACACTTTTACATTGAGTTGTTCTTCACAGCGAAAAATTTATTTATGTTTGAATTCAGAAATCATTATTTGTTCGAAATCGCAAGAGACAAGAGGATTAGAGCAATTCAAATCCTTGTATTTCACAAGACGTTAATATCAAGTGAAAACGATAAATCAGGGGAGTATTTAATTATAAGATGACACCTACTTATTTTTATTATTATTTTGCATGATGGTCTTGCTCTCACATATTTTTCATATTTTTGTAGGGATGCCGTCCCCGACATCAGTCGGGGATGGTCATAACAATGTCTGGATCTCGTGAAAATTGGAAGGAGACAAAAATCCAAGAAAACATCCGAAAAGAGTACAACAAATCATTACTGTACAAAATTCGTAGGTACATTCAACAGGCAGTATAAATATTGACGATAAAGGGACTATAAAATATATTGGTGAAAAAAAAAAACTTCATGACTACGAATTTTAGTGGCGCTAGACCTAGGAGTTTCTTTGAGTTGTCTATATCTTTAAATTCTTATATGCCATATCCGGTCGAACTACGCGTACCTGATTCTCATTTCGGTGAGATACGTAGGCAACCCTTCTTGGGTTCGGTATAATCTTTTTCAAAAAAATAAAAAAATAAAAATAAAATAAAAAAATAAAATAAAATAGTTTGTGCATATTTTTGAAATTATATCCGGTCGAACTACGCGTACCTGATTCTCATTTCGGTGAGATACGTAGGCAACCCTTCTTGGGTTCGGTATTATCTTTTCCTAAAAAAAAAAAAAGAAAAAAAAAGAAAGTAAAAGGTAAAAAAAAAAAAAAATAGTTTGTGCATATTTTTCAAGTCATATCTGTACGAACTACGCGTACCTGATTCTCATGTTAATGAGATACGTAGGCAGCCTTCTCGGGTTCGGTAATCATTTTTCAAAAAAAAAATATAAAAATTTGTTTGTACATACTGTTAGAGTCATGTCTTCAACTCGGTCGGGACCCATATGGTTAAGAGCATGTAAATATATTCGATATGATGGAAAAGACTGACTTCGCGGTAAACTACAGATTCTCGTGGTACCTCTTATCTGTACTTTTGTGATGCTTGAAAATTCTCTTGCATTCAATCAAGATAAGAATAAAATTAACCTTATGTTTCATGTGCATTGTGTGGTGAGATTTTGATCGAATTTCAACTGTGTTACACTGTTGATCTAGAACTTGACCTGAATGTTTTTCGAGGCGAAATCATGAGTAATGTTTGGTTTGAGAAAGGATTGTAGGCCCTTTTTCACTCGATTGTGCCTTTCAAAGCCTACCAAATTACATTAATCCCTAGTTTTCCCAGTTTGAGCCTGAAACCTTCATTTGGACAACCAAATCTTAACCACTACCCTTTTGAGTGCTTACGAGCACTATCCTCTCTTGGCCCAGCCTTCTTGAGTGCACAAAGAATGTGTGAATTATAAGAGGAGATCCATGTTTGAAATTTTCAAAAGCAAAGATATTGAGTCTCTCAAAATCAAGGAAGCAAAGACTCTAGAGAAAAAGAGAAAAAAAAAAGGTGAAAAAAAATAAAGAAAGGCAAAAATAAAAATTCCTTTACAGGATCAGTGAAGGGTTGGAAGGAAAATACTCCAACAAAAGGGAAAATTATTATAATGAAGAAGTGAATAAAAGAAAAGTTTCAACGAATAAGGACTCAAAAAAAAAAAATGATGAGAAATAAAAAAAAAAAAAAAAAAAAAGTTAAAAATGAAAATTCAAAGGAAGATGAAAGGTTGGAGAACAATGAAGAGGATCTGACGCCAAAGGCGTACTAATCATTAAGAGCACAAATTCTTTGTGACGCTCAAGACGGAATTTAGTCACTTTTATCTCAAATAAATATCCTACACATCCCTAAACCTACGTTACAAGCCAATTACAAGCCCTACATGATCTCATTCCAAATGTTCTCACATTAGTGGAGATTTACATAAGGGTCAAGCATATGGTATCACAGTTGTGTACATTGAACATTCTTGTGAGTGTGAGTTCACTTTCAAAAATGTCCTATAATCAAATGTTTCAAATATGTGTGAAATAGGACTAGTATTTCTCGTGAGGGCACTTGAAACATGAGGATTGATACAATCAAAATCTTTGTTTGAAACAAGATGAACGGATCTTGTTAATCCTTAAGTATATTTGAGGTACCACTTGAAGCTGTAGGAATTACCTTAATTCAAAAAAAAAAAAAAAAGATTTCCCTGCAATCTTAACTGTTGGTACCAATCGTGGTGAAGATTTGACTATCTCATCGCATTTTTTTGGGAAAAAAAAATGTCTTTTGAGTTGTTCATTATAAAAGGTGTTGTTAACTTAAATCTTATATGTGTTGGACGCCTATTTTACTTCATTGGATTGTCCATTCCAAAATGTGATGTCTTGTTTTACGTGTTGAACATAGCAAATGATACCATTGACATATTCCATCATGTTCATATTGTGCATTTTCTACTAATAATCTTCCAGATTCTTTGCAGCACTCATCATCCACACGGGGAACTACGTTTGACCTGATTCCTGCTCCAACAGGATACGTAGGCGCCACAACGGCTCGGTCATATTCCCAGTAAGATTTTCATTTCTCCTCATACTGGAAACTGGGACAGAATTTTTGAGAGGGTCTCAAAAATTTATTTGAAGTTGGACTTCTTTAACAAGTCAAAACAGGAACATTATCGAGCCATCCACCTCGTTACAGTTGGAACATTATCGAGCCATCCAGGCCTCGTTAAAAATCATGCATCGCGTAAATCATGCATTGCGAAAAATCATGCATCGCGTAAATCATGCATTGCGAAAAATCATGCATCGCGTAAATCATGCATTGCGAAAAATCATGCATCGCGTAAATCATGCATTGCGAAAAATCATGCATCGCGTAAATCATGCATTGCAAAAAATCATGCATTGCGGAAATCATGCATTGCGAAAAATCATGCATTGCGAAAATTCCTGCATCGCGAGAAGATTTCATACCTCGCATAAAATTCATGCATCGCGAGAAGATTTCATACCTCGCAGAAAATTCATGCATCGCGAGAAGATTTCATACCTCGCAGAAAATTCCTGCATCGCGAGAAGATTTCATACCTCGCAGAAAATTCATGCATCGAGAGTTAATATTCATGCATCGAGAGTCAATATTCATGCATCGCGAGTCAATATTCATGCATCGAGAGTCAATATTCATGCATCGCGAGTCAATATTCATGTATCGCAAGAAGATTTCATACCTCGCAGAAATGTATGCATCGCAAGAAGATTTCATACCTTGCGGAATTCATGCATCACTAGTTAAAAATCATTCAGCGAAAAAATTCATGCATCACTAGTTAATTCACGCATTGCGAGTCAATATTCATGCATCGAGAGTAAATATTCATGCATCGAGAGTTAACATTCATGCATCGAGAGTCAATATTCATGCATCGCGAGTCAATATTCATGCATCGAGAGTCAATATTCATGCATCGCGAGTCAATATTCATGCATCGCGAGAAGATTTCATACCTCGCAGAAATGTATGCATCGCAAGAAGATTTCATACCTTGCGGAATTCATGCATCACTAGTTAAAAATCATTCAGCGAAAAAATTCATGCATCATTAGTTAATTCATGCATTGCGAGTCAATATTCATGCATCGAGAGTCAATATTCATGCATCGCGAGTCAATATTCATGCATCGAGAGTCAATATTCATGCATCGCGAGTTAATATTCATGCATCGAGAGTTAATATTCATGCATCGAGAGCCAATTCATGCACCACTAGTCAATATTCATACTGCCGAGAGGGCCATTCATATTCATACCGCCGAGAGGGCCATTCATATTCATACCGCCAAGAGGGCCATTCATATTCATACCGCCGAGAGGGCCATTCATATTCATACCGCCAAGAGGGTCATTCATATTCATACCGCCAAGAGGGCCATTCATATTCATACCGCCGAGAGGTCCATTCATATTCATACCGCCGAGAGGGCCATTCATATTCATACGGCCAAGAGGGCCATTCATATTCATACCGCCGAGAGGGCCATTCATATTCATACCGCCGAGAGGGCCATTCATATTTATACCGCCGAGAGGGCCATTCATATTCATATTGCCGAGAGGGCCATTCATATTCATATTGCCGAGAGGGCCATTCATATTCATATTGCCGAGAGGGCCATTCATATTCATACTGCCGAGAGGGCCATTCATATTCATACTGCCGAGAGGGCCATTCATATTCATACTGCCGAGAGGGCCATTCATATTCATACTGCCAAGAGGGCCATTCATATTCATACTGCCGAGAGGGCCATTCATATTCATACTGCCGAGAGGGCCATTCATATTCATACTGCCAAGAGGGCCATTCATATTCATACCGCCGAGAGGGCCATTCATATTCATACCGCCAAGAGGGCCATTCATATTCATACTGCCAAGAAGGCCATTCATATTTAAATGAGGCGTACATTGAAGATTTTATTTGCAAAACACAAGGCATAAGCTTTATTTGCTGGACGTCAGACCGATCGAGTCGACGTCGAATATTGAGGAGAACAATGAAGTGTCGACATGGTAAAAGACACTGTTACCCATTTAAATTGCATTTTAAGATGACGAATTCTATCTCAATCTTTGTCAAGAGCATTTGAAAGGATGAATTCCTTCAAAAAAAAAAAACAGGTGCAAAGTACTTCAACAAGGACGCAACGCATCATACAACCTTTTGGAGACAGGTCTGGGATTGACTTCCACCACATGCAACCGCACTCCTCTACAAAGGTCATGTGTTCAGTCAAAATTGGGTTTGTCAATTTTCGCTGTCCACGATTTCTTTCATCAATCATACACAACGAAAGGGACAGCTGTTGACACCCAATTTTGGCTTAACATTTTTAAAAATTCGTAATTTTGGACCGAAATACCAAACCAGTCATTTCAGCCCATTTTATGTTTTTATTTAGGTTATTAAGTAGGTCAAAAAAGGGAGGAAGAAAAAACCTACTCCCCTCTCTCCAGCCGCCTCCCTCTTCTCTCCTCATTCTCTCGTCTCTCTTCTCCTCCCAGCCGCCTCTCTTCCTCCCAAAACCTCTCCCTTTTCCCTTTTCCGTCAGCCCCTCTTCCCCACCCTCTTCCTCTCTCCTCTCCTCTACGCCGGAGATTTGGCCAGCAAACAACCAGCCTTCGACCCTCAACCCAAAGCTGCGAACAACCACCCGAAACCACCCTTTCTCCAACCACCAGATCCAGGTCGGAGCGCCACGACCAAGACCCATGAGAAAGCCACCAAAACCCATCAATAAATCAGATCCAAAACCCCTTTCTTTTCCCGTTTTCCAGCAGCAGATCCGGCGAGGAGCTTAAAGCTCGATGAACCGGAGCTAAACAACACAGACAGTCCTTTCCCCTTTCCCTTTTTCAAATTTTTTGTTTGCATTTACATGTGTCTTCACCTTTAACTCCAGCAAGCTAAGTTCCAGCAAACAAGAGCAGTACCACCATATCTCCACCGCGATGATCTTCAGGCTCGATGAATCGGTGAACAACAAACTACAACCAGCTCCATCTAACTGCTGCGATGCTACTTTCAGTGACCAACGAATCCCAACACACTGCAAACTCCGGTGAACAACAGCCATACTACAACAACAACTTTACAATGCCCTACAACGGTGAGAACTCAATCTGGACCCTTTAATTTTGTTTGTAATGTTGATTAGTATCAATCTATGTTTTCATTTTTTTAAATTTGTGGTTTGTTTACAGTAAATAATTTTATTCTTGCCCCATTTATCTCTTTTGTTTTGTTGTTTGTGATGTTCACTTAGTTATATTAATGGGTAACTTCATATTCATAGTTAAAAGTTTATAATTTGTTTGTGTTCAGTTCTTTTAATTTTTGGTGGATTATAATTATTAACTAATTGGTATTATTTTTATTTTTATTATTATTAGAAAGATACATGTGTGTTATTGCTAGAATACCTTTCTTTTGTTCATTTGTCACTTTTATCATTTTTTTAAGTTTTCAGATTTCAAATTTATATATTAATATGTATTGGTCATTTTGTTTATTGGTTTCTTTATTTTTATTTTAGTTTTCCTCATTTTTATATTAATGGCTCTTCCATTTGCTCATTGTTTATTGATGTTTCATTAATTGTTTCGTCCCTTGTATTGATGTTATATTATTAGTGGACTAATTTGAAAGTTCTTGATTTTTATGGGTTTTTACTTATTCTTTTGAAGTGAGTTATGTGATATTCTTGTTGTTAGCTTTATTATGATATTAATTTTACATGTTAAAAGGGCCAATGAGAAAACTCTCCGTCGGTTTTGGAGGCCTTTCCATTATGAAAGACGGAATTTTATTTTAAGTTTACATATTTTAGTTGTCGAAAATGGCCGATGAAGAAATTACCGTCGATTTCCAAGGCCTCCCATGTCAATAAGACGGATTTTTATGCCAAATTATGTGTCTTCCGTCTTTGTTCATATACTTTATTTTTGTTAATTTTTATATTGCTAGTGGGTGTTGTTATGATTTTATGACTTTATTTATGTTTGTTAAAGTTTCTTATTTTATTATTATTATTATTATTATTATTATTATTATTATGGTCATTATGAGTTTGACAATTTGTCTTGTTGCTTTCTACTTTCAATTATCATCAACGTTACTTTTCTCTTCTAATTGATTACCAGTAACTTATTTGGCTTATTTTTCATCAAACATTTTGTTAATATTGTCACCCTTATGTTGTTCTTGTATCTTTCTTCTTTGCTATATTTAGTGTGTTACTTTTTCCATTTCTTTTATGACTTTGTGTGATTGTTTTATTAATTTAGCCTTTATTCTTAATTTATTTTTTAGTTGGTCTAAAAGCAATATTTAATGTCCAGCAGCGGTGTTAGTTAGTATTATTATAATTACAATTTGTTATGCCGTTATCATTTGGTTATTGCATTTTTCTTTAAATTGATTAGCATTAGTTTAATGACTTTTTTTTATAAGTTAAAGGGGCCGATGATAAAAACTCTCCGTCGGTTTTGGAGGCTTTTTCCATTTTAAAAGACGGAAATTTTTAGTTTAGGTCCATATATTTTAGTTGTTAAAATTGTTAAGTATTATTATGCTTTATTTATATTTTTGTATGTTTTGTTTATTATTAAGTTCGAACCATTTTTTTTTGTTAACATAAATGATATACTTTGTTTCTATATGTTGGCTATATTCTATCAATTCTCATTTTTTCTTTCTTAGATCTATGCTCAAAATGCTTATTATGTGTTTATTATATTCCTTCTTTGGTAATATTAAAAAAAAATAAAAAATAGTGAGCACTCCTTAGTGGGTGGACACAATTATTTCTCATTGTTTTAATTTGTCTTTTCCCTCTCACTTTTAGCTTTTATGTTTGACTACTTTTGTAGTTATTTTTATTATTTTATTTGTTTGGCAAGCTTAAGTAGTTTATTTGTATTTAATTAAAGTGTAGTGATATGTGCTTATATTATTAGTTTTATAGATATTAATATTATATATGTGGAATGGGCCAATGAAAAATCTATCCGTCGGGTTCAGAGGCTTTTCCATTTTGAACGACGGAAATTTAATTAAAGTTATTATTTTTATTGTTAAATTTAGCTAATGAAAAAAAAAAACTCTTCGTTGGTCTCGGAAGCCTTCCCATTTTAAGAAGACGAAATTTTAACTCAAGTTTATATATTTTAGTTGTTGGAATTGGCCGATGAAGAAATTACCGTCGATTTCCAAGGCCTCCCATGTTAATAAGACAGATTTTTATTTTTAGTTATTATTTGAGTTATTCATTTTTATTTATTTGGTACTAACTCTTTCACTAAGTGTTTACAGGTACTCAAACTTGCTTCCTTGAAGCCATTCGAAAAACTCGAATTATATTTTATTTCATTATTATGTAAATATTGACGTTAGGCAAACCTTAGGCCGATGATTATTATTTTATTTTATTGTGTATATTGTGTGTTTATTATATTTGCACATAATTTTATTTTCTTTTCCTCAATTTGAAAAAAATAAAAAAATGAATTCAGTCGGGAACCACATTTGTGGATTCTGAAGGGTGCCTAACCCCTTCCCTTCGGAATAACTTGAACCCTTACCTAGAATCGAATTGGTTTCGTAGATCATAATTGGTTTCCTAATTTTTTCCTAAAATTAGGTGGCGACTCTTTTTTTTTAAAACTCGTTTATTTTTAAACTTTGTTAAAATTGAATCAATTAATTATTTTCGAGTTGCCGCGACGTTTTGCCCTATTTCGAAAGAGTAGGGATGTAAACAGTTATATCAATGTGTTGTATTTACTTATTCCTATATGCTTCAAATTATCATTTAGTTTGTGACCTAAATTCATGTCTAATATATGTATAATCTTGTATTCGCTTAAAAATATCTCAATACCTCATGCTTTTTATATATTTTATGGATCATTATACAAAATTTTGGCTGGATTAATTGTTTAATTTTCTTAGTCAATATACAGGTTATACACATATTATACGTGAATCATATACCTTAAACAACTATTTTAAGTTTAAGCAGTTGAGTGGATGGCTATTTATGTTTATCTTATATTTGCCATTTACAGGAAAAACTATGGAATAAATTATCCTATTTTTGAAAATGGTCAAAGTAATGTTCACATTTGGCATGGTTGTGAGGACCAATATATTAATTTGAAATTACAAAGGTATGTAGCTAAAATGTTACCTTGGATTCAATATCATGAAGTTCGTGATGGTGGACACTTATTGATATATGATAGTATAGTTTGTGAAGATATTTTAACGTCCCTTTTGATCGGAGAAATATCGTGTATTAATTAAATGAGAATACGTGATCAGTATTTGATGTCTTTAATATTGTAATTGCCAATACCAAGGGCATGGACATGTAATTTATACAAATTTTAAATAAGATTTCACATAATTATACATCATGAATGAAATTACTTATTGGTATTTGAAAGTCAGCTAACTTCAGACATGATATTAACCAATAACGAAAAATCAGAATTTGATTGGATTTATTTGAATTTATTTAGTAATTTCAAATATTAATTAGATCATTTAAATAAGAAAGAGAAAATTAAACATCCTACACGGATCAATTTTAGATAATGTTTGTTGTAAAGTCATTTTAATTATGAGGAATTAATAAAATCATTCTAATTAATTCCCACATCGCTTGAAGAAAAGAAATATATGCAATTTATAAAGTTGAGAGTTTAAGGATTGTATGCCGAGTTCAGTAACGTGAACTTATAACCTGAGTGGGGGCTTTAAAGTGATGGAACATTGGATTAGTCCAAATGGTAGGGTTTAGGCCAGTATTATACTGGACCGCCCTCTCCAAGCGAGGAGTTGGCCCATGTGACCTAGGCGAAGGCCTAGGTTTCATGGATTCTAGAGTGGAGGGGACTGCATCAGGCTGGCTTCACAGAGCAACGATTACCTCCCGCTCTTTGCAGTGGAAGGATTACGGACCAGTGCTGCCCAAGCCCATCAAATGCCAGATGGACTTGTCTAAATTGGACTATCACTTTTTCTTCATATTTTGTTAAAAATTATCCCACTTTTAAAGAAAGTTTAGTAATTTTTGGAATATATAAATAGAATTGAATAATTCTATTTAATATAATAAAATAATACTCTTTCTATATTAATTAAACATAGGCTGATTTCAATCTTAATAATCGAAAAGTATAAATTGTCTCATAAATTTAGATTGAGAAAATTATTGAGATACATATTTGATAATGTAAGCAAGACAATCATCACTAGTATTCCAATTAAAGATGTCACCAAAAGTTACATGATTAATTAATTACTTTATGCTATGGTAAAACACACACAAAAAAAAAGTTCTACAGCAGCCAAAAAAAAGTACAACAATACTATTTAAACATTTGATTTTTATAATAATAAACCCTTACGGATCGAAAATATCTCATCTATCTTTAAGATAGAGGTCCTCTTTAGTGTTTATTTTGTGAAATTACATCGAATGTGTTGTTGCTGTTATAAACGAGACAAAGCAAGAATTTGCTCATAATATCTTGGCTTTTCTTTGTTGACTTGACTTGTAATATTTTTGCTTTTTTGATGATTTGACTTCTCTGTGACAACAACAAATGTTTTAGCAATTGTTCTCAAATGATTTTTTTGCACTTTTCCTGTTCCAGTCTTGGGTAATTCTTCTACAAATTTCACCTTTTTTGGTACCATAAATCCTGGTAAATTTAATCTACAATGTCCAATAATATCCATTTCTTTAATTTGTGAGTTTTTAGTCAAAATCACAAATGCACATGGACTTTCACCCCATTTTGGATGTGGCATAGCCACAACAGATGCCTCTACAACATTTTTATGTTTCATTATAACATTTTCAACTTCAATACTACTAATATTTTCTCCACCAGAAATTATAACATCTTTACTCCTATCTTTAATTTCCAAATATCCATCTTGGTGAATTACACCAACATCACCGGTAAAAAACCAACCATCTTTGAAAACCTCGTAATTCGCTTTATCGTTCTTATAATACCCTTTCATAATACTACTCCCACGCAAGCACACTTCTCCGATTGATTTCCCGTCACGTGGCACGCTAACCATGTTATTGATATTTTTCACGTCGACATCGGCTAGGGTTAGTATACTAACCCCTTGTCTCGATTTCAACTTAGCTTGATTTTCACTAGGTAATTCGTTCCATTTATCTTGCCATTCGCACAAGAGGGCCGGGCCGGTTGCCTCTGTGAGCCCGTAAGCATGGACCACGTGGAATCCGAGCTTCTCGATTTTCTCGAGAAGAGGTGCGGGCGGTGGTGCGCCGCCCGTGAGGATTTGGACACGTGTGGTTAAGGGTTTGGAGTACTCATGTGAGTTGGCTTCAAGTAAGATGTTGAAAACAATAGGTGCACAACACATGTGTGTAACATTATGTAACACAATGTTTGTGTACATTTCTTTGGCAGTTGTGTTTCTAATACAAATATTTGTACCACCACGTGCTGCTACACCCCATGTGAATGTCCATCCATTGCAATGAAACATTGGTAAAGACCATAAGTACACTGGCTCAGTACCCATTTCCCAACCTAATAATAGGCTCAAAGTACTCAAAAATGCCCCTCTATGACTATACACAACCCCCTTAGGCTCCGAAGTTGTACCTGTTGAAAACATAGTTAAGTAAATAAAAATATATATTCTTTTCGTCTCAACTCATGTGATGGTATTCGGTATTCCTCAAGGATAAAAGAACCACTTTCGAAACTTATGTTAGTTATATTTGTGGTCATAAATCATTAAGGGTAAAATAGGATATTTTAAGCTAAATTGCTGTGAAATGTAAAAGTTGTCGTTCTTTTTTAGGATAGGCTAATAAATTGAGATTAGAGGGGGGTTTACCAATTTTATAAATAAATTAAAATTCTTAGATGAGATGATCAGACGTTTTCAACAGTACCTGATGTATAATTTAAGCTGATTGGATCCCATTCATCGGTGATTTCTTCGGGGACGTAACTAGGATTTCCTTGGTGCACGAGTTGCTCGTACTCGAGCTCACCTAGTTGGATTCCGGTAGGGGAGTCGATGTCATCGATGACAACGACGAGGGGTATTCTTGTCATTTTGGATGTTGATAGTAGTTCAAGGGCCTTTTTAGCAATTTCAAGGTACTCATAATCAACAAAAAATACTTTGGCTTCAGAGTGTTTAAGAATAATTGCAATATTCTTAGCATCTAGCCTTGTATTTATTGTATTCAATACAGCCCCTGCCATTGGCACAGCAAAATGCATCTCATATATTGCTGGAACATTTGGTGCCAACACTGAAACCTACAAAAAGACACGTCGTTAATCTATCGTCAAATATAATAGCTCTTAGCTAATATGATATTTTTTTTTTATAATTAGTCTATGGTAAAAAGAATGACATTTTTTTTATATTACATGTAAATCTCTATAATAAGTATTTGTAACTAACTAATGTGACATAACATATTGTTAAATATAGTGTTAGGTCTTTTACACATTTAACATATACATAACATAAATTCATCGCGTTTAAATTATAACTGATTGATATTTTGTACTTACAACGTCGTTCTTGACAATGTTAAGGGATCGAAGAGAGGAAGCAACGCGACAACAACGTTCGTAGGTTTGGCTCCATGTGAAACGTACATTGCCATAGATGATAGAGGTCCTATTGGCATAACATTTTGAGGCTCTTGTTAAGAAGGTAAGAGGAGTTAAAGACACATAATTTGCTCCACATTTTGGTAAATTATCCATAGGATTGTTAAAGTAAAAGTTGTGTTTTTTTTTTATAAGAAGTATAGGGTATTAAAATTTGTTGGAGAGGAAAATATAGTGAGGTAACTTAGAATTTGTATGCAAAAGATGCAAACTAAGATAGAAAATTTATAGTGAAAAAACTAAGTGTGGAGTCAAGACTAATGTGGCCCATTATGGGTCCCTTAATGGTTGTTTAGGTGGAAATCATAGTGAAGTTGCAATGACTATGTATAGTAATTTACGTGGCACAATTAAATTTTGAGATACGAACTTTTAAATTTTGATAGTAAATTACAATAGTTAACAATTTTAAATAGGTAAAAGATATATATAAAAAGAGTAATAAAAAAACAATCAATTGATTCTCGTAATAATGTGTCATATAAAATAAAACGGAAGAAATAATAATAGTAAATTCCACCATATTTCACAGTTCAATTCCAACTAATAAGACCATTGACCCTTGAAAATGGAGAGTAATAATTAATTGAATTATTAATTATTAATTATTAATTATTAATAATTAATAACTTTTGGCTGCTTTGACCTCACCACTTCATCCTGGGCTGCCCTAACCAAACTCTCCCTCGCTGAATTAATTTAAATTTTAAGCGGTAATTGAGTTAATATAATTGAATTTTATTGGGAAAAAAATTTAATATTATTTATATGAAGTGTTGGTTATAAATATTTATGTTTATTTGCTGCTAAATATAATATAGCGATGTTGCTAATAATTTATCATAAAATCTTTTATTTGTTTGTGTACATAAATATTCAAACATAGGGCGTATGTAGGTCATTTCGGCTCGGTTTTGTATATTATTAATATGATTTATCGATTTTTTATTTTTAAATATGTTAAATCAAGAAGACACTTTATCGATTTTCCATTTATTGAATTTGACTTTTAATTCGTTTTTGGTTTAATCAATAAGAAAATACTTATAATTCAAATATATGACTTCTCCAATAATTTGACGCGATAAGACAATAATGTAACTCTACAGATCGCTCGTCAAATGAAAACAATGACAACTAGCGTGAAAAAACTATAAAGTACAAGAGAAAGAAAAATTAAGAGGAATGATGCTCTTACTTTTGATCTTGACATTTTGTATGGTATAAAATTGTGAATTCAAAACTATTATAATGTATGAATGGAACCGTAAAAAAAAGATAGTAACTGGTAAAGTTCTGAAGTTAATATTTAAGATTTATATAGGGATAAAGTAGTACACTACTACCAATTTAATCAATTATCGATTTACCTAGTAGTCTAACATTAAATATCAAAATCAAATCGATAATCGAATAATTCTTTTTTACAAGCATACCTAGAGTCAAATTCTTTTCTTATACGTCTGTATTATCAACATCCAAACATTTTCTTGAAGAACATAAATTTTTTTTCTTCATTTGGTAGTTAAGAGCCATATATATATATATATATATATATATATATATATATATATATATATATATATATATATATATATATATATATATATATATATATTTCACGTTTTTCTTTTTGACCAAATTAGAAAGCCCCAAAAACTGATTTTTTTTTCTTTCAACGGTCTTTCTTTTTTATATAAATTGAGAAAAAAGCATGTTCAAGTAACGTAAAAGACGTTGAAATAATATTTATCACAATCACATGCTAATTTATTTTTGATAAAATGCATTACTAAAACTTTTCTAAGAAGGGAGAAAAAATTGTTGTAAATTGTTCAGCTTATACCAAATTAAATTAGAACAAATCGATGACCATATATATGTGTATAATGTGAAAAGTGTGCTTGTGCCTATATTTCGATCCACATACGATAGCATAGTCAAAATTTTCACTAACAAAGTTTAAAATATGAAGAAGTTAAGGAATTTAGTATATAGTCTGTATATACATTAAAGTGGTTTTATCGTTGAATATAAAATATAGTTTTTCACGAAATTCTCTTGCTTCCATCTGACGCCCCTCCATGTGATACATTTCATCCACTATTATTTACGCTTTGAATCTATATAGAATTTTTGAAAGTTATGATTTTTTTCGATTTATTTGATACTATATATAAATTTTAATTAATATTTTTGTATTCAATTTTACCTATTCATTATTTAAACATAGATTTTCAGTTTTATTTGTTATTTTTAACATATCAAGAAGATATAATTAATATTATTTTTTATATTTATTTCCTGCCCCATTAGCATCTACGATTCTTAATAAGGGATTAGTCCGTTAGGTCTTTTCGATTAGGAGTCGCCTGATAATTGACCTACTTATCTTGTTTGTAGACCTGCGGTGGAGCGAACCCTTATTCTATTGGTTTGCTGATTGCTATTTTATCATTCATTAATTACTTATTCTCTAAATTATTTTAAAAATCTAATGGCAAAAGTATGATAAAACAGTTATATCATCATTATTTTCTTTATATATAGATATATCGTGATAAATTTAAAAAAAAATAAAAGACAGCAGCCATTTCAGTCATTTCGAAGACCACCTTTTTGGGATTCTTTTTGTTTTCACCATTTGACTTGACTTTTACTTGTGCTCTCAATATTCTTTAACCACCCAAATATTATGGATCATACTTTGTTAGCATTTTACACGATTTTCTTTTCATATTTTTATTATTTTATCTTTATAGAAAAGTTAAAGCATTATTATAATTTATTTTACTTTTTTCGAAAAGAAAAAAATAAATCACTTTCACATTTTGATTATTTTTTCTTTAGAGAAAAGTCAGAATATTTTATATTTTCATAGAGTTATATAATAGCATCCACAGGGTAGACGTTTAAAATTTTGTTTAATGAGGAGATTATTCTTCCAATAGAGTTTATGATTTTTAATATTAGTTTTAAATATGTAAGTCTCTTGACTAAATCATATTAATAATATATTTTAGTACATATTTTTATCGTCAACAATCATATGTTTTGCAATTGTAAGCTTCCCCATGACGACCTAATCACTTTCGAACCTAAAAACATGTTGGCTTCGAAAGTAATCATGATGCCATGTGAAAGTAACGATTACAAATCATATGATTGATAAATCAATTGACAAATAAAGATATAATAAAAACATATTATTAATATGGTCTGATCAAGTGACCTATTTACATATTGAAAACTAATATAAATAGCATAAAATATTGGGAGAATAAATCCCTCATAAACAAAACTCTTTAATCGACCGTTATTATTGTATTTTGACATGAGAAGATAGGTCTACAATTTATACAGTTTCAAATATTTCCTCTAAGAAAGAAATAAATCAAATATAAAAGAAAATAATGCTTTGTTTTCAAAAAAAGAATCAAAACATTTATGATAATATTTTATTATTCTTTCTTAAAAAAATAAACAAGAAAATCAGAAAAAAACTTACAAATTTCCATAGAACCAATATATTATACACATTTACTATTTCTATGAAATTTTAGGAAAAAGGGAATCAATACAATTTTGAATAAAATAGAGTGCCATAGATAAAATGTATTTTTTTAACAAGAAAAATCATTATATCAAATAAATATAGAGCACATATTTTCGATGTGCCCTTTTATTTTTCTACCATAAATAAATAAGAAAAAAAAAACTTTCCCACCTATTTTTTGGTCAAATTAATGTCGGTTTCACACCTAATGAAGTAAGTCCTATGTTGGTGGACTAGCAAACATACTTGGCCCCCATCGACTCATCCAATGGTTAGGGTTTGTTTGGGTTCATGGATAAAAATAATAATCACGAAATATTTTATGAGATTATTTATGGAAAAAATTACATAAATTAGATTTATCACGCAAAGTATCTATTCAAATCGAACTTAACTTAATTTATTTATTTTGATTGAGCCTACCACCCAAACTATTTGTCCGACTGCCCCCTTGGTCTATTCATTTAATCACTACTTCTTTATTCTTGAAACCACATCTGAATAATATATATCTTCTATTGGTATTTATACACTATGATAATATGAAATAATATTCGACCAGTCTTTTCATTGAAATATTGTATGTTACGTTCCTCCTCGATGCCCATGTGTGTATACATATATAAAAGGCTTAAGTCATCGATAGCCACTTAAAGTTGTCCGCAAAATTCACTTAAACACCTCTTCTTAGGCTTGTTCCAATTGAACCCCCGTACTAATAAAAAAAATTACCTATCAAACACTTTATAGACAATCAGCTGAAATAAGAGAGTGTGTGTTATACACTTGCTGGTGATGTGGCATAGTAACTAATTAAAAAAAGACACGTGGTATTAGACCTAGAATAACTAAAAAAATAATAAGGAAAAATTATATATTTTTTTAGAAATAAAAGAAAAAGAAAATCACCATTACCCTTCTCCTCTTTCTCCATAACCTTCCCCAAATACACCATAGACTACCATTTTTAAATCTTACTCTTATCCTCAAACTTCATTTAGATTTATTGATGTTCTTTTTTCTTCTTGTGTTGTCAGTTCTTTAAAATTTAAATAAATTAACAATTTCAAAGAATAATTTCAAATTCATATTATTCTTGCCCCAAAAAATGGAGTTTGCCGGAAATAATGAACACTAAAGTAAAGTAAAAAGATGATTGATCACTAATTGCTCGTTATTTTAATTTTTTTTAATCTTTATTTAATGAAATTTGCTTAACATCCCATTTCAAAGGAAAGGAATCTCTGTTTCATCTTCTTCCTTTTTTTAGTTTTTCTTTTGTTTTAAGATTTTTATTTAATTTATGTTTGGGTTTAATTTGACAAAATAGATGAACAAGGTTAGATACTTTTGATGGCAGCAGAGATAACATATTTTACGGCTGAAAAACTTACGGTGGGTAATTTGAATGTGTAGTTGGTTGTTTGAAAGGCTAAGGTTGTTTGACAATGGTAGACTTGTGGATGATAGCAACCGATTTAATAAACTGGTGTATTGGAGAAAGAGAATGGCTGAAAATCGAAAAAGAAGGAGAAAGAATTATGAGTGGTGATGGTTGCAGAATTATGAGCGGTGATGGTTGCAGATTGCCATGGAAAAATGGTGATGAGCTTTCTCAAAGAAGAAGAAGATATAAAATCTTTTTTTTTACTGAAAAGTTATGCTTTCACGCTCCTTTCTTTGTGTGTACTACAAACGCTTTGCCATGTCAGCAAAAAGGGTTTAATAGGTAAAAAATTTTGTTGTCTAGGTGTTCAATTGGAACAAGCCTAAGAAGAGGTGTCTAAGTGAAATTTGCGGACAACTTTAAGTGGCTATCGATGACTTAAGCCTATATAAAAGGAGTAATTGAATAGTGTTTTTATTGAGTTTTTTTTAAAATCGTAATCCGTAACTAAATGGACAAGACAGAGTTGCTCATACCTTAAATGATCTTGTTTGTTTTGGCCCAAACCACCAATACTCAATAAAGTACGTTGCGTTACAATTTATATATCTAATTTTGTTGATATAAAGTTTTAAAAAGGTGAAAAGATTATTAAGATAGGTAAAAATATGTATCAAGATCAATTCGAAGCAACTTGTATAATACAACTCGAATTTAGATTACAAATTCAACTATAAAATATTGTGATTTTTCCATTCTACAAACCGAATCGACAAAAAAATCGAATTATGTTTGCACTGTTAAAAAATACAACTCAATAATCTGCGTATAGATGGCTAGACCAATGTCTCTTTTACTCTCTTGTTGGATATTAGTGTATGGATTGAATCGAATTTGGATGATAACTTTAGAAAATTGAAATGTAAAATCGTCATATCTGAGATAGTTCCTTTTCCCCTAAAAAATGTAATAACAAATTTCTCCATAGAATCAAAAATGAATTTGATATATCAGTTATCGTGCCCACAGTAAAATTCTGAGTAACCAAGTGCAGAGCAGATAACTACGGAAAGTTTTCTCTCAAAAGGATTTGAGATAAAGTGAAGATACAACAACTACAAGAGATAATTATATTGAATTTTACTACAACCTAATATTTATGATATACATTTATATCAATACAACAATAATTCTTCTTCCTTTTTTTTTTCTTCTAATGTATATTGCTATATATATATATCTTGATTTCATGCTTTATCTTTGAAGAGAGACAGTTTTTGTAGGAGGCACAAGAGATTTTGCATATGCAATAGGTAATGCAATCAACTTCTTTGATTTACTCACATATGCTCTCTTTGTGAAGTTGTTGTAGTCATTGGCTTCAATCTCATCTAGTATTTTGCGGTACAAGACCAAAGATGCCCATACCTGGTAAAAAACGAGTAACGGGTGAGGTTATTTTGCCAGAATAGTAGACAAAGGTGATAAATAAGAGAACACTAAAGATACTAGGTATGGGATATTGTAATTCCAACCCAAGGTACTTGTAGGGTCAAATGTAGTAATCGATATCTAGTACTAATAAAATGGTTTTGCCATATCCGGAATAATAGCAATCCAAGCCATTTCAGGATCCACACGATGTAATGTTAGTGCAAATACTGAGAACGACAAGCTCAATACAAGGTTATCCGTTGGTTTGTAGGTCGTTCAGAGAAAACTAAAAATCTGAGCTATAGAATTTCTCATTTACAACACGACGTGCTTCTTAGATCTAATGTACCTATTCGATGTAATAGAATGATTTTTCCATATAATCTAAGGCATTTCATGATCCGCACAATGTCATGCCAAAGCAAATATTCATAACTACGAGCTCAATTCGAGGTTCATTTCTTGGTTGGTAGGGTGAACATGAGGTTAAAATTCTAGCCCTTCCGGTCAACTACCTAAGATTAGGTAGCAGATAACATGGCACGCGGTAAAAGTCGTTAAAACTTAAAACCCTTATGACTCAACTTCATCGACTTAGAAATACTCAACACAAGCAACCATATTCATCTAACAACGCGAAAAAGAATCATTTCATAAAACTAAAGAGTTTACGAATGCTTACAGGGAATCTACTAGCTGAGCTCAATTCTGTCACGCCTTTCTCTGCCTCGTCAAAGAACTTTCTTGCCCTATGTATTTGTTTCTTCATAAAGATTCTCCATTTATCGGTCACCCTTCCAGCAAATATATCTTCATCGGATAGACCTGCCTGTGCTAATTCATCTTGAGGCAAGTAGACTCTTCCTCTTCTGGCACTGCAGGGAAAGAAATATATAAGAACACAAGCCTTTAGAAGCTAAAATACGAAACTTCCAAAGAAAGAATAAAGGAAAGAAATTGATCATGGCTCGTCACTGTCTAGAGCTGATATCATGTTTCAAAGTTCAACATGTCAAAGAAATGTGATAAACGCCGACTAGACAGGTATAGTGACTTTCAAAAGGCATCCGTCATAAATTTGTTCAAGTGTTTTTGCCAAATGTACCAATAATGAAAATATCACAACTTTAAGGTGGAATAAAGATGGACTATGAAGAATTTCTTCGTCTCTAACGACTAACTAATGAGCTTTAAGCTCTCAAAACAAGCAGGGTTTCACAACACGGCTAAATTGAGTTCTGCAATTTTATTCCCAGAACGACTGATACTAATTACTTTATACTATTATATTGACATAAAAAACGTATAAACTGGATAACCGAAGAGCTCATTTTCCTATATTTTGATATGTAAATATTAGCAAAAAAAAATTATGTGCGTAAAACACAGCTTTGTACTTACTCTTCTCCAACATCTCTGAGTATGTTAGTTAATTGATTTGCGATCCCCAGAGCCAAAGCAGCATTATATACGCTCTCTGTTGTTGCCTTTGATTCAGGGGCGATACCCATAATTGGAACACTCATCAACCCAACCGTACCAGCAACATAATAACAATAAAGGTATAGTTCGTCGAAGTTTTTGTATCTCGATTTTCTCAAGTCCATACGCATTCCTTCAATCATATCTCTGAATGGCTGCAACATATATTGGAAGGTTAGACGATTTACGCTATTGAAGAAAGCAAATCAAATTATGTGAACTAATAATGTTTCTGTTCCAAATATATGATTCACATACAAAACAACACCAAAAGACGAAAAAAATGTTAAAACAGATACGAAGTATCTAGGACGAGAGAAACAGATAAAGGAGACAGAACTAGAGATTCAACTACAAACATTTCCGCAAGGCTGAAGTAAGCTATTAGAAAAGCCCTCAGCTAAAGTGACATCAAACGCAAATTGAACAAATATAAAGACAATAGAATCGGTAGACTAACCTGAATATCAACTGGAAAGTTAGAAACTGTATCGGACAAAGCACCATCGAGCATGTCAAATGGCCGCCCATTGAAAACATCTTCTAGCCTATTTTCCCACCTATCTAAGGCTGCCGGGGTAATATATGATGCGTTTGGGCCATCAACAAGTTCATCTGTTCTTCTGCACCATACTGTTTAAACAGATCATAATGAGAAACTATTCAACTCAAGAAGTTCGTTTATATATGCAATCATTAAAAGGAGTTTCCCCTTTCAACACTACAGTAAAGCTTGAAGTGGAGAAAAAGGGAGGAATGATATATTTTATTAACATCGATTATGAAGTATAACAAATCACAAAAACCAGTTCCATAGGTAAAAATGTGAACAGCAACGCAAATGAAAATATTAGTATGTAAATATAATCAAGTTCTTTTTCAGTGTTTTGGTTAGTATTGAGCATGATATGACAATAAACATCTCAAGCTAGTCAAGCTCGGATTTACCTATTACATATGACCCTCAAAACTCAAACTTCATTTCTTTTTTTCTCGTCCCCGATTAATCATATGTGTTTGTGCGCGTAACTGTTATTAAATGGCTAGAAACCTCACCATATATTGCCCAGATAGCCCTTCTTCTCTCGGGAGTCATTAGCATAGTTCCTGAATAAACAAACAAAGATCAAATTTTGTCTTCATCAATAACATGAACATATATATATATATATATTCATAATTAGTGCTTACCAAATAATATTTGGTAAACGAATGAATAGATTGAAGAAGCTAACCTAAGTTAAACGTCTTTGCATACTCTGCACATACTTCACCACACCTATCATATGCTTCACTCAACAAGCCCAAATTCCCCGGAATAGGTATATCTGGCTTCACTTCTAACTCATTGGTGGATCTCAGTTGCCTCTTCACCAAGGCTGCCTGCCTCAAAACCACATCATAGACCATCTGTTCCGATGTCATCGTCCGTTCTCCAGATGGAGTAGCCAAAATAGCAGACCGTACAGAAAATTTCCGTCCATTATTAGTTTGCTTTCCACCACCTCTATTGATTCTCTCATTGGACACCAAATTCCTATGCCTCGATGAATCAAAAAAACGGTTTCCCTCCCGGACTGATTCCATGAAACTTGTCCCATTTGAGACATCACAAGGAGAAACAACCCATAACAAGGCAACAGACATTCTGAGCAAGAAAACCTTGGTTGTCTAAAACAATTCCAAGATTTTTGTCTTTCTTTTTGTCACCTTCCAAACTTTGCTTAGTTTATAGAAAATATATTACTCCTAGTAGATTCCCACTAGAGAATATTTCCACTCTCAAACAAAATTACCCACTTTCTCTTCTGTAGAAAAAGATTATAAAAAGACCACAGACAGGCAAACCAACTTTTCCTCACTCAAACAGGAATGACCTGTTTGACTTCTGCAAAATGAGATAAACCAAACACCACATTTGAGATACAGTTATGACAAAAAAAGTATAACCAGACAATCAACTACAAGTGATGCTGAAATCAAAAGCAAGACAGCACAAGAACACTGAGTGGATTTCTTAGTATCTACAATATAATTATTGAGTTCACGCGTAAAACCATAACCTGCATTATAGACAACCCCCACCCCTACCCTCCAGTATAAATAATTTGAACTTTATAACCCCAAAACTACAACAAAATCAGCAATATTACCTACCATGTGTCACAAAGAAAGGATCTTTGTAAAACTACTCTACATTATTGAAAGCACAAATAAAATGAAATAAAAAAAACCTCCTATGACAGTGGAATCACACTTTTTGGGGGTAATGGATGCTTTCTATATTTAGTCAACAAGATTATAATAATCACCTGATTTTTCTAATTTTGGTACACATAGAAGCTATATTCAAAAGCCAAGTGCTCAATTCCTATTATTATATAGTAGCTAGTCGTAAGCGGAGCCAAAATTTGAAGTTTAAAGTTTACACACTCTGCATTCTGCGTAGGGTTTAAACTAAAGCTACTGAATTTAATCGAACCCGTATACCTAACCTATAGAAAGTTAACAAAGAATGTTAAAGATTGCAACTTTATATATCAAGAACTGAAAGGAAACAAAACTTACACAAATTCAACCCTCTTTCAACAATGGCCACTCTGAATTTCTATAATTGTATCACACGGCGAAGTCAAAATTTGAAGTTTATGAATTCTGAAAAATTTTAATATTTTTTAACTTACTAATTACGAAGTTTGACTAAAGTTACTGAATTCAACTAAATGCGCAATTTACACTCTAACTCCACCCCCTATATATAACAAAAACACTAGCAAAACAATAGAAAGTTATAAAGATTGCAACTTTACATATCAAGAAGTGAAGGGAAACAAACCTTTGTTTCAAGAAATCAAGAATGGCCACTTCCAAGAAATGGAGAATGCAATTTGTTGGTTTTTTCTGCACTTTTTGCTCCACGCATTTTGGTCATTTTATAGCATTTATTATTAATTTTTAAATTTATTTTATTTTATTTTTGCTGATTGGAATTGAGTGATTCAGAATCCATATCCTCATTTTTACATTTTTTCAGTAAATATTAATTCTTTGGTGTTATATTAAGACACGTAGATTTTCAAGTTTTTCAGAGAAAAATGACAAAAATGGTCCCTTTATGTTTGGCACTAGGTTCAAATTAGCTTCTTAAATATATTCTTCAACTGTTTTAGTCCTTCAAGTAATTTATTATAAGTTTGAATTTTTTGTTTCCGTCAAATATTTAATTATTTTAGATTTTAGGGAAATTATGAAAATCTTTTGACCAAAAATTTAGGAATGTGTATCAGTCGGTTTTTTTGTTTTCGTTTTAAATATTATAGTTGGTTTTTTATTTTTAAATATGTTAAATCAATAACTAAACGCAATAAGATATTTGTTATCGATTTTTGGTCTTTAAAGATTCGATTTTCAAATTAGCCAATAAAAGAATGTTTCCAAAACAAATATATGACTTGTCCAGTAATTTAACGCGAAATAAAAAATAGATAAATCAAGTTATTCATTGAGTGCAAAAATTCTGCCTAGTGTAGTAAAAGTATAGTTAATACTCACAATTCACAACTCTAATTATTGCCTAATCCTTGTTGTGGTCGTTGCAAACCTTACTCCTCATCGTTTTCAATTGTTTAGGTTTTGACATTGCGAACCTAAAACTAAAGTAACTTTTTATAAATGCAAAGAGTAGAGTTAAATAGTGTTAATTGAATAGGCTCCTTATAGTTATAGTCTAATATAATGTTATATTAATATTTTTTTGTTTGATATTTATGTATGACTAAAAATTAAAATAGTTAACAATTATATTCTTAATGTATTACGAAAAACTCAATAACCCAATATTAAATGAGTCATGTAGTGTATCTAAATAATTGGGTCTACATGCAAATCCAACGAACTTAGTGATGTCAATTTATATGATTCTGATATAAAATATAAATTTATACGTAAAAATCAATAATAACATATTTAATATAATTTCATAAACAAAATTTAGACAAAATAAAGCATACACAAATTTTACTTAACAATAAAAATGTTGAAATATATGAAGGCGGGAAGATACCGTTATCAAGAAATGAAGTGCCCTCATTGGTTGAGTGTACACGTGTAACTACCTTAGTGGATATTCTATATTTTATTTAGTTTTGGGAAATTGGGTACTAAATTATATATATTGATAAGAAAACCAACCAATTTTCTCTACACCAATAGTAAGTTTTTGTTAAGGCAAAATTCTTACCCCTTGTTATGGTGAAAAGTGGGTGTATACTATTTGGATAAAAATTGATCCACATTGAAAAATTAAATTTAGTTGATTAAATTGTTTAATTTTGTTTGGTTTAGTTTGATCTAAGATTCTTAAGAATTAATAGTCTTTGATTTGATTTTGATTTTATCAAAAAAATTGAAGAAATAATCGAACTGATAAATTATATATATATATATATATATATATATATATATATATATATATATATATATATAATATTTATTTTCTTTATAAATAATTTCAAATATCTTATATATGTTTATCATTATAAATAATTTTAAATATCTTATATATGTTTATCATAGTTTATTTATGAACCGTCCTAGACGAGAACATTTATCATATTGGTTTTATGTATGTGAGTATTTTTGACAATTCTTAGTGGAAATGTTTTTTCTCTCTTACTTCTAGGCTAAAATGGTGAATTTGAAAGTTTTATTCATAGTAAATTTAGTAATAAAAAGTTTTATAAATTCGGCTATTCTAAGTATTTTTTCATTTTGAATAAGTTCTTGCCTCTTTTGTTCCTCTTTTGAATGAATTGTTTCTTTAATTTTTGTATGATGATAATCGAATAATTGAATCAAATCAAATCGAAATCTGAACAACCAAACCAATAAATGTATAGTATATTTGATTTGGTTTGATGATAAAATTAATTAAATTGATTTCATTTTGATCGATAACCAACCTAAACCGATCCGTAAACAAGGGCGAATCTACTACGATTTATGGGGTGCCACGCCACCCACGAGCTTCGGTCGAAACGTGATATACATATAGGTGTATATATGTACAATGTATATAAATAAGCAAATGGCAACATTTTTTAGAAAAACCTCTCAAGCTTTAAATAGATGAGGAATTATACTTCAACAAAGCATATTTTGAAGATTATATTTCCTTTTTTCTCTTTAATTCTAGTTTGGCTTAGTTTTAATAAGTAATTATAGTTCATTAATTTAATTTATTAATCTTTGACTTTTTAATAATTTGTTATTAATTATTTATTTGATGGAGAAGTATTAAAAATAGCTTAAAATTATATCACATTGAATAAAGATATTTTGTATAAATAATTTATACTAAAATTATCTCCATTCTCCACTATTAATTGTTTGACCCTAAAAGTATTCATGTTATTACTTTATTCATTTGAAAATTAACTTTTTCTAATGAGCATTATTAATTTTTTATATATATTTCTAATAAAATTATTATTTTTAAAGAATCTCTTTCTTGTTACTTTTCTTTTGAAATCCTTTTAGCAAAAAAAAAATGGAAATAGTAATACTTTTCTTAATCTCATTTTGTAATTTAAATAGAATAATGTCATTTACTTTTTAAATAATATCATTGTAACTTCATCTTTAATTTATATTTAAATATGATAAAATCCTCTTTTCTTAATAAAATATTTAATGTTCCTATTACTTAATCTTTTTAAAATTGATTAAGTAAATATTTTTCCTGTAGCAATCGCAATTGTAAAATATTATTTTACTTTCGTGAAGTAGATAAAAAATAAAATATAAATAAGAGTGGTGATTGATATTCAAATGATTTGTTTAGTTTGTTACATAGTAAGTGATACATTTACAAATATAAGTAATGATGTTCTAATTGACAGTTTTAAAAATATGTAAACTCGTCGAGAACTATTATAAATGAATAATATATATATATATATATATATATATATATATATATATATATATTTTATTTTTTTGTTTAGTTTGTTACATAGTAAGTGATACGAGTATCTGATAAATGATATTTTTTTCGTCTCAATTTATATAACATAATATAATTATGTACGTAGTTTAAATATATGAAAAGGTTTTACAATGTTCTTAAATTATACCTAAAATTAATGATTTTAAATTAGAAAAGTACACCTCTAATCAAATAAGTGAAATCTAACGAGGGTAAAATGTTAATAGTGTCATTAAATATTTGTCAAATAAAAAATGTGTCATTCATTTTAAGATAAACTAATAAAAAAGTGTGTCATATAAATTAAAGGCATAATACATATATTGGACCATAACTTTGACTTCAAATTTTAACTTTGACCTCCAACTTTCGTAATGCACAAACATGCACTTTAACTATCCAACTTTTAAATAAACAAACACATGAGTCCTACATGGCACAATACATGTAGGACGCCATATAGGAGAAAAATGACATATAGGATGACATGTAGGACATGTGTGTCTATTTGTTCAACTTTATACAAGTATCTACTTGTGCAAAACCAAAGTTGAAGGTCATAAATATGATTCAAAACCAAGTTAAAGGGCATATTTATGTATTATGCCTAAATTAAAACAAGAAAGAGTAATTGAAGTTAAAAGAAAATAAACTTCTAATTCAAATATAAAAATAAACTTAGTTCATGAAATATGACTTCGAATTGCCCAAATCATTATCTAAAGTAAATCATTTCATCCTATAATGACGTGGACACTAATGTTCCCGTATATTCAGAATTCATGACTTAATATTAAAAATATAAAAAATATAATAATTATCAATCTTTTAATTTTACGTGTTCTTTATACACAAAAAGAAATGTATGCTTTATCTATTAGGTTTGTTATTGCACTCGAAAATCTATATAATTGTAATTAGCTAGAATTAAATCAAATTAAAAGAAAAAGAATAATCTTAAAAATTAGAAATGGGGGCTAATTTTATGCACAAATATAGTATGGCTATAACTAGGACACGTAGCACTTCGCACTTTTGTGCACTTTTTTTATTGTGGGGTTATCTGAATGGTCTAAAAACATGAATAAATTCCAATTTTATATAATTATGTAAATAATTTGTTAGCTTTTTTTGTTGGAAAAAAAAAACAAATATGGAATAGTTGTAATTTTATGCTTTCAGTCTGCGTCTATGATAATTGCGTTAATGACATTTATAATTCAGTGATAGAAAAAAACAATATCAAAATGAAAATAACAATATCAATGGTTGAAAAAAGAGATTGAGCTTGATTGATTTTTATTTTTTTAATTTTTATGTTAAAATTAATCATCGAGCTTGTTAGATTTTTTTTTTATTTTTTTTCTAAAAAAAGGAAGATGGGATAAAATCGTTAGTCATATCATTTTTCTTTTGGTCTAAAAATCAAATGAAATTTTAATTTTCTTATGTTTTTTGTAGCAATTTTTTAAGTAATCACCATCAGTTTCTAAGTCAATTCTGTTAATTGGACTAATATAAAGTGTTCCACTTTACATTACAAACTTAAAGAAACTCAACCTTATATTAAAGGGATAATATATATCTACTTTCATAAATAGAGTAATTTTGGCTTTAAACGCAAAAAAAATAAAATGAATTATTAAAATACAAAATAAGGTTGCTCCAAAACAAATTATAAAAAGTTATTTTAATGGGTTATAAAAAGTAGAATGTATTATTTCGGTCATTATTTTACATAAATAAACAAAACATTTTTAAAACCAATATATTATATAATAAGTATTATGTATGAATTCCAAACATTCCGATATATACTATTTAAATTAGTTTACATTGTTAGACATGTATTATATTTGTTTGTAGAATAATAACCATCGAATTTATAGTAATTTTTAATATTGAATTTGAATTATATTATAACTATCGTTTGTATTTATACCATTTCAATACAACTCTAATATATATTTTCAAAATTTCACCTATACTTTTTTGTAATCACCATCACTAAATCACCAATGATTTATATTATAATATTGTATATTATTAATAAAAATAAAAGTTTTATCTCTTTTTTTTTTTAATCACCACCATCAGACCACCAATGATTTATATTATAGTGTCGTATATTATAAAATGTCTTAAACTTGTAACAAGCTCAACTTGTGAATAAAAGTAAAGTTACTTTTGAATTCGTTTGATGTTATTTTTCAACTGCAAGTTAGGTATATTTGTATTTATATAAAAAAATTCATTTCTCACTACTTTACACCTTTTCTTTCCTTCACGTAACAAAATTAAAGATTTCCATATATTGGATATTTAATTAAGACCTTAAACTTCTTGAAAAATTAATTTAAATAGTTGTCCACTTGTGTATTTAATGTTAAAATGACAATTGAAACTAACTTTTAGGGCCAATGCCCACATATTTGGCCTAAAACAAAAAGATAATTCCTTTTATGATTGAAAATGTACCATATTTTATAAAGTTGTGTGTCTCTTTGGATGTTTTATATTGCATTATATTTGCATGTTATGATGTGTTAATCTAGATTACGATTGATCGTATGATGAAGATGGGATGTTAGAAAGCAGACTTCGAATTTAAATTTTATTAGTTCAATGTTTAAAGTAAAAAATACGTAGAATGTATTAAAACGTTATTTTATCTTATAATCTTAAACAGATAATATAAAGAAAAAAAATGAAATTAAAGAACTATCGGGAAAAATGTAGAACAAAAAGAATATTATTTTATTACGATTTTTATAAACTTTTACGTATAAATTAAAGTTTATGATTAAATTCAGATAAATTTAATATTAATACATTGAATAACCCACACTTGGTTAAAGCAACATGTTTCTCGTCGATTTACTATGAACCACACATATTTTTTTGGTCATCATTCTAATAAGACAAAGTATTACGTATCTTTCCTCTTATGATGAAATTTTTCGTAAAAATTTTAGATTTAATCAATTTTAATACGGATATCAAATAAAATTTTTTGTAAAAAAATTATAGATTTAATCAATTTTAATTTAGATATTAGACAATGAATAAAAAACAAAAAAAAAATGATCATCTCTTTCTAGTCCATTCTTTTCTTTTTTTAACGTAACAAAAATTATTGGCACACTACACAATAATAGTAATGGAACCAAATTCTTTATTAAAAAAATTTGAATATAAAAATTTCAATACTATTATTATATAAATAAAATTATATTTGCGATATAATTTCTTGTCAAAGGCTTCTTGGTTTTACTGGCTTCGATCTTAACCACAAGGAATGAGGTTTTGTATTGTTTTGCTGGTCTTTTTTTTTTTTCATCGACATCCCCTTTATATCATTTTCGAAAAAGTTCATGTGATTGTCACATTTTTGTTTTATTATATTAGAAAGTCCAATTCTTTATCCTATTATTCTCATTTTGATTCCATCTTCATAGGCTAACTAATTTTCCATCACATGATTATGATTTATCATAGACTAAAGTTACAAGTATATTCTCTATTAAAAAAAGGAATAATTACATATAATAGCAAATTGATAACTTAAAATAAATTGAGTAGCTATGGTTTGATTTAATTGTGTTCTATAGCAAACGTTAGTCAAAGTTTGCAGTCGCCTCTCTCCCAAAAATTTCGCTCGCCACTCTCCCATTCTCGCTCGCCTCTCTCTCATTCTCGCTCGCCACTCTCCCTCTGCTCGCCTCTCTCTCATTCTCGCTCGCCACTCTCTCTCTGCTCGCCTCTCTCGCTTTATACACAGAAGTGTATAAATTATGTTTCTGTTTTGTATAAAGCTAGAGAAAATTATATATATACATGCAAAAACATATATCTTCGTGCTATACACTTAATTATACAATTTACAGACATTTTACTTCAATTTAATTGTAGACAAATGCAAAACTTTATACAAATATAGCAGCGAAAAAGGCCAACAAATTATACAATTGCAGTGAAATACAATTTTCTCTCGCTTTATACAACAAAAGTGTATAAATTGTGTTTCTGTTTTTGTATAAAGCGAGAGAAAAACATATATTTTGTTCCTATACACTTATAATTATGCAATATACATAGATTTTACTTCGATTCAATTGTATGCAAAGCAAATTTTATACAAATATTGAAGCGAAATAGACAGTGAATTATACAATTGTGCATTATACAATTGCAGTAAAATAAAATAGCGAACTATACAATTGCAGCGAAATAGGCCATCGAATTATACAATTTAGTCCAGCGAATTATACAATTGTATATGTATAGCGAATTATACAGTTTCTATGTTTGATATGGAGCGCAATTATGCAAACTTTGCTATAACATACAAATATAAATTTTTTGTTTGATATATGTGAAAGTTTCCCTTAAAAGAATTGTAAAAACTTTTACCTAAATATTATATAAAATTCATTATAAATGGAGAAATCAACTCTCTATGGCTATTATTTTTTATTCTTTTAGATTTTTATTTATGGTCTACATTCATTACTTACTATAAGATGTGCATGTGCCTCTCAAACAAACAATTAATGGTGACATTATACCACACATGTATCATGTTGGATTTATGGGTGCGGATTTTTGGAGTATCACTAATTTTTACATAATTATAATATTTGTATTGAGAATTTTTTTAATAATATCTACGAAATTTGAATTAAAAAAAAACTTAATAATAAAGTAATCTCTTGGTCTAGTAGCACAAATGAAATTCAATTTAACTTTGTTGCCCACTTCGATAACGATTAGAAATTTAGAATCTCCTTGAACACTTATAAAATATTATATATATTCTGAATTTTATTAACACTCATTTCATATGAAAGATTGAAATAGAATTACATTTGCTGCAAAAAAAATTAGGATAATATATTTTACGTCCTATTTTGATATATATGATAATATTATATTAGATGTTGTATTGTAGTTTTTGCTTTTAATAATATATTTTAGTATTTTGTTGTCTTATGGTAAATTTTGCATTGTCTTATTACATATTATATTTATTTATTTTTCAATATTTCCTTTTCTTTGTACATAAAAATTGCCATACTTTAGCTAAGGTTCTTATGAAAACAGTCTATTTATCTTCATAATATAGTGATAAAGGTTGCGTACATTTCACCCTTCTTAGACCTTACTTATGATATTTTATTGGTATGTTATTTATGTGTAATCTTATAAACAAGTGCTTCTTCTATTCAACAATAATTGTTTATTATTGACTTTGAACAAATATTAAAAAACTATAAATAAAAGAATAATTTAGTATTTCACCCTTTTAATGTAATAAATATAATATGTTGAAAAATGTGATAGAAAAAAAAGACTATATATTAATGATAAGGGTAAAATGGAAATTACCTGTAAAATTATCCATGAATTATAAAGTGAACAAATATTGTTGGACATCTATTTTTAGTATAGTGAACAACTCTTATTGAACGGAGGGAATATAAAGTGTAATTTTTTATAAATGAAGCTTTAGAAACATAAAGTGTATGCAAAAACCATTATCTTAAAAATATAAATGCTATTTCCAACAGATCCAAGAAAAATACAACCAAAGTGATATAGGGAAAGAAGTAACATAATAGAAGAATTTGTGTAGATAACCAACATTTCATCCTGAACAATACTCAAAACAAGATAAAACAATAATCAGAAGTGTATATAAATTCAAAGCAAAACGACGATCAACTGTCGAATTAACCATCCTATTTGAATTCATATTCTCCATAACCTTTTATCTAAAATCATATCTTTAGTAATCAGAAATTATATCACGTCTTATCTAATAAGCTTTCTTCAATATTTCTTCGACCTATCTCTATCTTTTCTAAAACCATCAATAGCCGACTTCTCTTACTTAAGCAGACTAATTTTTTCAAAAAAAATATATTTTCCTTCGTATCAAACACATACCATGAGTCATGACTCAATGGAAATGTTTTAGGCCCAATTTGGCCCAAACCACAAGGTTCGTTCATCCTTGACCCGATTCAGAATTTCGACATTGTTCTCCTTCTCTCTTTCTCACAGTTGCTCCATAGCCATCACCTCTTTTACAAATTTTGCTTCATTCATAATCTTCACAATCTCAACTACCCCTTTTACACTTCCCCACAACAACAAAAAACAAAAATTGAATCTTTTTCCTTAAGTTCCAAAAAATCATAAATTTTTTGAAGATCCCACCAAAAAAAATCATCATTTCAAGTCAAAAATTTCAATTTTTCAGATTCCACACCTCTATGGGTGTGATTTAAGATCAAGAAATCATGTTGGGTGCTGTCCAATTAGGACTTTTTGCAGCAGGGGTTGTACTTTTTGTCCCTATGGGTATGGCAGGTTGGCATTTGAGCCGTAACAAGATGCTCTTTTTCAGTTGTGCCCTTTTCATCACTCTTGCTGTTGGTGTTCATCTTGTTCCATATTTCCCTTCTGTTACATCTTTTCTTTCATCAGGTTCAGATTCTTTATCATCTGTTATTGTAAATCGTGATTCTTGTTTTTCTTTACTTCATCAAGTAGCATTTGATTTTCAAGAATTGAGTAATAATAGTAAAAGGGGTTCTTGGAAATGGGTTGAGTCTGAAAATGTTGTAGATTGTGATTTCCAGAAGTTGACTAAGAATGATGCTTCAGATTTGTTAAATGGGTCATGGGTTGTTGTTGCTGGAGATTCACAAGCTAGGTTAATGGTGGTTTCACTTTTGGAGTTGTTATTGGGAGAAAGTAAGATGGAGTTGATAAAGAAGGATCTTTTCTTGAGGCATAGTGATTATAACATATTTGTTGATGAGATTGGGATGAAGCTGGACTTTATATGGGCACCTTATATGAGTAATTTGACTGATTTAATAATGAGATTCAAAGAAAAAAAGAGTTATCCTGATGTATTTGTGATGGGGGCAGGGTTATGGGATATGTTACATGTAAATAACGCGTCGAAATATGGTGTTTTGTTAAAGTCTTTGAAGGATTCTGTAGTGTTGTTGTTACCGGTTTCTTCAGCGTTTGCTAACAGTGATGGTTCTGGGACAAATATTGTGGTTCCAGTTCGATCGCCCAACTTGTTTTGGTTGGGGATGCCTAAGTTGATAAGCTCAATGTTGAAAACAGATGAGAAGAGGGAGAAGATGAATGATGTAATGTGGGAAGCTTATAATGATGAACTTTACAGAAGTAAGCTTCTTCAACAATCTGGTGGACCGTTGTTTTTGCTGGACGTGCATTCGTTGAGTCATAAATGTGGAGCTGATTGTACGCCCGATGGGATGCATTATGAGGGGGCTGTCTATGAAGCTGCTGTACATATCATGTTAAATGGATTGCTGATAGAATCTAACCAGAAGCTATGATGGAGCAATTATGGTTAACGATATGACACCCTTCCGCAATGGGAAAGGGCAATAGAATCACTTTGGTAATTGCTTGAACTCATACTTCAATAACGTCGGTGAATATTTTTTTTCCAAGTATTCATTTGGCAACTGATATTTCTATAGCAAGAATTCTTTGATGGTAGTTCATATTCTTTTCCCCCTTGTTCATTTGTATGATTACTGATACTTACACGAATTGTATTCTAGAGCAGGAGAAACTCCTCATATCTTCTCATATGTAGAACAATCGACGTTTCTGAAATATGTACAATATTTTGAGTATCCAGTTACATGATTGCATCTCTATATGGTATTCTACTTGCTTTTTATGTCAAGTTGACCTTATCTCTCTTGAACCTACTTAGATTTGATACCATAATAGACCTTGTCTTTCCTGCTTCTCTAGTTAAATTTCAAAGGTTGATGAATTGAATAGTTGTTGTTTTGTATGTTTCTTGGTAGTTGTAAGGTCTAACTTGAGTTCATATATGACTCTTTTGTATGTTTGATGCTCTTGCATTGGAATTAGAACTTTGTCTCCAGAAAGCTTCTTACTCTCCTTGTATGTTTGAAGCTCCGTTGGGTACATGTTGGATCCTCTAAAAGTAATGCATTTTTGAGGACCCAACACTGGTGTGGCAACACTTTTGGAGGGTTCGAGCATCATGGCTTTCTAGCCATATCAAGATGAGTGGAAATAAAAAGATGATTTTCTGATTGTGTTGTAATGAATGATGCAAGGTGAGGAAATTTACCTCTTCTTCCTCTCAAACCACTGGAATTTTTGCTATGACTGTAGATGAAGTTTGTCTTTAATTGCGTTTTTTTATCTTATTTAGATATATAGTTATTTGTTATGTTGCTCGCACTCTCTGAAAATGTTTGTTGTACATCCTCCAAAATGCACGTGTGAATTCGGGCAACATAGGTTATTTGTTCACTCTCTAAGGTGCTATAGATTTACCTTTTTCAGCCCTTATAAATGGAGAATGGACCATAATTCTAGTAGAAACAACGACATACTTAGTGTAATCATGCCCTCCTGATTCGGATCTTTAGGCGTTTATCGCCTGAACATGGAATTCATCTGCTGGAGTGAAAATTATCTACAGTGACACCGGCTGTATGTGCAACATTATTCTTCATATAGCAACCAACACAATACACAACACATGTATAAACAATGAAACATACTATTACATTCAAGTGATCTTACAACTTTGCACTCCAAAATCTACATCTGGTAGTTCCCCATCATAAACAAGCACAACTCAATCTTGATGAATACTTCAAGGAAGGTCCAGAACAGCCTACGATTCGAACTGCTTACCTTGAAAAGTCTGTCCAAAATTCCAGATCTTCGGAGCAACATTGTAAGATGTTAAGGTGACTCCATCACTGCTTGTTATCTCGAAAGAAAGTGGTTGATTCTTCAAATCCGCACTTATATGCCAGTTTTGGCCCCAAATCCTACCCATGGGAAGCCATCCTGTTCTTGAACCCTTAACTTTTGCTGCCACTATATCACCCGCGCCTGCAACGTTACTGATTAAAACAGACAAGAATATTCCAGCACCATTGATCGTGAATCGAACTCCTCCTTCCTTTCTGCACTTAATTCTGTTGGAAATTGTGAAAAAAAGGCACACTGTAAATTCTCCATCAACTGTAGATTCAGAACAGAAGAGCTAACAAAAACTTGAATAATCAGATATATACTATACATGTACTTGCTAATAATCAAGATACAAAACTATACTGTATCTGGAGTTCAGAGGGACTTTTGCAAGGCTCATGAAGAAGACAACAACACACCAACTAGAGAAGCTGTTTTCGAAAGACCCTCACTGAGCAAACAATGAAAAAGACGCAATAGTAACAAATAAAAAGAACAAGAAGATAATAAGATATTGAAACAACCCCTAGTGATAGAAATCTATCAATAACAGAAAGAAAAGAATTATACTGAACTCTGGGAAAGGAAACAAATTCTAATCCTCGACCTCTACATCCTCTATGAAGGGTCATGTCCTCGGTGAACTGCAGATGCACCATATATTGTATCTGGATTTCAAAGGAACTTTTGCAAGACTTACAAAGAAGGTGAATACTAGGTGAATGTTCAAGTGCAATATAGTGACACCTGAAGGTGGTGAAAGCAAGGAATACTAAATTCAGTGTAGATCGGTGAATATGGTTTTATTAGAAGGGAAACAGAAGGACTTCCCTTATAAAATGTTGGTGCCCGGGAAATCCACAGATTTTGAGGCTTGATCTATTTTTATATGAGCAAGGTAATGCCAAGCACACTAAAGGAGCTGTGCTTTAAGATATGGTGGTGAAGGGCAGGGAGGAATAAGGAAGCAGCTGCTCTGTAAGCTTTAATACATACTATGATGAAAATCAACGTAAAATACTGTAACTATGGTGATTATCGATATAGAAGGTTCACATAGTTGACCACAACTAGTTTCGATTTGAGGCATAGTTGATTCATTAGTTCAAGATTGGAATTATGTTCAGCTTTGCCACAAATAGATGACCCAATATGAACCAAGGTTTAGGCAGATGGGAAGAGTTCATCTGCTCGCTCTCTACTAGAATCCGAGCCTTGATACCCTTGGTTGTCATTCCAACCCTTCAACCACCACGCTATCCTTAGGGGAGTATGATGCACATTACTATGAAGGGAAAATAGTTTAATCCTCCATGAACAACATTGAATTAGAGAATCACAAATGAAATTATGTGAATAGTTTCATGAGAGCCCTTTACGAGACATTTAAATTGTTACGAACCCCAAAATCTAAAATTTTCCTAAGAAATTGACCAAAATTACTAAAATTTCCAACCTTTGAACCATCTAATGCTTCTTATAACAACAACTACACCTTTGATCCCAAATAAGCTGAGATTGGCTATATGAATCCTCGATGACCATTTTTCTCCTTTAATCAGATCAGAATTATTCGTGAAACGAATGGAGTAATGAATTCTCCCAATAAAGCATCTAAAAAACAACAACAACAACAATACCCAATGTCCCACAAAATGGAATCCCAAGAGGGTAGAGTGTAGGCAAATCTTGTTGTTTCCGATAGATCATCAACTTAAGAAATAGCAAAAAAGCAGATAGTAGCGGAACAATAACTACAACAAAATAATATGATAATCGAAATATAAGAAACATCAAATAATAACAGAAATTAAAGGACAAGAAACTATACTACCTTCGATACTGAACAGGCATATTCGAAGCTTTCCAAATCGCAATTTTCTCAAAAGCTTCAATCGGCAGAACAAAATGTGCATTTGGAGGGTTACAATGTCCACCGCCATCAGGTTCAAATCCATAATTCGGAGCACAAAAATTCGTTGCAGTAACAATAATCGAAGTACCCGGAATACACCATCGGAGTTCCTCAACACATCGAACTTCAAAGCAAGCTCCGCAAATCTGACCCTTTTCGAATAGCACAGTGCTTAATCCAGCTGTTGATTTACCATACCCACTTCTCTCTAAATCACCGTACCCACACGCGCCACCTACTACATCCCGTGGATCTGCTGGAGCATAGTAGGTTGCCCGTCCCGGGCGCCATTCCGATGGGTGAGCGGCGGCGGCGGCGACGGTGGAGGAGGAAGACGCTGACCAATTGTAGTGGGAGTGAGCTAGTGAGAATGTACTACACAGTGTGAGTGTTAGTAATAATTGTAGCAACATTTTCGATAGTACTGAGAATTTTGGGAATTTGGGAAATTTTATTACTTCTCCATTGATACTACTATAGTTTTTCTTTTAAAATCAACTTAATTAATTTGAATTCATATTTTTTAAAATTCATTTGGGTACACTATTTTTTTATTCAGAAATTGAATTCGAAATCTATAATTATTATAGTTTTTTTGTTTTTATTTTTGATATTGGATATTTGTATTGATACCGACATAAATTGAAATCGAGTCACTTAAAGACTCCTTTTAAAGGATAAATATTTCATAGTATGATCCTTTTTTTTTTCTTTTGTAGAGCACAAACACGAAGCATCTAATTAAGAGTGATGAAACTCATTTCTAATACGGAAAAGACTTTAAAATACCCCTAAACTATTCGAAATAGCTCATATATACCGTTAAATTTTATTTCGGCTCACAACTATCTTTTTCGTCATATTATTGGGTCAAAATTACCATTCTAATTAACGAAAGTTGTTAAATGCCACGTGGATGTCATATGAATGCCACATTGCATGTCAATAAGATTCCACTGTCACGTAGACTAAATAGAAAGGGTCAAAAATACTCTTAAACTATCCGAAATAGCTCATATTTATTTTTAAACTAAATTTCGGCTCAAAACTACCCTTCTTATCAACAAAAGTTATTAAATGTCATGTGAATGTCACATGTCATGCTAATAAGGTTCCACTGCAACATAGACTAAATCCCTAAATCCTAATTACTTCCCCCCTCATTTCATTATTTTAGATATATTCACCTGTTCTCCCTCATTTCGCGGCTAGGGTTTCATACTTTTCTTGTAGCTGGGTTTTAAAGTGGATATTCATGCTTGTAGGCTGGTAAATATTTTTTCTTATTTTATTATGTTTACGATTTCAAAGCATGATAGTTAGGATTTCACAAATTTTCCCTAATTTCGCAGCTAAGGCTTCGTAGCTGCGAAATTAGGGATATTCATGGTTATAGGTTAGTAAATATTTTTTCTTATTTTATTACGTTTACGATTTCAAAGTATGATAATTAGAATTTCACAATTTTTCCGTCATTTTGCGGCCAAGGTTTCATAAACTTTCTTCGGAGCTGAGTTTTAAAGTGGATTTTCGTGGTTGTAAACACAATGAAATAAGAAAAAAGTTTACCAACCTATAACCACGAATATCAACTTTGAAACCCAGCGACTAAGAAAACTGTGAAGCCTTGGCCACGAAATGAGGGAGAAGAGGTAAAATCATTTTCGGAAAATAATGAAATGAGGAGAAAATGAGTAATTAAGATTTAGGGATTTAGTCAATGTGGCACATGTGGAATTCAACAACTTCCATCAATAAGAAGGTCACTTTTGACCCAATAGTTTGAAGGGAATGATAGTTTTGAACCGAAATATAGTTCAAGGATAAATATGATCTATTCCGAATAGTTTAAGGGTACTTTTGGCCCTTTTCCTTTTAGTATATGAGGTAGTGGAAATCTATTGGGGTGCCATGTGGCATTCATGTGCATCCACATGACATTTAACAATTTTCATTAATTAGAAGGGCACTTTTGACCTAATAGTTTGACGAGAAATGTAGTTTTGAGCGAAAATATAATTTAAGGGTATATCTAAGCTATTTCAGATAGTTTAAAGGTATTTTTTACCCTTTTCCATTCCTAATAAGATACTTCCTTAATAAAAATTTTATAAGTACAATTCAAATTCTAAACATCTAATCATGAGTGACGAAATTTTATTCATTTCACTACTGCGCGGGGTGTCGGTAAAGTGAAGGACAATAGCATTGGCTTTCATTTTTGAACTTCAAAAGTTGTCAGTTGTTCAATAGTGGGCTGGGACAAAGCTGAATGCTTCGTAACTCGACCCCGAGTTTCTTCGTATCAAAAACAAATACAAAATTTAAGATGAAACTATTAAACTTTAGCTACCGTTACCACAGCGGAGCACCACATGCAAGTAATTGCAAGCTAGTAGATTATTCACTCTGAACATAAATTATGTCTCAATTAATATATATAAAAAAAAACTGTATTGAATCGAAATACAAAAAAGTTAATAATTATAAATTTTAACGAGGATGCAGAAGTAACAAACAGAAGTACAGTAAAAAACAATTTTCATACAAACCTAGCCTGTGAGAATAACACAAGTGGACGTGCCGGAGTGGTTATCGGGCATGACTAGAAATCATGTGGGCTCTGCCCGCGCAGGTTCGAATCCTGCCGTCCACGATTTTTTGATATTTTTATTTTTTACAAATCTGTTTGATTGATATTTTCCGATCTACATATCATGTATTAATTTTTCAATATATACTAATATGCTAACTAACCACTGTTCTGTGCGTCGTTTAGGTTTTGAAATGAACCATACACCTCCCATTATTTTTGGGCAAAGAATCTTTCGCCTAGCTTTGATATATTTTCCCCTACACAATTCATAATTTTTTTTTTATAAATTTCTTAATTGATATGTCCGTCCATTCAATATCAATATAAAATTGAGTTTCTTTGTTTTGATGAATTTCATTTATAGTTAGGATAGACCATGCCTTTTCTTTTCATTCTTATTTTACACCATAAACAAATGAAACTAGTCATTTCTATTATTGTTCTACTATTACTTTTAGAGTTTAGAAGATTCTTGTATTATTAATATATTGAAAACAACTTTTTACATTAATTTTTTTTTCTTTCATCCTTCTTTTTTTTCCCTCCAAAACAAAGTACAAGCCAAACTAAAAGAAAAGACAAAAAGATGTTACGTCTTTGTGATAATCACTAGAAACTTCTAACTTTTCACTACATTTCACATTCTTCAAATCAAATTTTCCTCCCGCTTCACCCTAATCTTCTTTTTGTATCTTACTGTATTGAAACACGATTATATTCAAAATCTTGTAATAAAATTTCATATCGAATAACACTATATCATACCTAGCAGCAATGGAGCTAGAATTTCGTTTAAGGGATGTTAAAATATAAAAAAATAAAATCGTATAAAAGTCAAGGAGTGTCAATATGTAATATATGTACATACATTAAAAAAGAAATATTTTCACACTAGCTACACAATATAATTATACGCCATTTATACCTAAGGCTCAAACTTAAAACGTCTAATTAATAACAAAAATGAAGTGCTTATCACTCTATCACTAATTTTTTCGACGATTCTTCATTAGTAATTCCATTTCCCTAACATTCATGAAAATAGTACTATTTACATTGTAGAAATATATATTATATGACAAATCTGAAATCACCATAACCAAAACATTGGATTCTTCTTAGTAAATGTCGAGAATTTCAAGAATGGATCTATTACAAAGTGGACAACAACCTCGATTTACCCAAAGCTCTCTTGAACACACTCTACAAAATGTGTGACCACATGGTATAAATGCTGCTCCTTTTTTTCTTCTCATACACACACAACACACACTATCACTCCCCACCCCCTCTTCTTCTTTCTCAATCAATAATTCTCCTTCATACACTTCTGTTTCCTCTAACAACCTCATCAACGACATTCTCGTTGGCGTCCCCAGAATATTTCCCGAGACACCTTCATCGGACCTCGGTCGGGCCGGGCCTAAGCCGTGGGCCCGAATGAATGTCGACTTCATTGTTGTCATAAGTTGGTACATTCCTTGGGATACTTTCATCGGGTCTCAATGGGCCCGAGTTTGAGTTTGGGCCGGGCCTTGAACCCGAAAGGGTATTGTATTCATTATTATCCGCTCTGAAGTGGCGTTCGGCGGCCAATGCGGCCGCCAAATTCATTCCGGAACTTCCTCCTCCGGCCACCGCCAGACACGGTGTTTGTGGCGGTGTGTGGATATGATGACTCATCACTTCTACGTCGTCGTTTTCGTCTTCATCGTCAATGACATTAAACGCTGTTGCTGGCATGATACCCCAAGTGGACCCGCAACATCCGATTCTCTTTAATCCTAGCCGTTCAGTTAGACTCTTTCGTCGTCTTAGAACTCGATCACCACCGTTCATTTTCTATATCTTTAATTACTTTGAATTTTCCTGCGAAATTAAAACCCAAAATTTCATCTATATAGCCATTTATAGATGAAAAAATTGAAATATAATACAATAAAATATGTCTTTATATAGATTTTCAACATCCAATATTACAAAATAGACAAACGGTACATGTATATCCAAATTTCTTGACGCGTTCAATAGAATTCAATATTTTCTTAACAGAATCAACCAGAATAACAAATATCCTCACAGTAATCTTACAAGTAAAAAATGAGAGTGCGGTGCATATATAATCCTTAACTTATCTTCGTAAAAACATTGTTCTAGATAAACTTAGATTAAAGTAATGCAATATCAAAATCAATATAAAAAGGAAATACTTACAACATCACAAATAACACAAAAATCGAATCAAAGGAAACAACAAATAATCATATTAAAAAGAAAAGATCTTCCAACACACAAATACGTATATGAACAATCATAATTTTGAATATAATGTATATAAACATGTCTATATGAATTATTAAAAGGAAAAACAAGAGAATTACTCAATATATACTTACCAATAATCAAAAATGAAATTAATCTTCCATGATCATTACACAACTAACAACTTTTTTTTTCAATTTAATTAGCATAAATTGAAGAAAAATAAAAAAAGAGAAGAAGGAAGAAAAATGAAGTATTTTGGTAAGAGAAAATGGGAAGTCAATGAAATGTGGTGGCTTTGGAGAAGAAAGATAATAGAGGACTAGTAGGTATATATGTCACTATTTTTCTTCAATTATAAATTTATAATTGATGCTTTGAATTAGAAAACAAACAAAAAGACAGATTGGAATGAAGAAAAAAGCAACAAAAGGAGAATACTTGATCTGGTCTTTCTTCTTGGTATTTTTTCTTCTTTCGATATTTAATATTCGTATTAAAATTTAATAATATTCGAATCTGAATTAAACAACATTCTCAACATGCTTTTAATTACTTTACTTTATTTGATTTGAAAGCCAAAATATTTAGTTTATAACGTTTATTAAATTTTGAATCAATTATTTATATATATTTGGTAAAAAAAGTTTAAACATAAATACATAATTTGAGTAAAAGTAATATTTAAAACCTACCTCCGCCAACTCTTTAACACCAGAGATTAATTATAATTGTAGGTATTTGAAAAAGAAAGTTGAAAGATGATATTTGAAAGTCAATGTCATATTAAGATAAATAATTTTTGTGAGTAGAAAAGTGAAACAATTCATTTAAAATAAATAAATATTGTGAGTTAGAAATCTTATATCACTTGAGAAACTCACTTTCAAAAACTATCAAAACATTAATTCAATTAATAATCGATTATTTTTTTAAAAAGAGGAGATAAATTCTCTTTCCAAACGGCCCCTATACTCCTAAGATTACTTTATTTGGCTTGAAATTAAAACTAAACGAACAAAGATTAATTATTGTTTAGTTTTCTAATCAAACTTTTGAGTCTTTGACGAGAATTTCTATTTTTTAAAAAATTATTTTTTGAATGAATATTTAAGAAAATTGCGTGTTCGTATAAGGTTTTACTTTCTGCGTTTAGTTAAACGATAAAAATTATAATTTTTATAATATTTTATAATATAATTTTATAAATTTAAAAAAATATAATTTATATATATTTATATTTAAATAAAATTATAATTTATTAATTATTTTTATTTTATAATTTTAAATATTTAATTTTTTCAAAATATTAAATTTATATAATATTATTTAATTTTAAAAATCAATTAATTTTACTTTTAAAAAACGGATAATAATTAAAAATGAACGAAGAATAAAAAAACAAAGTCAAACGCCATCGACGCAATTAGGCTCACGGATCAAGATTTTCTCATGTGGCCTTTGCCTTTGCCTTTAGGATATCTTTCCCTTTTTAAAAAATCAATTGTTTATTAATTCGTTCGTTTTAATTTGTTTGTTTGATTTAATATACGTTTAATATATTAATATATTTTTTTAGTGATATGTTCTTAAATATATTGAAAAGTTGCTAAAAAGGAAAATATATATACTTTTTGAATAAATTATTAAGGAAAATAGGTCAAATAAATTAAAAAAAGGAGAGAATAATATTTTTCACTTTGTTTGTTTTAACTTGCTTGTTTTATTTTAATTTGATATTGAATCTAAAAAAAGACTTTTGAATTTTATAGTTTTAAATATGTCATTTTATTTTATAATCACGTAAAATAAAATAAAAATGTAGATACATAAATATATTAAAACGAAGGAAGTATTTATTATTTAAGTATCATTTCATATTTTCTTTATACGGAATAGGCTCAAAAATATCCTAAACTACTCAAAATAACTCATATACACCCTTAAATTTTATTTTGGCTCAAAACTATCCTTCCCGTCATACTTTTGGGTTAAAAATACCTTTTTTATTAATGGAAGTTGTTAAATACCGTGGATGCCATTTAGATGCCACATTGCATGCCAATAGGATTCTACTGCCACGTAGACTAAATAGAAAGGGTCAAAAATATTCTTAAATTATTCAAAATATCTCATATTTACCCTTAAATTCTATTTCGACTAAAAACTAGCATTTCCGTCAAACTATTGAATCAAAAAATACCCTTCTTATCAACAGAAGTTGTTAAATATCATGTGGATACCACATTGCATGCCAATAAGGTTCCACTGCCACATAATTTAAGGACACTTTATATGTTCAATAATTCAATTTGTAGTTTGAGTTGTTAAACCACACATGTAATGCCCTTTAATTTTTGGTTAAAGAATGATAAACTCCAGATTGGTTTGTTGACTTCATTCTCATTGTCATTACTTTATTAAAATTTAATTTCATTTTTTCCAAATTTTTAATCAGGTCAAAATTTACAAATACGTCGATTTGATAAATTATCTGTTTTTTAACGTTCTTAAATCGACTTCAAGAATCCATAGGAGCGGTTTTCATATTATATAATGTTAACATTAAAATGGTAATATTTTACTGTTATATAAATAGTAAATATAAAATTGTATCACACTAAAAAGAGTTACAAACAAAATATATCTATTTTGTGTTTGATTAAGAATATAATTGGTCTCATGATTATTTATTTACTATTTTATTTAGAGAAAAAACATAAAGTTACTATTGATGTTGTCTCGGATTTGTAACATCTTAACTTTGTAACTGTGTTATTATCTCATTAAACAATTTTGAACATGTATTATTATGTCATTTTTTCGATCAACTTCAAGTTTTAAGAAGCAAGTGTGTTTACACACCAATCATTATATGACACATGTTAATTTAATTTAAAATGTATTTTTTATTTTATTTTAAGTTTTTCCTTTATCTTTTTTTTTTAAAACTTTATTTCTCTCTTTTAATTTTTGACTTTTAATTTTGATTTATCTTAAATTTCACATCATATCACACCTTCCCACTTTCATGTGATTCATTCATCCATTGTCTTTTTTTTGGCTTAAGTCATCGACAGTCCCTTAAAGTTGTTCGCATAATTCACTTATACACCTTAACTAGGACTATTACCTATTAGACACTTCAATATTAAAGAATATGTATCTATTGTACATAAAATAATTTTTTTTTTAAAAAATATTTTACGTGTAATTCACGCGCATTTTCTTAAAACAATGACAAATAAAATTATGACACTTGGCACATGGACCCAGTCTAGCAATAAAATATAATTTTTTAATTTAAAAAAATAAAAAATAGTTTTCAGCCTTTATTTATTAATAAAAAATATTTAAAAAGAAAATCTCCCCCATCCCCACCTAACCCTTTGACCTTTCTTCTTCCTCTACCCTGTGAACCCTGGCAGCCACCATCATTTTCACCATTGACAACGGAGATAACAAAAATAAAAATCTCCCATTCAAATTTATTCTCCTATCATATGTTATTCTCCATTCGTTTTGAGATTTTTGTGAAAATAAATAAATGTCAATAAATTATTTTTAAGATTCATGACCAAGAAAAATTGAAAGTATGTTGAATTTTTTAATATCATCTTTAATAAATTTATGAGTGGCGATGTTTGTTCAATCGGAGTGATCGAAATAGAGATGGACGAATATCGATCAATTTTTAACTCCAATGTTCGAATTTTTCTTCTTCTCACATATTAAATTAGCAGATTTTTTTTTACAAAAAATGAAAAAAAAGAATGAAACAAAATGCTAAGAATTTTGAAACCATTAGAATGGTGGGGGGAAGAAGATAACCACTGATGCTAAGAAATTTGAAATCATTAGAATGGTGAAGGAAGAAGATAACCACTGGTGTATGGGTATGGGGGTGGGTGTGGGGTGGGGTGGGGTTGATAGCAGTGTTACGAAAGGCGCTCGCCTCCTCGCCAAAGGCGAGAGGCGAGGCGAGGCGAGGATAAAAAGGCGAGCCGTGGCGAGCTGTGGCGCTGAAAAGGCGAGAGAAAAGGCGCCGCCTTTTTAATTAAAAAATTTTGACTTAATAATATTAGTCAAAATTAGGGTTTTTTTTTTTACTTTTGAAATTTTTCTGAAATCCACATCGCGACTCTCTCTCTCTCTCGATCGATTGACTCTTCTCTTCTCCTCCATCGCGTCTCTTCTCCCTCGCTGTCACCAGCTTCTCCTTCTCCCTCGCTCTCGCTCGCTGTCGCCTTCAGCTTCTCCTTCTCCCTCGCAGCGACTCTAGTTCCCTCCGACGTCCGACCCTCGCGACTCTCACTCTCTGTTTTCAGGTAATGTTTTCTGATTTCTGTTCTTCTTCTTCATTTTTTCTGTTTTTCTTCTTCATTTTTTCTGTTCTTCTTCTTCATTTTTTTTTCAGTTACTGTTTTTTTGTTTACAACAGTCAGGCACTAAGTGCTTACTGCTTTGTGTATCTGTAAAGCGTAATTTTTTTTAAAATTTTTTTTTCCTAATTATTTATTCCAATATTTCTAACAGCGAATTAATTGAATTTAATAATCAATGGCGGATGCTAGCAAAAAGAGGGACATTGGATGGAATTATGGCACTCAAGGAGCGACGAAAGATTCGGTCAATTGTAACTTTTGTGGGATTACTTTCAATGGTGGAATAACTCGACACAAACAACATTTAGTGGGTGGTTTCAAAAATGTTAAACAATGTGTCGCTTGTCCGTCGGAAATTAGAGAAGAAATAAGGGCTTATATGCAAAACAAAATAGTTAATAATCCCAAAATTTCAAATGAGGCAACCGGAAGAATTTGTTGATATTGATGATCTTGATGAAATGGATGATTATACGGAAATGAGGCCTCCCTCCAAAACTCAAAAGATATCTTCTAGTGGAGGTTCATCCACCGCACAGAGTGTGATGAAAGGACCTTTGAACCTCTATTTTCAAAAAAATCAACACAAAAAGGAGGCTTAGAAAAAGGAGGAGGAATCGAAGAAACAAAGAAAATTCTAAGAGAGCGTGCGGTAAGTGCTTTTGCAATTTGGATGTATGATGCCGAGCTCCCTTTTAATTGCGTCAATCACAAATCATTCGATAAATTTATTGAGGCGGTTGGACAACATCGCCCCGGAATGAAGCCTCCTACATTCCATGAAGTTAGAGTCACTCACCTTAAAAAAGAGGTGGATAAAGTAGAAAAAATTGTTGATGAGCATAAAGTGCAATGGACAAAGTTTGGTTGTTCCATTATGATGGACAAATGGACGGCACGAAATGGCAAAATGATCATCAATATTTTGGTGAATTCTCCAATCGGTAGTGTATTTCTTGATTCGGTTGATGCTAGCAATGAATCTACCGATTCCACCAAAATGTACAAGTTATTTGAAAGCACTATCGAAAGAATTGGACCGGAAAATGTGGTACAAATTGTCACCGATAATGCTAGTGAGAATGTCAAAGCGGGAAGTATGATGATGGGTGCGTATCCACACATTTATTGGACTCCATGTGCCGCTCATTGCATCAACTTGATATTTGGTGACATATTCAAGGTTAAGCCATATGCTTCCGGTAATCAACCTATCCTTTAACTTTCTTAAGTTTCTTTATAGTCAATATTCAATAATTCATTAGCTACTAATTAATTTAATTTAATCTTTCTATAACAGTTTTTAAGAAGGCCATCAGAATCCATTCTTACATTAGTCAAAGGCCATTGTTGTTAAACTTGATGAGAAAATTCACTAAAGAAAGAAATTTGGTGAAACCGGCCAAGACAAGATTTGCAACGGCATTCTTAACTTTGAGAGCTATGTACATACAAAGAAAAAACTTTAAAACTTTAGTCCTTTCAACCGAATGAAATTCAAGTAAATTTGCAAAGGAAACTTCGGGGAAAGAAGTTGCCAATCTTCTTATTTCTATCCACTTTTGGAATGATGTTGTTCGGGCACTTACAGTTTGTAGCCCTTTGACAAAAGTGCTTCGTTTGGTGGATGGGGAGAAAAAATCACCAATGGGTTATATTTATGAGGCAATGGATAGAGCCAAATAAGCTATTGCACATGGTTTTCGTGGAGTTCAGAAGCATTATGAGAAAGTGTTTCAAATTATTGATGCAAGGTGGTCAAAACAACTCCATCGGCCTTTGCATGTTGCAGGCCATGTTTTGAACCCAGGATTATATTATAAAGCTGAAGAAGAGGGAACTTTATTACAGAGTTTGTGGACCGAGTATTATGCATGTGTTGAGAAGTTGGTCCATGATACAACAATACAAGATGCACTAATCGCTGAGCTTCCTAAGTACAAAATGGCGGATGGACTATTTGGTTGTGGTCCGGCTAAAAGAGCTAGAGACACAAGGTCACCGGGTAAGTGGATTTGATTTAGATCTTACTTAAATTATTTTACTTACTTATAGTCACTAACCTTTAAATTTATTTTATTATAGTTGAATGGTGGTCACTATTTGGTAGTGAAACACCAAACTTGCAAAAGTTGCCATGTAAGTATTAAGCCTAACTTGTAGCTCATCTGGATGTGAGCGAAATTGGAGTATGTTTGAACACGTAAGTAAAAATTTATATCCTATTTTTCATATTATATTATTATCAATATCAACTAGTTAATATCAATAACTTATGCACAGATTCATTCCAAAAAGAGGAATAGGCTTACACTATCACGTCTCAATGATCTAGTGTACATTAAGTACAATAGAACATTGAAACGTCGTTATGATGCTCGTGATCTTATTGATCCAATTCGCTTGGATAATATAGATGATTCAAATGAATGGTTAGTTGGATGCCCCGAAGATCAAGATGATGAACTAGTATATGAGGATGATGATCTTACTTGGGGTAGTATTGCTACGGCAATTGGAGCGGACGAGAGTATCTATCATCTTAGGGGACTTTCTTCAAGATCAACAGTACTTGACAAGGGCAAAGGAGTAGAAAGTACATCTACAAGTTCATCTTCAAGTAGGACTCGGACACTAATTGATGAAGAATACGAGGAGAAAGAAGATGAAGAGCAATATAATGATGTAGAGGATTTTGATCTTCAAGAGTTGGATAATTTTGAAGAAGAATAGACTTTTAAAGTTTTGGTTTATTGTATTTTGAATTGTTTGGTCTTTAAAGTTTTAGACATTCTATTGGTTTTTTAATTGAATATTTGCTAATATGTGTTATTGCTATTAAGACTTTGGATAAAATATGCAATTAAATATTTTTAATTTTTTGTATTAATTGGCGCCTTTATTCAAAAAGGCAAGCGCCTCGCCTCTCGCCTCGCCGCGTGGCGAGGCAGGCCCTTGTCGCCTTTTGTCGCCTCTCGCCGTCCACAACACTGGTTGATAGAAATAAGGAAGAAGAAGACAACTGTTCTTCTTCTTTTTTGTTAATTATTTTTTTAAAAAAATTAACTTAGGGGTATAAATTAAGAAAAAAAAGGAAAAATATTATTTTTAATAAATTAACGCGCTCAAGGAAGGTGAATTACACGTTTTTTGCCATGTCAGCATTTTGTGTCTAATAGGAATGACTTCTGAACAAAAAAAGTGTTCAATTGGCACAAGAATTAGTTGAGGTGTCTAAATGAATTATGCGGACAACTTTGAGTGGCTGGAGATGACTTAGGCCTCTTTTTTTTCTTCACCTTTTACTTCCCATGTCAAATTGAGCCCTACTACCATTTTTTATTTTCTTTTTCTGGTCAAATTCTTTATAAAATTCATATTATTTTTTTTAGACTATTGAGTTATTGATAGCAAAATTAATTATTTTTCTAAGAAAATTTAGAAGGCATCATAAACTATTCATTTTCATATAAATTCAAAATTAGAAATGATAATTTTAAAAGAATCAATTAATTCCCAAAAAATGAAAGAACTTAATTGAAAATCGGATAAAAAAAACTATATGATACTTCCTAATCATCTTGAACTTTAATGAGTTTATCAAATTATTCGAAATTTAAGAAAATATATAGATAAAATTTTAAAATTAAAGAAAGTAAAATTAATAATAATAAAAAAGGAAGATGACGTTGTGATAACAATGATGACATTAAAAATAAGAAGCTTTAATGAATGGAGATGAGAATGAATTTTTGAAGAAGAAAGAAGAAAGAAAAAAGAGAAAGAAAAAATAAAAAGGAAAACAAGTTAAAATAACATGAAAAATAAGAAAATATATTTTGTAATAAAGTACTTATAAAAAAAATTATATTATTTACTATTGGTTGTTCACTCTCTTTGAGAGAGTGCACACCACTCTCTATGTCAGGTGGACGAAAAATGATATAATTATATTTATTAAAAAAAATTTAGTGGGATAATAGGACATTTACAAAGTTAAGGTATCTTTTTGAAAATTCAGGATAACTTCATTGCTGACTTTATGTCTTTTCTTTTTTATTTATTATAATGTTGAAATAAGTTATTCTATGTATATGGTAGGACAACTAATTTCATAAAATACCTCATTTCATGAGTTAACTGTATCCACCACCTCTCACATCAAAATAATTAACCCAAAGTCGTTTGGTATAAGATTATGCAGAGATCAATTATACCTGTATTAATTATTCCACCTTCCACCTACATAAAAAAATATATATATACATTTTCTCATAACCTATTTACATACTAATTATGCGAATCTCTAAATAGCAAATCAAACACAACATTAGTTATGCAAAATTTAGTATAAGCATAACTCACCTTCACACCAAACAAGCTGGATAAGAACGATCTTAATCCATGCATTAATTTTCATATAACCTATACGAGTTTGGTAGGTTGATATACAACAAGTTATTCATATATAAAATTTATCGACAATTTAGAAACCCACATAACTAATACATACACGTATAAATTCCGAGAAAATCTATATATTATTTTATATATTATTAAAGGTAAACTAATTAACACACGAATAACTAATCTCTCCATAAATTTTACGTGGATTTCCTCATAACTAAACCTTATATTACTTTAACCATATACGAAACAACGATAATTTAGAAACCCGCATAACTAATACGAAGATTTCCTCAAAACTAATCGTTACATTACTCTAACCAGTTACAAAACGGCCTTCTAATAAAAATATCCATGACCCCCCAAAAAATTAATCTTTACATTACTGTAATCAGTTACGAAATGACCTTATAATAGCAATATCCTTAGTCCGAAAAACAAAAAGTTCCGTTACCGGGAATCGAACCCGGGTCTCCTGGGTGAAAGCCAGATATCCTAACCGCTGGACGATAACGGATTGACGTTAAAATCTTGCATATAATATGTAAAGTACAGTAAATGAAGCGGCAAAAAACAGTGCATGCTTGCCCTGTTCTGCAAACTCCATAAGGGGAAGCTGCAAAATTCAAAACCCCATTTCATAATACCAATTCAATGTCCATCTCTTCTCAGGTTCAGCTACTTTCTTTATTTACTATAATTTTATCTTTTTCTTTTTTTTTCCTACTTCTTGCATTGGTTTTAGTTTGTGTTTGATGGAAAAAGATTGGATTTTTTGGTGTATCTAAGTGATAATTAGGAAGAGGATGAGAAAATTTCCAGACCCAAGATTCCATTTTGTATCAATTTTGATTTTGCATTGATTTTATTGTGTTTGATTAAGAAAAGGTTGTATTTTTTGTGCCATTGAGTAATAACTTTGAAGAGGATGAGAATAGTTCTATATCCAAGGTTTCATCTCTCTATTAGTAGCATTTTGTTTAGTTAATCAATCAATTTTCAAATTTGATTCTGACCCGTTTCCGTAATTTAGTCTAATAAACAAATTTGAAGTTGGCTTAAACTAGAGATTTTCTAAATTGGTATGGTATATATCAGAAGCATGAGTTTAGTTTATTTTAGTATTTTGTGGTTTTTTGAGTTCTTGTGTTGATTTTAGTTTTTGTTTGATTAAAGAAGGTTGGATTTTTTGAGGTAGAGGTATACTCTACCCTCCCTAGACCTCACCGTCCTCACCGTGTGGGACTACATTCAGTATATTTTTTAAAATAAGGTTGGATTTTTGAGGTAGAGGTGAGGTCTGCGTACACTCTATCCTCCCCAGACCCTAATATGTGGAACTACATAGGATATGTTTTTGTAAATAAGGTTGGATTTCTGAGGTAGATGTAAGGTCTGCGTGCACACTATCCTCTCCGGACCCCATTTGTGTGGGGCTACATTCGGTATGTTGTTGCAAGTAAGGTTGGATTTTTGGTGCCTCTAAGTGATAATTTGTAAAGGGATGAGAATAATTCCATTCCGAAGATTCCACTTGTTACTTTTAACAAACAAATTTTGAAGTCGTGTATAACCAGTGATCTTCTTAATTAGAAACTTATGCAATACTGCAAAATAAACATGTCTCAACTTGGTTGGTACCATATATATTAGTAGCATGAGTTTAGTTTTTTCTTTTTGTGTGTTTTTTCTAGTTCTTTCGCTGATTTGATTTGTGTTTAATTCAAAAAGGTTGGATTTTTGGTGCCTCTAAGTGATAATTTGGAAGAGGATGGGAAAAGTTCCATACCCAAGATTCCACTTTCAGAAGGTCCTAATTGTGTTGGACGGGATTGCATTCCAGTTACTGATAAGCGGCTGAGCCGCAAGCATCTTACTATCACTGCTACCTGCACTGGCTCTGCTGATGTTGTTGTGGTACTTTTCTGCACTTTTTTCCTTTCTTCATGGTCATGTTCATGTATTATTGATTGTTTAAACATATCAATCAATCATTCAACGATGACTCAATCTCAAATAAGTTGTGTCAGCTCTGTCTATGAGCTCTACTCTGGTTGAATTCAGTATTTGGATGATTCATCCTAGTTAATATCATACATACACAGATGTACACACCCACACCCACACCCACGTGTGTGTGTTTATTGTTGATTATCCTTTTGTAACTTGTGGATACTAGGATTCTCGGCAGTATGCTTGTTTTTCAGTCTGCTTTGGTGATGAATATGCTGCTTAGTTTCCTATGCTTGTATACCGAGTGATTGGATGGATTGGTGGCAATTTTCGAAAGTTTGGTTCGTAAATGTTCGTAAATTCATGTATACATTACTTGTTTAGTGCATGAGTTCTGTCTACACCTTGTGATAGCATTTCAACTTATTTACATATGTAAAAGTATGCTGGTATCCTTACTTCTTAATTTCCCGTTGAAGTCTTTTCTTTGGAATAAACATGGGACTGGATTGCAGGAAGGAACAAATCCAGTTGTTATAAGATCAAAGGGTGAGAGGAAGAAGCTTTTGTCTAGAGAGAGGTGGAAACTCGGAAGTGGTGATATCATAGAGTTGATACCTGGGCATTACCTATTTAAGTATATTAGCGCAGCTCGTAAGGATGAAACTTCACCAGGTAACAAACAAAAAAGGCCTTTCAGTGAAGAAAGCATTACTGACAAAGGCCAGATGCATGGCAAGAAGAAAGCTCGAGAAGTTTGTGAGGAAGCTTCAGAAATGGTATGGGTTTCCTTGTTTCATCATTTTGTCTCTGAATAAATTAACACGTTGTTGGAAAAAATATGTATGGAAGAAGCTTCAACTTTTATTGCTTGTTAAATCTTTGGCTTACAGATTATGTTGCACAACAATGGCCAAGAAACAAATAGTTCTGCAGAGGCCATACGTCAGTTTAGGGTTCCCAAACACAAGTTGCCCCTCACGTTCAGATTGATGAGAGTGCGTGAGCTGCCAGCATGGGCAAATTCAGAAGCTGTTTCTATTAGTGATGTTATTCAGGTAGAGTTATGCATTCTGTCTGTTTTGGAATTGGTACTGTTTGGATAAGATGTTGGTCCTCCTAGATAGATGCATTACTGTTCATGAATTAGTGAAGAGGCAAAAGAAGATGTGACGTCAAGTTTGCTTCTGATTTCCCTGAACTGATGCATCCCTAGTGAACTTGTGATCCTATCCTTTCTTTTCTGAGCTTTAGATTCTTGCATATATTTATTTTTGATGAAGGACTCTTGTAGATATTCATCCAATATTCTTCTACAATATTAAGTGTATAGGAGCCATATGGCAGCAAAGACTTATGAGCTAAGTCGTTTAACAGGTTCCAAATGCTCACTGTGTTCCAATGTGTCCTATAGATAGTTATTACTTGGTAAAATGTCCCACAATGGTTGAGGAAGTAGGTGGTTGTCTCCTTACATGATACTCTCTCCGTTTCAATTTGTTTGTGTTGGTTTTGACTTTTGCGCAGAATTTAACAAAGTGAATAAGACTTTTTGAATTTTATGGTCTTAAACTAAAGATAGGTAGAATGTATCAAATTTCCCTTCAATCTCGTGGTTTTAAACACGCCACGTGGAAAGTTAGAATTAAAGAGTTGCCAAAAAAGAAAAGAGACATTTTTTTTTGAAACGGACTAGATAGGAAAGTAAGACAAACAAATTGAAATGAGGGAGTATTAGCCATTAGGCAATCCTCATCATACCTTTTGGGGTTGAGTTAGATCCAAGGTCATTTTCCTTACATGGTTACGGTCAGACCATCCCTATTCTTGGTTCACCCAATCTTGCTTCTCATGTAATATTATTCACGCTCTTAGAAAGTCTCACATTGGTTGGGGGAATGTACTGATGTCTCTTCATATTGTTGTCTTTTGAGAATTTTTCACCTCACACTCTATCTTTTGGAGTTGATTTAAATCCAAGGTCCATTTTCCATATGATAATTGATAAATCCTTCTATGTTGTATAATGTCTACGTTTGTGTTGGTTGCTTGACATTGGCTCCTATTTATCATAGGGGAATGTGCTTGTAGCTATCCTCTCGAATTACATGGTGGATATGGATTGGCTACTTTCTGGTGAGTTCTGTTATTTTGCCTTATCTTTTGTTTTTTATTTTGTTAACATTGTCTGTTTCTCCTATTATTTTTGTTCTTCGACGTCTTGGATTGTCCAATGAGGCGGTTTCCCAACTTATTTGTGGTTGCCATTGTTTGTTGGATACTATGTACAAGTTTATTTGCTTTTATGAACTAAGTTAATCTTTTTTCTGTCTGAAGACTGATTTCATGGTCCTTTCTATGCAGCATGTCCAACTCTAAAACGGATTCCTAATGTTCTCGTCATTCACGGAGAAGGTGATGGTACCATGGAGTACATGAAGGTTAACATTTTTTAAGTTATGAGAATCTGATGTTATTGAAGCTTCTCTTGGATTATATTTCTTCTTCATTGTCTTCTTCCTTTACAGAGAAGCAAGCTTGCGAATTGGATTCTGCACAAACCTTCTTTACCGATTGCATATGGAACACACCATTCAAAAGCCATGCTTCTTGTCTATCCAACAGGAGTTAGAGTTATTATACATACTGCAAACTTGATCTCTATTGATTGGAATAACAAAAGCCAGGGATTGTGGATGCAAGATTTTCCCTGGAAGAATCAAAACAATTTGGGCAAGGATGGTGGATTTGAAAATGATTTGGTTGATTATCTAACCGCGTTAAAGGTATAAATGAATTCAAACCCTAAATCAAAAACAACTTTACATCGTATCAAAAGAACTTTGAATGTTTTAAAAATTTATTTATTTGAATACTCCTAAAATGTTTTATTCGTCTTCCTCACACTTGATACAACAATCACATACCTAGTGTAATCCCACAAGTGAGGTCTGTGGAGGGTGGTATGTATGCAGCCTTACCCCTATCTTGTGAAGGTAGAATTGTTGTTTCCATTGGACTCTCGGTTTAAGTAAAGCATTACAAAAACAATATGAAAATAAAATATAGTGATGAAGAAGCCATGATGAAAATAAAGGAGAAAAGAACAATAGTCACAACAAATAATACCACAAAATTGGACTTGGAACAACAACACAACAACAACATACCCGTTGAAATCCCAATAGTGAGGTCTGTGGAGGGTAGAATGTATGCAGACCTTACCCCTACCTCCTACCTCACAGAGGTAGAGAGGTTGTTTCCGAGGACTAGAAAGCAGTAAGTAATAATAAATTCAAAGACTAAGATAGTATGAGAGTAATACTAATGATCTTGATAAGGAAACTAAGCAACTCTTGACTACCTTCCAGTCTTCTACCTTAATCCTCACATATCTCCTATCTAGGTCATTTCGTTGATGAGTTGCACATGTGTCATGTCCAGTCTAATTATCTCTCCCCAATACTTATTCGGGCTACCTGTACCTCTCCTCATACCCGTCATAGCCAACCTCTCACGCTTCTTCACTACCTTAGGACATCTAACATGTCCGAACCATCTCAGTCTTGTCCCCCTCATCTTGCCCACAATCTTGGCCACTACCACCTTGTCTCGAATATCTTCGCTCTTAATCTTGTCTCTCCTAGTATGCCCACACATCCATCTAAACATCCTTCTTTATGCTACTTTCATCTTCTCGAAGTGCGAGTTCTTGACTGGCCAATACTCTGCCCAATACAACATAGCAGGTCTAACAACCTCTTAAGACTTACCTTTTAAGTCTTGGTGGCACATTCCTTTTACACAAGACACTGGATGCAAGCCTCCATATCATCCATCCCGCTCCAATTCGATGTGTAACATCATCGTCAATCTCTCCATTTCCTTGAATTATTGACCTAAGATACTTGAAACTTCCTCTCTTAGAGACGACTTGTGTCTCAATCCTTACTTTCACATCTGCCTCGTGAACCATTATGTTTCTGCACTTGATTTGTAGGCTTCCTTCTTGACTGGCAGACTAACATTGAAGAAACATCATTGGCTTTTCATTAGTTGCCAATCTTCATACTCATGAAAATAGAGACATAAAAGAGGAAGGTATGAAAATGAAACAAACCTGCTTTCGCTATTGTGGATATGAAGCATCTTCAGGCAGCAAACTAACATTGAAGAATGAAGACATATTATTGACTTTTCATTTGTTTGCCAATCTTCATGCTCACAAAAACTATAGGCTTACAAAGAGGAATTTGTGAGAATTAACTCTCTTTTTGATTAGGTTTTATCTTTATATGTACAACTTTTTGTGCAAAAATGCAATAAGTGGGTATCCTCCATCAAGAATTGCACCCCTTTATAAAGCTTATTCCAAGGAACCTACAAATTGAAGTGCGAATTAGCTTACCCGGAACTTAAACAAGGAATTAGTACAATGATTTGTTTTAGCAATTTAGAATATTGACATTGTTCCACTCTATGTGGAGAGCTATGACTATATATATCTGTAGATGCTGCACAACATGCTATTTTAGAGGAAACTTTGCCTTGTTATGCAGTAAATCAGGACCGAGGAGCTTCACACTTCTATGGTGTCTGCATCTGATGGCGTTTAGCCTTTCTCCCTTTTTATTAATCACCCTCCACTCTTGGAGTATTTCCTTTTTCCTTTAACATGTTTGATTCTGTTAAATCTTTTTTCAGTGGCCAGAATTTACTGTTAATATACCAGCCTTTGGAAGCTGCAAGATCAACTCCTCATTCTTCAAGAAATTTGATTACAGTAGCGCATCGGTATTTTCTCATTTCTTTTACTGTAATAATCTTTTGTCACCCTAGCTGAAACTGTATCTCCTTTTTGTCCACAATTTACGTGATAATTCAGTATTCAGACAATGTGGTGCCTGAGGTTTTACAGACTCCCAGGACACAAATATTCATTTCTTTACTGTCCGCGCTCTTTTCAGTTACAGCTCATAGGAAGCCCTCGCCACTAAAAAGGAGAAAAAGAAAGGATGAAATAAAAAGTAAAGTAGAGCTAGCAAACATGGCATTTCAATGTCATATTTCGAAAATAGCGCGTCTTTGTTTGGTGAAAATTTTTGCTTGCACATGTTTGCTTTTCAAAAATACCCCCGGGTGCATGTCGGATCTTCCAAAAGTAGTACATTTTTAGAGGATCCGACACGAGTGCAACACCATTTTTGGAGTGTCCGAGCAACATAGCTAGGTATTATGCCGTCTTTCACTATTTATCATGGTGGCTGATTCTGCGGTTAAGATTCTTGTATCCATGTTGAGGCGGAGGTGATAAGAAGTATAAATTGTTGCTTGGAATTTTAGAGAACTATGTGGGCTGAACTGTCTGTGATACCATTTAAGGTGTAGTGTGGTACATGACCTTGAAGTTGTCATTTCTCCAATTCCAGGTCAGGCTAATTGCATCTGTGCCTGGATATCATTCAGGTTCTAGTTTGAGGAAGTGGGGACATATGAAGTTACGTACTGTTCTTCAGGAATGTACTTTTAGCAAAGAATTTCAGAAGTCTCCTCTTATATACCAGGTATCGGTATCTTTTTGAGTTTCATTCAGCTCCAAGATTTCTTTCGCCAGATGTTTCTGTATTACACCTGCATTATCAAATATCATTGACATCTGTGCCTTCAATTGCCTCTTGCAGTTTTCCTCCCTAGGTTCTTTGGATGAGAAATGGATGACGGAGTTTGCCTCTTCAATGTCGGCTGGAGTTACAGACGATAAAAAACCTCTGGGTATTGGGGAGCCAATGATAGTATGGCCCAATGTAGAAGATGTTAGATGTTCTTTGGAGGTAATTGTTTTATCGAAAAAAATGATTTCGAAAAGAGTTTGTTTATTTTCGACTTTTTGGGAGTCGCCACTTAATTTTTTAAGAAAAATCAAGAAAACTTTAGTTTTCAAAAGACTTAACAGAAAAAATCGATTGAAAAAATTAAAGGGGTTCGGGATTCCTATTAACGTCTTAGGAAGGTGTTTAAAGCACCTAAGACGCTCCGCTGACTACGGTTTTCCGACGACTAACTTATTTGATCATTTTGTTTTAAAGACTTGCGAATTTTGAACTTCTTACGATATCTAGGCAAACTTTACAAGCTTCGAAATATTTAGTTTATCTTGCAATTTGAGAATCTTTACAAAGCTTAACTTAAATTTTGATCTAGACAAAATTATAAGTTTGAAATATTTATCTCTTTGAAATTCCACCTTTAGTTAAATTTCTTAAGTTTGATAAAACAGATAGGCGTTCCGAGGGGTTTGGAGTTTTCCCATCCTAATACTAACGAGAATTTAAACGAACGCACAACAAAGTAATAAAGAGAGAGAGAGGGAGAGAGAGAGATTTGGGTCCAACTTCGGTTCTGTTCGCCTTGACCGAATTTGGACCCACCTGTCGTCGGGTCTTTAACCCATTTTCACCTGTCCTAGTCTAAACATACAAACTAAAATGTAAGAAAAAATAAACAACAAGGGCTTATGCCCATTACAAATAAAATACAAAACATAAAAATAGAGAAATTTCTAAATGATTTCTTCAAGTTCTTCACTCTTCGCGATTCCGAACCCGACTCCGGCACTTCCGTCTTGATAGGTCGACTCGACGGGAATCTTCCGAGCCTTTATGGCTCTTCCTAATGCATGGATGAAAGCGAAGTCCCAAATGGACTCGAAAAGGAGTTTTCACATGCCACAAAAACAAGTGAAATGAGAATTGACATCTCAACGAATAACTAGAACGAATGAAATTCACAAGCACGAATAAGGACTTCTCAACATGTAATACTAGCAAATGTTCATAAGAATAGCAAAACCCAATATCCAACAATGCTAATGACAACTAAGATTATGCAAATCATTTCAACCCAAATGAAACACACAACAAAATCACGAGCATCAAAGTCAAACATCTTTAACTCGGGTTGAAGAACAGATTTATCAAGAAAACAAGTATCCAATTGCCACTGAAATGCCCCTGGTTGTTAATATCCAATTGATCATTTGTGCTTCATGAACTAGAACATCCCTCACTTTAAGTTTTAGAGAGATTTCACCATATGAAGCAACACACAGTTACCCTTATTACAATATACGAGACCAGCTAATACACAACTATCCGACGAACAGAACCTCGACTAATCCTAACATGCACTTTCAAAGCCTAATATCATAACAAGAACCGGTATCTATATCGATCAAAAGGACAAGTCACGCTGCCTAAAGAACAGTCTGACAGTGCTGAAACACTAACATTCAATCAAGGAAGAACATAAATTTGAAATAGAAGCCAGAACACAAATGAAACAGGGAAACCGAGAAAACGATGCACGTATCTGTAGCAAGAGCTTTTGGATTTGAATGAAAACACAGTACCAAAGAAAACAATTAGAACAAATACATTTGCAGCCAAAGGAAAGCAGACCTAAACATCACTACTCAGATTGAAATCAGATTTCAACAAGAGAAGATGACAAGTAAGAAGTAGTGTCAAGATGGTCACTCAAAATGGAGCAAGACGAGAGTGCACTAGAGAATAGAGTCATGACACACGATGCCTCTCAAAACTCGAATCAAACCCGACAAATAAAACAGCCTATATTCACAGCAACAGGCCATGTATTCAACATTCAAATATTCAACAGATTCAATCCAGACAAATCAGAAAAACAGCAGACATACCAGCAGCAACTCGCAGACGTACTAAACGACAGAAAACTATTCGAAACGGGAGGAAACGAAGAGACAATAAGAGGCAGGGAAGGTTACCTGTTGAGGAGCAGCGACAGGGACGACGAGCGGCGAGCGACTTCAACACCGGAACGCGATTTTAAAGACTCCTACGGGTCACTCTGAAAGAAATCTAGTTCCCTCGGAAATCAACACAACAACCAAAATAACTTCAAAAGAAGAACTGCTCAACCTAAAATCTAACAGAAACTTTCTATTCTCAAATTTCTCTTTTAGTTCCCTCAACAAATAAACAGAACGAGCGAAAGAACTTTTCCCAAAATTCGAACTGTTCTTCGTGTTGAACTTCTATTTTCGAAAATCCCACCCCCTTTTTGGAGAAGGAAGAGGGTTTATATAGAGGGAGAAAATTAGGGTTTTTAGATTGGGAGGGCGGGAACGAGGATTTGAGGCCCATTAGTTTCGAATTTCAAATTCGAAAACCTATTCGAATCTGAGAGAATATGCCTTGGAGATGCCAAGAATGCAACGGACTGGAAGCACGTGGAGGGTCGAGATTAACCCGTTGTCCTTGCTCGCTTCGTGGCGCAATCCCACGCTGCAAGGACGATTGCCAGTCGGCTGGCAAAGTTGAGCACTCCAGCCTGCTCTGCTGCTGCGAAGTGTACTGGCGAGGGAGAGAGAAGCGCACGCGTGAGGGAGACGCGAGAGAGGAGAAAGAGACGGGGAGGGAGAGCGTGGGGGAGACGCGGGTTCTGGGAATTGCTGGGTTCGCGACTGCTGGGGGGTTTCTGTTGGGGTGCGTGGGTTCGTTTGCAGGGGAGGATCGCGTGAGGTAGAGAAAGAGAGGAGGAGAGAGAGCATGGGGAGAGGTCGCGTGAGGAAGAGACGCGGGGAGAGGTCGCGTTTTGGGGTGCTGTCGCGTCTGCGTTTTTCTGTTCCTCGTTTTCTGGTGGCGTGGTGTGAAGGGGAAAGAAGGAAAAGGGGATAAGGTCTGGGTCGGGGCGGGTCGAGTATTGGGTCGGGTTGGGTGGATTGGGTTGGGTTGAGGGAAGGAAGTGGGCTGGGTTTTTAAAATTAAAACGAGTGGGCCGCTGTGATTGAAAAATTGGGCCTAGGAATGTTGGGGTTAAATTGAGGTGGGGCTGATAAATTAGAAAAAGGGAAATGGGCTGTTGGGTTTGAATTGGGTTGTTAAAATGTAAAGGGAATCCAATTTAAATAATAGCCAATTGAGTTAAAACGAAAAATGAATTTGGTGTAAATTTATTAACGAGCTTATTTATTTAGTAGCATAACTATTTAAATTGTAAAAATGATTCAAAATATAGTCGTGATTTAAAGTAAACTAGTTTAATAGAATACTTTCTAAACTTAAGATATACATATATACATATACATATACATATATATGTATATATATATACATATATATACATATATTTTTTTTTAATTTCGCAAGATTTATAAAACTAATTAACTAAAATAATTTTGAAAAACTCACGAAGCTCGATAATTAATTTATACCAACGTGGGTCAAAAATTGGGTGTCAACAACTGTCCCTCATTTTACTCGGATTGATGCAATCAATTCGATGAAAATGAAATTGACCAAACCAATTTTGACCAATCTCATTCGCCCTTGAAAACGGGTCTCCTACATACCTCAGGCTATATGAGAATTCAGGCCGCCTGTAGTTCGATAAGCTTGATTCACCGCACGATTTTGGAAGAAACAAGAGCCATCTCGATACCGAATTATGAAGGTATCAAAATGCTCGAGAATAGAATTCGAGAGCGAATGTTGGAATACAGCCGAGCTTTCAATATTGAATCCGCCTACATATCCTTAAACCTTCAGGAATCAGGCCGTGTGTAGTTCGACTCGATCGGTGGAAAAGGAAATCTATTATGCTAGATAACCTTTGGTTTTGGAAAAATGACATTTCAACGAGTATGAAAAGGAGGCTTGTAACCTCTTAGCCATGAATGTGGCGCGCTTCACACCCATAATTAAGAACTTACACGGACATAATTTCCAAAGCTCTTGGCGAGTTGTCACTCAGATTGGAAACTTGCTTCCGATAAATTGAAACTTCCGGATGCGAGACTGAAACTGACGGAACTAAAGAAAAACCCGCATGACTCGAGAGGGGTGGTTCGATCGTGGTGGAAGTCGCTCCTCTGCTCGCGTCCTAAGAGTTTGACATTCCTCTTCGGACTGTGTCCCAGTTCGCTGCTAAGAAAAAGTTCCACGTTGTGCTGCATCCCTTTTGATGTCGTCCGCACCTGTGGTTTTTGGAGAATTCATCCTTTTCGGATGCTCTCAACAAAGACTGAGATAAAATTCGTCAGCTTAAAGAATGCAATTAGGATGGGAGACAGTGTCTTTTTACCATGTCGACACTTCATTGTTCTCCTCAATATTCGACGTCGACTCGATCGGTCTGACATCTCGCAAATAAAGCTTATGCCTTGTGCTTTGTAAATAAAATCTTCAGTGTACTCTTTGTTTGATGCTAAAATAAATAAATAAATGTTGATGCGATATTGATGTTTTTTTTTTTTTTTTTTTTTTTTTTGTCATCTTCGATGCTCTCCTTGATGTTTACTTTTATAAGAAATAACAGAATGCAGTCGAGGCCAATGGATAAGTATTGCTCTTTCTTTATCCAAGTACGTCCTCTTGCGGGGCATGAATATCTTCCCGCGATACATAAATTCCCGCGAGATATGAATCTTCTCGCGATGCATGATTTTCGCTATGCATGAATTCCAATGAGGCATGAATTCTTCTCGCGATGTAAATTCCAACGAGGTATGAAGTCTTCTCGCGATGCATAAATATTGACGAGGCATGAAATCTTCTCGTCGTGCATAATAAATGACTCGCGATGCATGATTTCCGCGATGCATGATTTTCTCTATGCATGAATTCCAGCGAGGCATAAATTCTTCTCGCGATGTATAAATTTCAGCGAGGTATGAAGTCTTCTCATGATGCATAAATTTTGACGAGGCATGAAATCTTCTCGTCGTGCATAATAAATGACTCGCGATGCATGATTTCCGCGATGCATGATTTTCTCTATGCATGAATTCCAGCGAGGCATAAATTATTCTCGCGATGTATAAATTTCAGCGAGGTATGAAGTCCTCTCGCGATGCATAAATTTTGACGAGGCATGAAATCTTCTCGTCGTGCATAATAAATGACTCGCGATGCATGATTTCCGCGATGCATGATTTTCTCTATGCATGAATTCCAGCGAGGCATAAATTCTTCTCGCGATGTATAAATTTCAGCGAGGTATGAAGTCCTCTCGCGATGCATAAATTTTGACGAGGCATGAAATCTTCTCGTCGTTCATAATAAATGACTCGCGATGCATGATTTCCGCGATGCATGATTTTCTCTATGCATGAATTCCAGCGAGGCATAAATTCTTCTCGCGATGTATAAATTCCAGCGAGGTATGAAGTCTTCTCGCGATGCATAAATTTTGACGAGGCATGAAATCTTCTCGTCGTGCATAATAATGACTCGCGATGCATGATTCCGCGATGCATGATTCCGCGATGCATGATTTCCGCGATGCATGATTCCGCTATGCATGATTCCGCGATGCATGATTCCGCTATGCATGATTCCGCGATGCATGATTTCCGCGATGCATGATTCCGCTATGCATGATTCCGCGATGCATGATTCCGCTATGCATGATTCCGCGATGCATGATTCTTTATATCGCCTCCGTGAATAGTAACGGTAAGACGATCTCCAAATAATATATCGACTTGATCGATAAATGATAAAATAATAATTGCATAACTGTCTCTTCTGAGGTAATGCATAGTCTTGATCGACAATAATCATCTTGCTTTGATAACGCAATGCAAATAGTGCCTTCTATAGAAATCGTGAAATCTTTGCTGAGATTCCTGTTTGATTCACCTTTGAATCTGGCTGGATACTTTGTAAATTTCCCATTGTCGAGAATGGTTTGAAATAAACAAACACATTCATAGGCACCCTGACACAAACGATATTCCTGCTTTTAATAAAATCACTGGTCTTGAAGATAGTTTTTCTCCTTCTCCGTATTTATCAGTCGGAAGAATTCGACTGATTTCGAAGCGAAGCTATAAACCTGCATCCACAGAAAAATTGTCAGTTTCAAACATACTGATCTGTGTCGATCCCTTCGGTTGTTTGCTCCTTGTCTTGATGTCTCCGGTTGATTTCAAAGCGAAGCTATAAACCTGCATCCACAGAAAAATTGTCAGTTTCAAACATACTGATCTGTGTCGATCCCTTTGGTTGTTTGCTTCTTGTCTTGATGTCTCCGGTTGATTTCCCGATTTCCCGACTCTTGATAGATAAGAAAATATCTTATGCCAAAACAGATGAAATATAAAAGGGAAATTTTTAAGACGAACAAGAAATCTTTTAAGAAATAGTATCTTGAAAAGGTCACTGCCAAGTCATGTCATGTCAGGCTTAACGAGCTCTTTTGAGTCCGACGCTTGTTGAATGAATTTAGGAGGCATTCCGGACTTGTAGGGAAGACCCATGACGAAATTTTGAGGCCATCCTCAAAATTTCTGTCCCAGTTTAGTATCTTGCTCGTCTTTCCATTGTGACCGAACAGATCGCGGAATTTTTGAGATCTTCTCAAAAATTCTGTCCCAGTCGCAAATTTCGCAATGCCTCTAGTTTGGCTTGCTGAAGAGAAGGCTTCTTCTGGAGAATTTTTGAGTCCCTCTAAAAAATTCTGTCCCAGTTTCTATTGTAGAAGGGAAATAAAAATCTTACGAGAGACATGACCGAGCCCTTGTGGCGCCTACGTATCCCGTTGAGGCAGGAATCAGGTCAAACGTAGTTCCCCTTAAAGGTTGACAAGAATAAAATTTACAAAGAAACCGACCGAGGCCGACAAAGGCCGCCTACGTATCTCATTCTTGAGAATTCAGGTCGAACGTAGTTCAAATCCAGAGAAATGATTAAAAGGGGATAATTGGGGTGACCGAAGCCGACATAGGCCGCCTACGTATCTCGTTCTCGAGAATTCAGGTCAGACGTAGTTCGTTAAAAGAGGGATAATGACTCAAGTTTAACAAATACAAGCAAACAAAACGATTACAAGTATATGATAGGAAAAATGCACAGCGAACTTCATGTGTAGTATCTCTTGACAGCGTCTGAGTTGATAGGCTTGGGCCATGGCACAGGGCCGCGTCCCCCTTTTTAAACATCAAGACGAAAAATTAAGCAATTAAGAGAATGCAGAAATGGTGGGTCTCGGGCCTCTCCCGGACGACCACCGATTTTGGTATGCACAAAATAACTCCTTTCTACCACAGAGTTCGGGACATCAGGATCGGCGTAGACGTCCAATTTTGCAGCATCTCCCCTGGTTCCGCATCACGAATGCCAGCTGGCTCAGCCTCCTCCTCGATGACGGAGTTGTTCTCCTTGAAAGGGCCACAAATTCCTTCCCCGCCATCTTCGTCTGTTTCTATCATGTTGGTGTTTTCACCCCATGATTCGGCAACGGATTCGTGTTGTCGTTCGGTGCCGCAGGCTGAAGGGAGACCACTTCCTGGTCAATCAGATCCTGGATCTTGTGCTTGAGATTAATACAATCTTCGGTATCATGTCCAACACTGTTGGAATGATAAGCACATCTCTGCTCAGGTCTGTAGAATCTGGAATTGACATCCACGGGCTTGGGCCCCACAGGGTGGATGTATCCGGCCGCGGACAATCTTTCGAACAACTGGGTTCTGCTTTCAGCCAACACCGTGAAGCTTCTGGAGGGCTTCTTCTCAAAACCTGGGGCGAGGGTGATCATACCCGCTCTGCTGAGGGGGAGGGACTTGTTGATAATTGCGGGCATTTGGGCGTGGAGCTCGGTAATTTGGATGGGGGCTTTGATATGCTGGAGTTTGTATTTGATACGCGGGGAAAGGTGCTCGATAGCTTGGCTGTACATTTGCGCAGCTGGGAGCGACATTCTGGTAAGGGAAAGGGATTTGATAAGCCTGGGGGTAATTTGGGTATATGGAAGGAAAATTTTGAGGAATCGGGGGTGGATTCTGATACGACAAAATATGGGCATCTGGATAAGAGGGGGCAGCATCGTAGTGGCCGGAATGATTTGATTGTGGATGGTAAGCTTGATGAGGCTTCGATGGAGGGTTGTAGCGGCCTTGGGGGCGTGGTAAGTTTCTGGGGGCCTTTCTTCCCCCGTGTGAGATAGCGTTAACCTCCTCTCTTTTCTTTCTTACCAATCCGGAAGACCCAGGTGATGCAGACACTCGGGCTATCTTTCCCGACTTCAGGCCATCTTCAATAGTCTCACCCACTTTGACTATTTCGGCGAACTTGGCGCCGATTAACAAGATGATCCTGTCATAGTACTCGGGCTCCTGCACCCGTACGAACACCTCTACAATCTCTTTTTCTGTCATGGGAGGCCTCACCCTCGCTGCCTCCTTCCTCCATCTGTACGCAAATTCTCGATAGCTCTCGGTGGATTTCTGCTTCATCTTTTCCAAGGAGTACCTATCAGGAACTATCTCGACGTTATATGCGAATCTGTCAATGAAATCCTTAGCTAGTGCACTCCAACTAGGCCACTGACGAGTCTCATGTGACGTGAACCACTCCAGGGCTTCACCGCATAGGCTCCGGCTGAATAACCTCATCAGCAAGGCTTCATCTTTGCCAACTCCCACGAGTTGGTCACAGTACGCTCTGAGGTGTGCCATGGGGTTGCCCACCCCACCGAAGGTATCAAACTTCGGGATCTTGAACCCTTCAGGCAGGTTCAAGTCTGGGTGGATGCATAGTTCTGCGTAGCTTAAACCGGCGACGTCTGGAGTACATTGCAATTCCCTCATTGCCCTCCTGATCTCCTCCTTCATGTCTACCTTCGTTTCTTCCCTCGCCCTCCACTCTCTCTCTTGCTCCTCGTAATGGTCCAACTCGGAGCCGTGCATCTCATGCTCGACTGGGACAGGGACTTGAAAAGTGGTTCTTTTGGGGAGGGGTGGAGCTATAGAAGGGCTTGGGACGTTCTGTGTGGTTTGATAATTTTGCGGATAATTTTGGGGACTGGTATTTTGGGTCAAGTGGGGATGCGGTGTTTGGGAATTGAAGGCGGTGGGATTTTGGGTTTGATTTTGGGGTAGTGGGGCTGTTTGAGTATTTGGGGGGTGTGGTGGCATTTGCGGAGGATTGTTTGGGAGTGGTGAGGGAGTCTGATAGGAGACTGACGCGTATTGGGGGTTTTGGGTGGTCATGTCTATCCTGGACGGGTTATGCACGGGTGTCGATGAACGGTGCTGAGTAGGATCCGAGTTGGACGAGGGAAAGTATGTAGGAGGTCTTGCATCGAGAAAGTTGGGGCCAAACCCGGGTGAAGGCGTATCTTGCCTTTGCTGCAATTCTACTCTCAGATCTGCTATCTGCTGCATTAGCTGCGCAATAAGCTCATTCTGCTCTGCCGCGGTGGGCTGAGCCACCACGACGTCTGTGAGGCTGATTTGTTCATTGTTGTCTCCCATGTCTGTATTTGTGTTTGATCCGGGGAAGGAATCTGCGGGACCTTTTGATCTGGTGAAGTAGTGGTGATCTGCCAGCTTTATCGACACAGATCAGTAAGAGGTACCTGAGAGGTAAAAACAACTCAAAGGCAAATTTGTTAGTGCATATCCGGAGTACAATATGCATAATATCGCACAGAAAATAGATAAACACACAAGTCGCTTTGTTGAGGATTTCTTAACCCACGAATGAGGACGGAAATATATTCTGACCAAACAGGAATTTGTTTGTTTGGCGCTATCTCGGGAAAGTTGAATCACATTGAGCTATGGTCTTTTTGCAGCTGCTTTTCGACGTCCGTTGATCTTATCTTCGTACCTCCGAAACATGGAGGAGAATGAAAATTTTTGGTGATAGGGGCCGGGCCGGGAAGGCTGCCTACGTATCTCACGGGGAGAATTCAGGCTCAACGTAGTTCGGATCTGAGACGATAGGGGTATTTAGGATTTGTGGTATGGGAGATGGTTTTTTTTTTTTTTTTTTTTTTTTTTTTTTTTGAGTGAGAAACTTGAGACTCGGAAATTTTGGTCGGACATTTGTATATTCTGGAATTTCTGGCTAGAAGTGGGTTTACGACATCCTCATTCAAAGCAACATAACAAGTAGGCATATATTTATTCAAATGTCAAACAATATGATGCGTCGTGAGGTCGAAGACCTTAGACGCGATTTGGTGGTTTTCTACTAAAATGGACTTAATACGCCTTGGGTATTAAGTCGTCCTAGGCTGATGCCTAATTTTGGTTTTTGTTTCGCTCTAACTTAGGCTTTTCTAGAATTGTTTACAAATAGACGGTTACCCGAGTCGGACAAACATCGGGGTGGAGCTATCGAATAACGTCGGATGACCACATTCCGACTATTTATTCGATACTCCCAAATGAGTTCTTGGGGTATTTCTGAGAGAAGTCGCGGTAAGCCGCGTAACTTCCGTTTCCTAATGCAGTCTAGTTGCCGTTTGGCGGAAGTTATGCCATGAGAAAGTGCAAATTCCAAAAACCAAGTAATCTAAGCAATTTATACAATTAATTACAAGTTAGTCAAACAAAGTTAATCTTAGGGTTAGAATCCTCCGTCCCCAGCGGAGTCGCCATTTCTGTTTTATCGAAAAAAAAATGATTTCGAAAAGAGTTTGTTTATTTTCGACTTTTTGGGAGTCGCCACTTAATTTTTTAAGAAAAATCAAGAAAACTTTAGTTTTCAAAAGACTTAACAGAAAAAATCGATTGAAAAAATTAAAGGGGTTCGGGATTCCTATTAACGTCTTAGGAAGGTGTTTAAAGCACCTAAGACGCTCCGCTGACTACGGTTTTTCCGACGACTAACTTATTTGATCATTTTGTTTTAAAGACTTGCGAATTTTGAACTTCTTACGATATCTAGGCAAACTTTACAAGCTTCGAAATATTTAGTTTATCTTGCAATTTGAGAATCTTTACAAAGCTTAACTTAAATTTTGATCTAGACAAAATTATAAGTTTGAAATATTTATCTCTTTGAAATTCCACCTTTAGTTAAATTTCTTAAGTTTGATAAAACAGATAGGCGTTCCGAGGGGTTTGGAGTTTTCCCATCCTAATACTAACGAGAATTTAAACGAACGCACAACAAAGTAATAAAGAGAGAGAGAGGGAGAGAGAGAGATTTGGGTCCAACTTCGGTTCTGTTCGCCTTGACCGAATTTGGACCCACCTGTCGTCGGGTCTTTAACCCATTTTCACCTGTCCTAGTCTAAACATACAAACTAAAATGTAAGAAAAAATAAACAACAAGGGCTTATGCCCATTACAAATAAAATACAAAACATAAAAATAGAGAAATTTCTAAATGATTTCTTCAAGTTCTTCACTCTTCGCGATTCCGAACCCGACTCCGGCACTTCCGTCTTGATAGGTCGACTCGACGGGAATCTTCCGAGCCTTTATGGCTCTTCCTAATGCATGGATGAAAGCGAAGTCCCAAATGGACTCGAAAAGGAGTTTTCACATGCCACAAAAACAAGTGAAATGAGAATTGACATCTCAACGAATAACTAGAACGAATGAAATTCACAAGCACGAATAAGGACTTCTCAACATGTAATACTAGCAAATGTTCATAAGAATAGCAAAACCCAATATCCAACAATGCTAATGACAACTAAGATTATGCAAATCATTTCAACCCAAATGAAACACACAACAAAATCACGAGACATGCTGCAAAGTCAAACATGGAGAAGTCTTTATACAAAATAATGGATATCCTCTAACTCGGGTTGAAGAACAGATTTATCAAGAAAACAAGTATCCAATTGCCACTGAAATGCCCCTGGTTGTTAATATCCAATTGATCATTTGTGCTTCATGAACTAGAACATCCCTCACTTTAAGTTTTAGAGAGATTTCACCATATGAAGCAACACACAGTTACCCTTATTACAATATACGAGACCAGCTAATACACAACTATCCGACGAACAGAACCTCGACTAATCCTAACATGCACTTTCAAAGCCTAATATCATAACAAGAACCGGTATCTATATCGATCAAAAGGACAAGTCACGCTGCCTAAAGAACAGTCTGACAGTGCTGAAACACTAACATTCAATCAAGGAAGAACATAAATTTGAAATAGAAGCCAGAACACAAATGAAACAGGGAAACCGAGAAAACGATGCACGTATCTGTAGCAAGAGCTTTTGGATTTGAATGAAAACACAGTACCAAAGAAAACAATTAGAACAAATACATTTGCAGCCAAAGGAAAGCAGACCTAAACATCACTACTCAGATTGAAATCAGATTTCAACAAGAGAAGATGACAAGTAAGAAGTAGTGTCAAGATGGTCACTCAAAATGGAGCAAGACGAGAGTGCACTAGAGAATAGAGTCATGACACACGATGCCTCTCAAAACTCGAATCAAACCCGACAAATAAAACAGCCTATATTCACAGCAACAGGCCATGTATTCAACATTCAAATATTCAACAGATTCAATCCAGACAAATCAGAAAAACAGCAGACATACCAGCAGCAACTCGCAGACGTACTAAACGACAGAAAACTATTCGAAACGGGAGGAAACGAAGAGACAATAAGAGGCAGGGAAGGTTACCTGTTGAGGAGCAGCGACAGGGACGACGAGCGGCGAGCGACTTCAACACCGGAACGCGATTTTAAAGACTCCTACGGGTCACTCTGAAAGAAATCTAGTTCCCTCGGAAATCAACACAACAACCAAATAACTTCAAAAGAAGAACTGCTCAACCGAAAATCTAACAGAAACTTTCTACTCTCAAATTTCTCTTTTAGTTCCCTCAACAAATAAACAGAATGAACGAAAGAACTTTTCCCAAAATTTGAACTGTTCTTCGTGTTGAACTTCTCTTTCCCAAAAATCCAACCCCCTTTTTGGAGAAGGAAGGGGGTTTATATAGAGGGAGAAATTTAGGGTTTTTAGATTAGGAGGGCGGGAACGAGGATTTGAGGCCCATTAGTTTCGAATTTCAAATTCGAAAACCTATTCGAATCTGAGAGAATATGCCTTGGAGATGCCAAGAATGCAACGGACTGGAAGCACGTGGAGGGTCGAGATTAACCCGTTGTCCTTGCTCGCTTCGTGGCGCAATCCCACGCTGCAAGGACGATTGCCAGTCGGCTGGCAAAGTTGAGCACTCCAGCCTGCTCTGCTGCTGCGAAGTGTACTGGCGAGGGAGAGAGAAGCGCACGCGTGAGGGAGACGCGAGAGAGGAGAAAGAGACGGGGAGGGAGAGCGTGGGGGAGACGCGGGTTCTGGGAATTGCTGGGTTCGCGACTGCTGGGGGGTTTCTGTTGGGGTGCGTGGGTTCGTTTGCAGGGGAGGATCGCGTGAGGTAGAGAAAGAGAGGAGGAGAGAGAGCATGGGGAGAGGTCGCGTGAGGAAGAGACGCGGGGAGAGGTCGCGTTTTGGGGTGCTGTCGCGTCTGCGTTTTTCTGTTCCTCGTTTTCTGGTGGCGTGGTGTGAAGGGGAAAGAAGGAAAAGGGGATAAGGTCTGGGTCGGGGCGGGTCGAGTATTGGGTCGGGTTGGGTGGATTGGGTTGGGTTGAGGGAAGGAAGTGGGCTGGGTTTTTAAAATTAAAACGAGTGGGCCGCTGTGATTGAAAAATTGGGCCTAGGAATGTTGGGGTTAAATTGAGGTGGGGCTGATAAATTAGAAAAAGGGAAATGGGCTGTTGGGTTTGAATTGGGTTGTTAAAATGTAAAGGGAATCCAATTTAAATAATAGCCAATTGAGTTAAAACGAAAAATGAATTTGGTGTAAATTTATTAACGAGCTTATTTATTTAGTAGCATAACTATTTAAATTGTAAAAATGATTCAAAATATAGTCGTGATTTAAAGTAAACTAGTTTAATAGAATACTTTCTAAACTTAAGATATACATATATACATATACATATACATATATATGTATATATATATACATATATATACATATATTTTTTTTAATTTCGCAAGATTTATAAAACTAATTAACTAAAATAATTTTGAAAAACTCACGAAGCTCGATAATTAATTTATACCAACGTGGGTCAAAAATTGGGTGTCAACAACAATATTGAACAAGTCTTCTTTAGACTATTAGTGGCATCACTAACCTGACTATGGATGTCAAACATAAGGATAATCCACAACCTATTGGTGGCATTGACTTAAGACCATACTTCAATAAATCATTTTTATTCAGTTGACATTTGTAATAGACGTGATTGAAAATCCTCACAAGTTACATTGAAATTTATAGTGGTCTCATTCGCTTGCTATTATAGATGCTTGCTAATCTTCATAAGTGAAATCTGACGACTCCTTTGATTTACTGAATGAATTTTAGTGCATCTTGCTTCATTTTCTAGGGATATGCAGCTGGAAGTGCCATTCCCAGCCCATCAAAGAACGTGGAGAAAGAATTTCTGAAGAAATATTGGGCTAAGTGGAAAGCTAGCCACACTGGTCGTTGGTATAGTAGCCTTATAAAGTTTTGAATTTCCGAAATATTAGTTTCATTGCAATATTCTCAAATCCTTTGAAACCTTGTGCATTTCTCTCTCAAATTCCTAAATCTATGAATGATGCATCACTTTAGGCCTTTACCTCTAGAGTTTTCCAATTGGAGCACTGTGGACTATTACTGAAGTAAACACTTATGTATCAGAAATTCAGAATCATAGAAATCAGGCATAGTCATGTTAACTAGTTGTATGCTTGAATTATCACACGAGTTCTCTTCTTTTTCTTTTTAATGACCTTCCTAAGGTTTGGGCTTGCCAAATGTGAAGAAATTGATTGCCCAAGACCATATAAGGAGCAAAACAAGCCATCCCTTCACTAATGTGGCAATTTGCTACACTAACCCCCCCCCCCTCCCCCAGGCCTGCCAACTGGAACGTGGACAACGTAACATGGGGGTGCAAGATGGGGACATACAATAACAAGCAACTTCTTTTAAAATATTTCGAAATAGAGAAAGTGAAAGAACTTTCTCAAAAAAAGAAAAAAATTTTGAGAAGGAAAAAAATAGAGAAGGTTACAGAACTTCTAGACGAGAACATTTCTAAGAGTAGGGACTAAAATCCTTGTTCGGCTGTATGTGTTGCTGAATAAATTGCTAAGTGACTGTTATAAACTCATAAAATATATCTTGTACAATGATGTGGTAACTATTCCATGTTCTGAGTGGCATAACAATGTACAAAGGATGCTCATTGTGAAGCTGATGTACGATCACTGCTTCTTGTGAAAATGCAGATGTACTTGCATACTTGCATGCATAAAATTTAAAAGATCTGTTTTTATCTATTCCCACTACAAAGTGCATTAAAAATAATATATTCAATATCTAGTTCTAGTGAAGCTCTAATGTGTCTGCATAAAATTTGTTCAATTCTGACCCATTGGAACAGACAATTTCGTCAAAGGCGTGCTAAACTAATGAAGCGCGGGTCAAAACATGTTGAGCGCTTTGCGTCGCTTAGTGGGTGCTTCAGTGTTGTGGTCAAGGCTCTAAGACGTGCTTCAGTGTTGTGGTCAAGGCTCTAAGACATACTTTTCCTTGCCAAAGAGCATATGAACAATTAATATTTCACTTTATTGTGTTTTCTTTTTTCAATTTCTCTGTCCTTTTTTTTTGTTATTCATGCTTACAATGATTTGTCTCGGATTACACATACATATTTGTTTTTTTTCCTCCATTTGTGCCTTTCTTCATCAAAGCTCATGCTATATTTGCGCTGTGCGCTTAAAGATCCTTTCTGCCTTTGATAACTCCTGAGACTTAAGAAAGAATTTCCTTCATTTCTGACTTGATGACAAATTTCCGTCTGAAATTTGCATGAGCTTTGCTGATATACACTGATCAATTTTTACTGCTGATGAATCTAGTTGCATATCAGATTTTCCTTTTTTTTTAGCTCCTATTTTCATTGATTTTCTTGAGAAAGGACACTTACCTTTTGTTCTTCAAATCTTCAGCCGTGCAATGCCTCATATTAAGACGTTTCTACGTTACAACGGTCAATCGTTAGCGTAAGACTTCCAAGACTCTGTTCTTTGTTTTTCTTAAGATTTGATTTCCCACTAATGTTGGATGATTGTTTTTGTTAATATTTGTTCTATTTCTCTGGTAAAACAGGTGGTTCTTGCTTACGTCATCAAACCTCAGCAAAGCTGCCTGGGGCGCACTTCAGAAAAATAATTCTCAGTTGATGATTCGTTCCTACGAGGTATTTTTGTACCTCTCTGGAGACTAGAAGCATCCAAGAACCAAACTGACATAGAGACTAAGAAACATGGTGAAAAGATCGAAATTTGCACCTAAGCTATCAACTATTCCTACTTCCGCCTCACGTTACACTTCACCAACAGAAATACACTTGCCAGTTGCACTTCGCCAACAAAAAGATGCTTGCTATTATTATTTGAGACAAGTTTTTCCCCTTTTTAACTAACAGGAAACAGCCCTCCGCATGTCTATTTTAATCACTCCTGCTATAGACCACTGCCACGTATGCAGACACGTAGAATAACCCACCTTTAACCATTTCCCAAGAGCTGAATCAATCTTTTACCTGCATTAGTTTTCCTAGATTAACATTGATATCTTCTTAGAAGAGACAAAAACACTTAAGTGATTACTTCCCATCTGTCTTATCCTCGCCTCGATGGACAAAATTACTTGGTACCTATTGTTGGCGGGAGGTGACATGTATCCAGTAGAATAAGTGGAGGTGCGCGCAAGCTGGTCTAGACACCATTGTTGTAAAAAAAAAAAAAGAGGATTAACATTGATATCTTGTTTCTCCTTTAAATTTCATCTCGACTTGAACTTCTAAAATGACATTGTGATTGTAACTTATTTCTGTCCTTGGCAGCTAGGGGTGCTATTTTTACCGTCTTCTGTTAAACGTGGCTGTGGATTTTCTTGTACAAATAATGGTTATCCATCAGAGGTACTACAATCATCTAGGTTTTTTTTTTGTTATGTTTATGCTTTATTAACTTGAAATATATCATCTGGTTTTTAATTCTTTGGATTTACAGGACGAAACTAGCATACACGAAGGGAAAAAAATAAAGCTGGTAACTCTAGCTTGGCAGGGAAAGGGAAATGATGATTCTTCTGAAGTAATCAAGTTACCAGTGCCTTATGAGCTTCCTCCAAAACCATATTCCCTTGAAGGTCTTAACTCTATAACTAAATCTCATTACAACAGTGGTGTTTTCTTTCGAACCAATTATATTATATGTTCTGTGTAAAACAACATTTGTTACAGCTTCAAATGATGTTGTTATTAAGAGGTTTGACTGTTAACTGCTCTCTGAATAACATCAAGCTCACTGCATTTTATCGTTGAATGCAGATATTCCTTGGTCCTGGGATCGTCGATATACCAAGAAAGACATATATGGACAAGTTTGGCCCAGATAAGTAAAGCTATACACCAACCAGGGCTCCTGATGTTTCGAATGATGGGATCGATGTGTTAGGTTAAACGTTAATAAACGATTGACACTAGCTAGATTAGAGTTCTTGATTCTGTATATATTTAGGCATGAATCTTTAGAATGTTGGTACCATTTATGAGCTGGTTTTTCCATATAAATTGATCATTTTTTTCTTCAGTTGGCTCTAATTGGAGTTCTTGTTTCTGTGAATATTCTTAGGCATATGAATCTTTAGAATGTTGATACCATTTATGAACTGTTTTTTTACATAGAAATTGATGGATTTTTTCATCAGTTGGCACTACATTTATCCTTTGCTTCTGTATACTTTCTTAGCAACGTATAATGTTGAGTGGTTCAGTACAAAGGAAAATGTTTTTCATGAAAAATATTTATATATAATCCAGAATAATATTTTGGGAGGTGGAGTTGTGGCCAAGGGCGGATCTAGAGTATGCCGAGGGGTTCACTCGAATTCCGTTGTATATTAAGATATTTTTATGTTTATATATTGATCTTGAACCTCCTGAATATAAGATTAGAGGTTGGCTTAATGGTTTAGGGGTTCAAAGTACAATTCACTACTCTCTGTTTTTTCGAACTCTCTTAATAAAAATCTTGGATCCGCAGGGTCGTCCCTACGGAGGTTGGAGGTGAAGATGAAGCATGTTGGAGGGTGGGTAGGACATGATAAAGACACAGTACATAAACGTGTCATTTAATTTGGTGTCAATTGATATATAAATAGACACTTAAATTTATATAAAGCTGAACATATAGATACATGTATCTTACATGACGATTCACGTGAGATATACCATTCTACATGGCGACTGGTTTGTATTAAAAATTAATGGACATATTTATGTATTATGTTAAATTTATACCGTTGCCTGGTATAACTTGTGACTAAGGTAATAATTTTTATTAATTCAACAATACTTATGTGGTGACATTATTTTTCTAAAAAAAAACGGTTCTTACGCGATGTGAATCTTAATTATACGGTAATTAAATTTTAGGTTGGCCACCATGTTCGGGTCCTAATAAACATGAATATCTGGTAATAACTGAAAGATAATTTTGGCACCTGAAATTCCAACAAAAGTCCAAATGTGTGGATCAATACAAAAGTTGAATTTTTTTTCTTTTTTCTAAATAAACATTTTCTCTATATATATATATACTCACGTTTCATTTTTTTCCCTACATTTTCATACAATTTACAAAAATTATAAATTAAAAATTCTCAAGATTTCCAGTTTCATCTCTTCACCACCCACCCCTATCTCTGTTTCTTGTATTGGTTAGGTAAATTTTTCTCCATTTCCAACTTTTTAAAATCAAGATTTGTGTTTTTTCTTTAATGTTACGAGGGCAAATTTAGATTAGTTGTCAGATATAAAAAAAAATGTTCTTTAATTTTTCAATCAATAATCTGTTTTTCCTTTTTTTTTTCCAATATATTCTTTAATGGTATGGGTTCTATGTGGCACGAATTCAGATTAGTTCGGGGACAATGTAGGTATCGGACACAGAATGAGAGCAAAAAAAAAATGCTCTTTAATTTTGGCAATCAAGATTGTGTTTTTTCAGCTATTCTTTAATGTTACATAACCTATGCGCCACGAAATTGGATTAGTCAATCTGGATACCGAACATTGGATGGGAATTAAAAAAAAAAAAAAAAAAAACTATTTTTTAATGTAATACTTTAAGAGTATTATTAACAAACTCAGTTTAGTTCTTTTTATTTGTGATCATTTTTATTTTTTTGTTTCATGCAGACCCTGAATTGCTATTTTGGTTATTGTATAGACTTTTTTCTTTTCAAATTTTCCAATCTCGGTGTTTGATACCTGTATTGGAATTTGACTAACCGTACTTGGACATTGTGGGGTCCATTTATGAGAGCGCTTCCAACAAGATTTTTTTTTCCGTTTCCAGGACTAGAATATGAGAACTCTTGTTGTCGAATTGCATGCTTTTGTTCCTTAAGGTTAAATGTGCTTAATCAGAATTGCAATGAGCAATGAGCAATGAAATCGATGAACTAAACAGGCAATCATCAAATAACTGAACCTTTTCTGTCTTTTTTTCGCGTTAATATTAGTCTGTTATTCTGTTTGTATATCCATGAGTTTGCAAGTGAAATTACATTCTTTTGTTTTCCGTTTCAGCTGGAATTTTGCATTCAAGGTTTGTTCGTCGTGCTTCTGAAAGCTAGGTTCATGTCTGAGCTCGATATCCAAGTCCCTACCACCTTTGGTACGTTGTATCTTTTCTTCGTTATCAGTGGCTTTCGTAGACAACAGTTGTTGTTCATTGCTTCTGCAGCTATCTTGTACTCCCTCTGTTTCAATCTGTTTTTCTGGTTTTGATTTGATCGTAGTAAAAAAAGGAGACTTTTGAATCTTGTGAATGTAAAAATACGTCCTTAAATCTTGTTGTCTTTAACATGTCCTATGAAGAAGTTGCCAGAAAAGGAAAGATTTATTCGTTTTGAAACAGACTAATAAAAAGCAAAAGTAAAGACAGACAAATTGATTGTAATATGTTGCTGATGTAATTTAGTTGTGCTAGTCTATACAATCCTCAATATTCTAAGACGAAAACCGTTTATTTCTCTGTTTTAGACTCATTACTGATTGGAATAACAACACTGTCTTTGTGGCATTGTATGGTGTGGACAGATCCGTTCGCTGATGCAAATGCTCAGAACTCAGGCGCTGGTGCGAAGGAGTATGTGCATATCCGCGTTCAGCAGAGAAATGGAAGGAAAAGTCTGACCACCGTTCAAGGCCTGAAGAAAGAGTTCAGCTACAACAAGATTCTCAAGGACCTCAAGAAAGAGTTCTGTTGCAATGGTACCGTTGTGCAAGATCCAGAACTCGGACAGGTGAATACCTTATTCGATTCTATCTTTCTCCTCGTTGGAACAAAGGACTCATGGTATGGTAGACGTCATTCTTTTTACACATAAATGAATGCTATTCTTTCGTCTCTGAGCTACTGAGGAACGAAGAAAATTAGTGTAAGGCAACTATCGTTCTTTGGACAAACCTATGACCAAATATAAACGAGTTCTTCACTTGACCAAAGAGCCTCAGAGGCGAATCCAGGATTTCAGGATTTGAACGTTATGAGTACAAGTTTGGGATTCTACCACAACTAGTACTTATTAAGTGAATTTCTTAACACATATACACGCGCCACTGGATGAACGACTTCTAGTTTGTTTGTTCTCTACTGATTGTTTTCATTTCACACAGGTTATCCAGCTTCAGGGCGATCAGCGGAAGAACGTGTCAACCTTTCTCATACAGGTTTAATTCATATCCTCTACCTGTTCCTCGAAATCCAATATACATAATCTAAAAAATGTACGTTGATTTCGCGTATTTTTTTGTGATTTTTAGGCTGGCATTGTGAAGAAGGATAACATCAAGATTCATGGTTTCTAAACACAATCAAAGAGAGGGGATTGATGCACATTTTGTGATTGCAACATTCACAGTTTGTTTACATTACATCAAGCGCGCTACGAGCAACGTTTTTTTCTGAGTTTTAACACATTTTTCTTCAATATATGTATGGCAGAAGCTTGGTATATTAGTAGCTTGTTGATGATCAGTATATATCAAAAGTTGTATGGTGAATCCCCAATGGAGATGGAGAATCAGCCCAAGAGTTTACAAGATCATTATATTCTAATTTGGATGAACATTATAGTATTTGTCATTTTGTATATAGTTTACTTATACCATCAATATACATTTGCTTATTTCATGAGCTTCTTGTTGGTGCTTAGTGTATTAACTATTTCGTTCGTTTCAATTTGTTTGGTTGGTCGTGACTTCATTGTGCCGTGCAGACTCTTCACTTCTGATGTTGTAGTTATGTTGGTATTTGTAAAAAAGTTGGAGAATCTGACACATATTTGTTGATATTTTTGAAGATTTTGAGCAACATAAGGTATAGAGTTCAAGAGAATAATGAAAACGTTTGAATCTTGTGGTCATAAACTAAAAATATGTAAAAATGTACCAATATGTTTTTAATTTTATGGTCTTAAAAGATGTCAGGTGAAAAACTGAAATTAAGAAACTGTCATAAAAAGAAAGGGTCATTCTTTTTGAAACGTAACACACCTAAATTTTGTTGGAATGACGAGTAAGAAAAGAAGAAAAGGAAGGAACATAAACCGTAATCTAAAAAACGACTTTTGAAACTTGTGAGGTAAACTAGGGTGTGTCTAATGGGGAGGAAAATATTTGCTAATTTTTTCAATGTTTGATTAATCAAAATATAGATGTTTTTGTCACAACATTTACATAAAGATCGAAAAATGAAATATTTTCTTTAAAAAAAGAAGATGAAGATTGTATAGTACTGTGGGTAAATGCCTAGTAGACGCATATCACAAATTTAATCATATTATAAAGGAAAAAGGCATAGATTCTCCCTTAAACTTGTATCGAAAAGTCAGTTACACGATTAAACTATTATGACGATCTATTACACATTTTTGCTATTTAAAAGTGAATTTATTTACCTCTAAAACTGACATGAAAATATGATAATAATTAAAAAAAATCATGTGCGTCAGATGAGACAGAAAGTAAAAAAAAACCACCCCACATCTCTTCTTCTTCTTCACTCCCCACAATCCTCATCTTTTTCACACTCCATTAAACTTAAAATAAATAGATAACAAAAAACAAATTACTTCAAACTGGAGTAAAATTTTGAGAGGTTTCAATTGTTGGAGCTTTGACGGACATTTTGAGTGAATTGGGTGATAGATTGAAAATGAGAAGAAAATTAATTTTCTACTATGTTGATTTTTTTTAAGAAACCTCCATGAAAAACATGGAAAAAGAACAAAGAATGTTTGTCCAGATCTAAAATATATTTATAATTATAAACCGCAACAAATAACAACACATTTTCTATGACCAATCAATGGAAGAAATTGAATCAACCTTCTTGTGGGTACATTTTGGAATGGAAGAAATCTTCAACTCCATGACTGAACTCCAAATTTTGATAATTTTGTTGATAACAATTGCTAAAAGTTTTTTCTTTACCATTTTGCTATGATTATTAGAGAATTTTAATAATTGATTAAAAATTAATTTGTGTAAAATATAATTAGTAAAATATATAATAAGTAATAAAGAAAAGAAAGTAAAAAAAAAATACAATTTCTGACACGGCATTGACGTAGTGCTAATGCGGCAGCAAGTATAATACACTACATACTCTGAGAGTGGTGTTGCACATATCAAGATGGTATTAAATTTACTTTGAAGTAATTTGTGTAAAATGATAGTTAAAGTGTGTAACTGACTTTCAGTACAAGTTTAAAAAGAAAATCATGTCTTTTCTCTTTTATAAATAAATTATATTTAGATAATAAAAATGTAGAACGTCGATCTATTATCTATCAAATTTCGAATTAAATTTTTTTACTAATTTCCAAATAAAGAAACCTAACAACCCCTTAATCTCCTTCATCACCTACCATTCAACAGTCAGCGCCTTCTTCTCCTAAATAAATGTGCTGTTTTACTTAATTATTTTAAGTAGGGTTGGAGTTGGACTATAGTTTACGGATTCGACTAAATTCAATAGTTTTATTGTAAAAAAAATAAAAAAATTCACATAATACGAAAAATGAAATAATGAATGCAATAAGTTTTAAATATGACTATACTTAGTTTGACATGTTTTTTTAATTTCCCATCAGGGTGTATGATACGATTAGATACAAATTTGTGCATTGCAGGACTCATTTTTAAAGGTGTTTGCTCCTATACGTAGCCTAAACTTATTATTTAAAGTTGAGTATAGCTATACAAATAAATGGTACTCTCATTCTCTAGTAGTATTAGTTTTTTTCCCCAATTTTTTATATGGCAGATTCTTCAGAAAAAAATTCTTCCTCTGATTATTTTTGTGCTGATTTTAAAGGTATTTATTTACTTCTAATTCTTTGTTTAATTAAAATTTTATTTTTTATGTTTATTGTTTTGTATATTTTATCCATGAGTAAGTTGAGATTAGTTATATAAATTTTCACGTATGTTAAAATGTTTATTTAAATTTCAGGAAAAATATTGACAAAAGTTGAAACTGAATTCAGTGAAGATGAAGAAGCTTTGATAATCAGGATGTACAATTTGCTTGGCAAGAGGTACTCTTAATTAGCGATATTCGAGTTTAATGAACTTTGTTTATGAAATTATATCAAACATATTGTTATATCAACAAAATTATACTTCCTGACTTCTCAATTACAATATTACTGATGCAAATCGAGTCTTACATGTCTACATGAATACGATAAATAAGAAAATAATTTTTATACAAATAAATTTAAAAGAAAAATATGTCATATAAATTTTTTTGATGACATGAATGCTTCTTTTTTTCTTTTAATTTATTTTTAGGTGGTCTCTTATAGCTGGAAGAATCCCCGGAAGAACTACCGAGGAGATTGTGAAGTATTGGAACACTAGATCCACCACCAGCCAATAACAATGTCAAAATCTTTCGGACCCCTTCTTGAACGAATAAATTTTTATATAGAAATAAAATATTTTGTAGAAATTTTAACTTTTGTGTTTAAAAATCTCACTTTTATTTATTCAAGTAGATAGTAATTGGTTTTCGAAATTTAATAGTTTGACTATACTTCGAGTGTATCAAATTCTTCAAGTTTTGATATGAAAATTCGAAAATTTTGTCAACAACATGAAAAAATCTCAACTCAAGAATTCGAATTGAAAAAAGAAAAAGATTGTGACATCAAAGACGTCAATATGTCTCATATGTACATATAAGCAGAGTTAAAACTTTAAATTCATTTCTTCTTGATTTTAGAATCTTTGACACTTAAATAAAAATGTTACTCTTCTATGTGCTACTATTTTCTTATTCATCTGTCGAAAAAGTGATGTACTATTTAACTTTAAAGTTTTCATTTATCCGAAATGACATATTTTTATATCTAAAATTCCTAAAATATGAAGGTTTCAATAATATAATAATAAATTCAATAATACAATAGGCATGACAAATCATACAAGCATATATATATACTCAAGTAATAACTCAACATCAAAAATAAAATAATCAAAATACTCCTTAATCCCTCTCATAACATTATTTTTTTTAACCTAAGTTGAAAATATTTAATTATACCCATGGATTTAACCAACACTCCTCAGGTTTTTTTGGAAATCTTTCAGTATCTTGACAATAATCATAAATGACAAGATTTCTTTGTACCCAAGCATAATCCAATTTTTGATCACTTGATAAATGCCATGAATCATATTGATCCCACCAATTTTGTGTTGTTGTTGAAACACAAGATGGATATGGATCTTCCCATTGACAACCATCAACACTAAAATCTTTGTATGATGAAACAAATGGTTGATTTTTCCAATTTGTTTTCTCTAAACCACCTCTTGTAGCCCAATCATCTGCATTCCATATACTTGAAAATAAGTACATTGGCTTCTCATTTGGGAAGAAATTGTTTGTGTAATTCGCGTTTTTGTACACTCTTATTGGTACCTTATCCACGAAAAACCTGTACATGTTTGACAACATTTTGACGTTAGTTTTAATCTTATGACTCAAACTCTTATTAAACGTGAAAGAATCTCTCGTTAAATCATAAGAATTAAAATGTACTAACACAATTTGGTGAGTATTCCAAAGAACTGAATAGGTGTGAAAATCCTCAGTGGGGTCAAACCATAAAACATGTCTCATCTCACGATTACCAGTTCCATTCTTGTACACATTTGTTTGAATAAGATAAGGTTCACCTGTCCTATTTCCCAAGAACTCAAAATCTAATTCATCTCTTGTTGGTCCTGCTCCATCTTCTGTGCACATCTACAATTCATTCAAAAATCCATATAATTAAACATATTACAATAACAATAATAATATACTCAGTATAATACTATAAGTACAATCTGGAGATCGAAAAGGGTGTACACATATCTTATTCCTACCTTGTGAAGGTAGATAGACTGCTTACGATAACATACTCAATGTAATCTTGCAAGTAGAATATGGAAATAATGGTGTGTACGTAGATTTTTACCCCTACTTATGAAGGTAGAAAGACTGTTAAAAACCCCATTAAACATATTACAATATAACTAATCGCACGAAAAATTATTTACATTATGTGTTGGATTGCTAGAGTTGATACATGTCCTAAGTTATTTATAAAATTTGAGATTAGTAATCTAGAAAAAACAAAGTAATTTAGTAATTACTATAGTAATGTAGAAATTCTTTTTTTGAGAGGAATGTTGAAGCAATTAAAAAAGTAATTTCTGAGTGACTAATAGGTAATGAATTCGAGCGTTGAAATCAGTCACTAATATTTACTTTGAAATAAACTATACATATTACATTTAAAAAATTATATCTGAACGTAAAATATTTTATATATCGATCTATCATTTTTACTATTATGTAAAAAAAATTTGCAAACTTACATAGTAAGCTGTCACAACACCAGCAGAGTCACCTCCCACCAATTTCAACTTCATGCTAAACCACCCAAATCTATATTTCTGTTTGGTCATAAATCCACATCCTACATAAAAAAAAAAATAAAAAATCAACCAATATTTGCAAAAATAAGTAAAATAAAAGATGCAAATGTCAATTGGTATATATTAAAAAAGAACATTGAATTCTTGAATTTTAATCGCCACTATAAGGATGCGATCAATTGAACACCTTTCTCATAACATAACGAGTCAAATGTCAAAAAAAAAAAAAACAATGAAAATTGGTATATATTGAAAAAACATTGAACTCTTGAATTTCAATCACCCATATAAAGAAAAACTCATCAATGTTACATAGATCGAAAGGTGATCAGTTGAACATTTTTCGTCAAAACATAAAAGATTCAAATTTTTAATTTTTTTATTTATCAAAGTAGTATTAAAAAAAACACTAAATTATTGAATTATAATTACCTGCTTTTTTGTCCAATGATAAATACCAGATCTGTCCATCTTCAGAAGTCTTGAAATGAGTTTCTGGACAACTTTTACTAAAATTGTCATCAAATGAACCTTGTACTTCAGCTTGTGTTGATGAAAAAAGTACAACAATTATTGCACTAAGTACAAGAAAATAAGCTATAGAAGAAGCCATTTTCTCCACAAAAAAAAAAAAAAATGGAATTAAAAACTTCACAAGAGGAACTTGAGAAGTGAAGCTTCTTAATAAGTTTGAATCCTTTTAGAGAAGAAATATAAATAAATAAAATAAAATAAAGGATGTACAGATCATTGATCACTAGTTTTGGTCATGTCAAGGGCAAAAATGGAAATGAATTTTTTTTCCATGTTTGTTGCTTTTGTATTGTTTCAAGTGTTTATACTACTTTAACCTTAGTATATAAATACAAAAATAAAAAAATTCTCTCCTTTTAATAGGAGACATTGAAGTTTGTCCAAAAAGTTATGTTCACCTATTTTAAGAATAATAGTTATTTCAATAACATATTTGATTTAATTTTACAAATAGAGTTTAAAAAAATATAAAATGTACATAATTTTACCATTAGATAGATTATTAATTCACATATACATATGAAAATAATGGAAGAAGAAGTAGTGGTGATAACAAATAATTTGATAACCAAAGCAAAGGGCACGAAAGATAAATTAAAATGACGTTCAATTATAAAAAAAACTTATTCCCATAGAGTGTTTAGCCAATGCAAAATATATTATTACGTAATTTAATGAAGTAAAATGAACTATAAATTTAAACAGATATCTCAAAAAACACGTTACACATTGCTGTTTTGTTTTACAAAAGTTAATAGTTCATTATAAAGAGGCGAATATAAGTTTAAATTTTTAGAAGGGCAATTTAGGGATTGATCCCACAATCACATATAATCCAAACGACCGACAAGCTGGAGAAAGCAATTGACAGAAAGATGAGTGAGGTGCAAATGACCATAATGCCCCCATGGACTTCACTGAATTTTTGTTAAAGAAAAATGTGAGTGGGGTCTAATATGCCTGCATATGTGAACATGACTCTATTTGATTTGTCTTATAAATAATAGAAAAAAATTGTTGGATTTGACAACTGGATTTTGCTCTTTTGATTGGTCCTCTACAATACACTAATTGATTTGTTTGTTGCTCCAATAATAACAACACAACCCTTTGCTTTAATCGAAGATCGATATTTATTTTGAAATTTGATTTATTTCATACTTATGTTATCAAGATGTCTTTCTTGAAACTTATAAAAAATGATTTAGTTTTAGGATTCAAATGTGAAATTTTTAATTAAAAATAGAAGTATTTATCGTTTCGTTATAATTTTTAATGTAAATAATGAATATGAATAATAGTTAAATTAAGTTTTTTCGAAAATATAAAAAGAAGTCAGAGCGAAATGAGTCATTTATCATTACTATAGGTGTAGTAATGTGTGCTTAAAATCTTCTTAATTTTGAAAAGTGTTTCTTATTAGAAGAAGTACTTCCGTTAAATAACATTTTGTGTTTAGTTAATTAATTTGAAGAAAAAAAATATTTTTGACAATATTAAAATAGTAGTACTTTTTGCTTGGTCAATGTTCTAAAACTCTTTTTTTTTAATTTCTGGAAAAAAACAACCAATTTCTAACACGATTTAACTCATATTTTTTCTAAAAGCTTGATCAAATAACTTGACTTAAAGAAAATATTTTTTTTCAAAAAAATAATACTTTTAATTTTTAAAAAAATTTGACTAAACAGACTATCGATCTCAAACTAATTAAACTCTAAATAAATGAAATTTCTTAATTCATTTGCTCCATACATAATCAAAGTCACTAGTGGAAAACCAAAAAAATAATATTTGACCCCACATTTATTTTATTTTTTAGTAAAAGGAAAAAAAAACAAGTGGAACAAGTATTGGGGCCAGTAAGATAAATTAAGGGGGATATTTATATTAATTATTTGACTTTACTGCTTTGGATCTCTATAATTACAGAACAAACTTACTTTTAAGTTTTTAAATCTTTTATTTTATTAATAGCAGAGAAATTTTATAATTTTTGGGAGAAGAGCTAAGAGGTGTTGGTTGCTAGGAATAAAGATGACCGACATGCTCATGCTTCCATTAACTCTATGTTATGTTTTTCGCTGATTCAAGATTTAAATTTTACGAGTTTATGTTATGTTTGAAATTTTATCGTAAACGTATTTGATTTGTTGAATTGAGAATAATTTTTTAATATATTAATAAGATTTGAACTTAAAGTTAATAATTTCAGATGAATCAGTACTCATGTTATTTTAGTGTATACATTTTCATTTAAGTATGATTAATTAGTGTATATTTTTCTTTAGATATATAATTAGTATATATATAAAGTTAATATTAATTTTGATGTACATATATAATAAAGGCTTAACCTTTTTTTAAAAATAAATAAATTATGTGTTAACTTTTTTATATTTAATTTTTTTTTATATAAAAATCTTGATTCTGCTACTGATACACGATATAAATACATAATAATGAATCATTCATATGCAAATGCCCCCATGTGAGGTTCAACAGTTGTACAGTTTTGAGACAGTAATGCATTGTCTGGGAAAACATATGCACTTACTATTTCTTAGATGTAAATTGCTTAGCCACTTATATATTTTGATAACAATTGATTATAATAATTAAGTTAGTGTTATTAACTAAAGCATTGGCAAGTTATGTGAATTAAGTTGAGTTATTACTTTATTTTGTTACTTTGACTTTTCTTTTTTCCAACTTTGTTATTTGACTTGCCTATAGTTACGATTCTTTAGTTTATAATTAGATGTTTTGTGTTTGAATTTTTAGAAGATGAAAAAAACTTGTAAAAAATATCCACTCTATAAATGATCTACTGCATGCAAATTTAAATTTAATCGAACATTACTATAAATATTAGGCACTAGCTAAGAAAACAAAAAATAAAAGAGCATGTTTATGCTAAAACTGTGGTGGATTAATTCAGAACTTTTTGGAACTTGGAGTTAAATTAGTACTATATTAGTAAGAATAAAAAATGTATATATGTGACAGTTTGGCCGAGTGGTCTAAGGCGCCAGATTTAGGCTCTGGTCCGAAAGGGCGTGGGTTCAAATCCCACAGCTGTCAATTTTTTTACAATATATGTATACATATTAATCGTGTTACCCTAATTAATTTTTTTTTACAACATATGTATATATATTAATTGTGTTACCCTTAGTCACAATCATATGTATACATATTGATCGTGTTACCCTAAGTAACAATAGAGTGTTTTAACAATATATGTATACATATTAATCGTGTTACCCTTAGTAATTTTTTTACAATATATGTATATATATTAATCGTGTTATCCTAAGTAACAATCATATGTATACATATTAATCGTGTTACCCTAAGTAACAATAGAGTGTAAGGTGATAATGATAAAGATTCGAATTCATTCATTTTTTACAATATATGTATACATATTACCCAAAGTAACAATGGAGTGTAAGGTGATAATGAAAAAAAATTCAAATTTACTCTTTTTTTACAACATATGTATACATATTAATCGTGTTACCCAAAGTAACAATGGAGTGTAAGGTGACAATAATAAAGATTCGAATTCACTATTTAAGACACGAGTTTATATTCAATCTGGTACACCTTTAAAAACAAGTTATTTTCTTATCTTAAAAATTGTTGATAAACATCAATTAGTATTACTTTTCCTCTGTGTATATCGACACAACTAACACAAAATGTTGCGTGAGTTAATTTTCAAATCAACATGATACTCGAAAATTTTAAATTTTAAATTCGCTTAAGTAATAATTTACGTAAAATAGCGATCAATTTTCCCTTCATCCATGGATCATTTGGGCTTTGTTAGCTTTTGTGATCTCTACATCAGAATTGGGCTTCTTAGCCTTTGGTGGATGATACCTATAACAATTCAAAAGCAGTATGAAATTGAGTTAACTTAAGTAGGTAACACTAAGAAATAATATTCAGAAAACGTATACTTTTGTATATAAATATATACATATTTTTATATATAATTAGTCTATATTTTTGTATATTTGATTAATGAATATAATTATTTTTAGCCAAGCGCTCACTGTGTTAGGCCGACTACTATAGATTAGATTAGGTGATTTGCACATAAGCGAATAACAATCGGTCGCATACACGCTTCCGACCTCGCCAAAATTTTGGTTTTAGATGAGTCTACAACGTTGTTTCGAATCTCCAAAGAACCAAAAAAAAACTTGTCGAGTATGACCTAGGGCTATGCATGATCTTCTCCTCGTTGAATCAAATCAAATCAGACTTTTACTATGGCACCTTCCCTTTTGATAGGTCAAAATATCAAACACGGTTTTCGATCCATACAAAGATATATATTAATATTCTATTATCGTTCTTGATATTTTTACGAAATTGACTATGTAGTATTTGTTACTATTGATCCATCTAATTCAAATTTGTGTCGTGTAAGATTTATAATGATCAAATGATACATTCTCAATACTATATTATGATTGTATGGATATACTTTTTTTTAAATTGTGATTGACCGCATACACGCTCTCAACCTTGCCATTTTGGAGCTAGACGAGCCTACAACTTTATTTCGAATCACCGAAGGACAAAAAAAAAACTTATCGAGTATGACCCATGTTATGCCTAATGTTCTCCATGCTGAATTGAATCTAACTAAACTTTGACTATCACACAGAGGTGAACACAAGATTTGAAAACTTTTGGTGCACCCATATAAACATAATTATATATGTGGTCTAAGTTAAACTTAAAATAAAAACAATAAAAAGAGGCTTAAAGTGGGATCTGAATCTGGTCTAGAGGGTGATATTTCTAGCTTCTACCAATTGCACAAGGACACATTTATGTTTTCTATGGATACACTGTTAAATATATTTTAATTTCTACCAATTTTTCAAAAAAATAATATATATATATATATATATATATATATATATATATATATATATATATATATATATATTACATATGTTTTTTTTCAAAAATAAGCAGGTGCACATTTTTTTTCCTATTTACTCATGATCTGGCCTGGTCGACCCAATTATGATATTGAAGGAGGGGACCTTCTCTCGAAAAAAAAATGCTTGCATGCACCCTCTCCATATAGCGTGGGTCTACCTCTGCTATCACACATCGCCTTCTGATACGTCAAAATAACAAACAGAAAGTTTGATCCATACCAAAATACATATTTAAAATTTACCGGTTCTGGTACTTTTAAGAAATCGTCTATGAAATATTTGTGATTATTGACCTATCTAATTTAAATTTGTGCCGCATAAGATATAATTGATTTAGTTTTTTCCTTTCCCTGTGATGGTTTCAGGATCCACCCTTCTTACGTGTCACCAATCTATTAGTTACCGTGACACCACAAACCATCCTAGTCAGATATAGATCCGACCCGACCCGAAGTCCATCAGTGGACTCGAGTCTTCTTCTTTCTTACAAAAAATAAAAAATAAAAAATCCCTTTTTCCTCTGCAACCAAATCTCCTAAATCTTCGCAGGCTACAATGGCGATCTCCAAAACCCTAACCCTTATCGCCATTCTCCTAGTCCTCGTACCCATCAACCACTCCTTTTCATCTTCCTCCGATGAGGACCTTCTACCGGAGCTAATCAATCTCCGATCTCAATCTCCCACTGGAGTTATCCATCTCTCCGATCATCTTCTCCGTCGAATCCTCTCGGCTAAATCCCCACGATCCTTTTCATTTCTCATCTTCTTTGACGCTAAACAACTCCATTCAAAACCCGAACTTTCACTACCTACTCTAAAAAATGAGTTCTCCCTTTTATCCTCCTCTTTCCTCGCTAATAACCCAGGAAACAACAAGATCTTCTATTTTACTATCGAATTTGGTGACTCACAAGCTTCATTTGCGCTATTTGGTGTTAATTCATTACCCCATTTACGTTTAGTCCCACCTTCAGCTACTGATATGAAAAAAGATTCGATTCAAATGGATGGGTCTGATCTCGCCAGGCTTGCTGAATCAATGGCTGAATTTGTTGAAGCGAAGACTAAGCTTACTGTAGGTCCTATTCATCGACCACCGATGATTTCGAAGAAGCAGATGGCCGTTATTATTGCTGCAGGATTGGTTTTGAGTCCTTTTTTGGTGAAAAGGGTACTTTCTGGAGGTACCCTTTTGCACGATAAACATGTATGGATGGCGGGATCAATATTCGTCTACTTTTTCAGTGTTTCAGGTGCAATGCATAATATAATTAGGAAAATGCCTATGTTTATGATGGATAGAGAGGATCCAGGGAAGTTGGTTTTCTTTTATCAAGGATCAGGGATGCAATTGGGAGCTGAAGGATTCGCGGTTGGGTTTTTGTACACGATTGTTGGATTGTTGTTGGCTTTTATGACTAATGTTCTCGTTCGTCTAAAGAGTAGGACTGTGCAGAGGGTGGTGATGCTTTTTGCGTTGTTCGTTTCGTTCTGGGCTGTTAAGAAGGTGATTCAGCTCGATAACTGGAAGACTGGGTACGGTATTCATGCTTATTGGCCTTCAAGTTGGAAGTGATAGCAATGTAGTATTACTGGCTGAATGATATGGCTTCTATCATTAGGTAAGAGATGTGTAACAGCTTACACTACTTGTCAGCTAGCTTAATTTCGAACCTAAGTAGTTGACGCAAAAGTTTTAGCTTTTTTCGAGATGGATAGGTTCTGTGATTTATATGGAGCACTTATGTTTTGATTGAAGCTTTGAAAAGGGATTATGTACAAATTGCACTTAACAATTTGCACGTATTTTGTATCAGTCTCTCTGTTTTGGTTACCAGTGGTGTTTGTCAAGTTTTGAAATCCTGCATTTTTCTATGTTTATATATGATGAGGAATTAGTCTACCCGAACTTTGGTTCAAAGTTCAATGGCAAAGGTAATACAGTTTAGGATGTGTGATAGATGGCTAGGCGCACATCATGAGCTCGAATAGACCAAGTCTTGTGTTTAAGTGGAGAAGGGTAGAGGGACGAGGTTATTATTGACTAGTTTCAAAGCTGAAACAACAGTTTGTTGGTTATAAGATAGGATGAAAAACCAGCTAGCTCAGTAGTGAAATAGTTGAAGCTTTACAGGTTAATGAGCTGAAACGCTGGTGATTACTGATTAGCACTCACTAGGATCACTTTTTACGTCTTCTATGAGCTTTTGTGGACAAAAAAGCATGGTCAGATGAGGTTAGTTATTGTGTCAAACCACAATTCTGTCGAACCCGGCCATTACATCCCTCTTGTAATATCCCATATAGTCTTAAATTGGCTTTTAGGGTAATGTTGCTCAAGAGGTTCATCAAGATTCTGTTGATGAGATAGTTGGACCACATACACTTCCTATGACGACGATGATAAGGAGGGTTTAGAAATAGTGGAATAATGGCTCAAAACCTACCTCATCCACATTACTTCTTAGTACCATGATTATCTTCGATATTAATCGAGTTCTATTTGGTGAAAAATTGACAATGCATCAATAAACTGAGAGTAAATACTCAATGTCTAATACTGTATCTGAGTTGTATGTTAGCTGCAAGTAAGTTATGATATCCCAACTCAATTGATATGGCCGTAGACCAAAGATTTGGTCTGCTTGAACATGATGGTAGTACGATTTTTGGTGGTTTAGTATGTTGCATAACTGCAGCTAGTGATTCTAGACTTCATGGGGGTCAACATATTGGTGCATAAGGTTCAAGTACGCTGTCACTCTGCTGCTATTATGTGTATGAAGGTGAATAGTAGTGCATTAACTGGTTAGACAAGGTGAGCTTTGGAGAACAAAGGATCAAATTTCTTTAGAAGGGGGAGGATAAACACTTGTTAGACAACTTAAAGAGTTAAAAGAGTTTTAGAGTGAGATATAATGTGACTGGGAATCTAATTTTTGCCCGACAGAAGGAAAACAATCCTATTGGTCATCTGCTTTTCAACATGTTGTCGAAGCTTCAGATTCACAATATCAAGCATAAGAAAGAGATTTAGAGAGAGATATAGTTTTTTCTAGTAACTAGGATATGAAATCAAGTCTTTAAAAGAGGAGAATTTTAATATGTGGACTGAAAGAGTGTAACTAACATGTAATCCTCTCTCAGTAATCATCCTAAACTCTTGGATCATTTGAGTCAGTTATTCATTTCATGATTTTTTCAAAACAATTGAGTTACTTCCACTGCTAGACGACGGAAGGGATAGAGAAGAATGGTGGTCTGTGTTTAGCATATTTAAGTTTATTCCTAACAGCCAGCCATCTTGAGTGAGTCAAAACGCTCAAAGCAACATCTCAGCCTTTGTGTATGCTTTTGATTGCCAATTTCTCCAGGATTTCCTTCTGAAGTTGCAACTGATACCCCTCTATTCGCATTATTTGGGGGCGGGAGGTGGGGTTGTGCTAGATCAACGACAAAGTTGTTTCCGTGTGACCACGAGTTTGAGCTATGAAATCAGCCACAATTTCTTACATCAGGGTAAGCTGCCTCACCTACCTTTTTGGGCGATCCTGGGTGAACCGTGTGGTTCGTGCACTGAGCTATCCTTTTAGTTGTTTCACATCTATGATGACTGTATTAGATGCTGGAAGTGGTTTCAATCTTTGAATGGGCTTGTAAGATTGCTCAAATTCATAATTTGAGTCTTTCAAGTTACAAACTGCCCGAGATAGTAATTATCTCGTGAAATTAGTTGAGGTACGTAAAGCTGATTTGGACAGACGAAGAATGTTAGAAAGTGTTTTTAAGCAAAAAAGAAAAAAAAAGAAGGGGACTTATTGACTTCCAATACATATATATGGTCATTTAATTTAAATTCACAACAAACTTTTTGTCATTCGTCTCTCTCCCCTGAATCTTGCTCGTCATTCTTTGGTTTGTCTCTCTCATTTTATACAAACACAGATGACTAAATAAACTTTTTTTTCAAGTTTTATACTTAAACTATCCAATTATTTATCAAATCACAAACCAACTATAAATTGTTCTATTTTACCACCTGAATATAGTAATATTTCAAGTAGAAAAATGGAACAACCGACATTTAATATGTTTTGATAAATAACTATAATAGCTCAAATAGAAAACTCATTTACCTAATTATTCAAACATAAAACTTGAAAATCCAAAATAACATTTTATAACAATTTTGTTATGCTATTTAGTAGAATATTTATTTTGAGATGGAGTATGGGGGTATTAGATAACCACAAAATCATTAGAAGACAAGTGTGTTTATAATTTATCAAAAACTCAGTGCTAAACTGCTAACTGACAAAACCAACGGTAACTTTCTTTTCAAACCGTTATGTCCCCAAAAATACTCAATCTTTTCCCCTGTTTTTTTCTTCTTTTTATCACATATTCCCATTAATCATCATCATATTCATAATTTTTTTCCATTGAAGAACCCAATCATAAAGAAAAAAAATGAAGTGTTTTACATGTTGTTTTCGTACTAATTCCAATCACAAGAAAATCATCACAAAAAAGTCATGTAGTAACAAGATCAATAGTATCTCTCCTCAAGCTCTCCAGGTACGTCGTAATAATCACTATTTATTATTCAGTTGACCGAGAGGAATAATCACTATTTATTATTCAGTTGACCGAGAGGAAGGCATTAGATACAATCATATCATTCTTCTAGTAAATAACTAAAAATCCGATAAGGAGATTCAGTTGACTGAAGGGAAGGTCTTAAGCACACACTCGCGTGCTCACATTGACTTTAACTAAAACGACCCTTTACTTTGAATTTTGAGTTTGATTAACTTCTTGTGTTATTTTCTAAAGGATTTGCTCGAGACTCGCGAAAAAGGTGAAGATATTGTAGCCATTAATGGTACAAAAGAAGAAGTTAATCCCCACGACAAGATTGTGAAATCCATAAACCTCATCGAAGAATCTAAGTACATTTTTTAATTTAATTTTTCAAAACTATAAAGGTGCAATTTTTGTGTTTTTTTTCTTCTGGTTATCTCAAATCTGTTAAAAAAAACAGGGATATAATTAACAGAGAGAATTTGCTCGAGTTTGATGAGAATGGCGAAGCTTATGTAGACGCCATTGATGCTAAAAAAGAAGCTCGACACAAGATTGTGAACTCCATTAACCTGTTTGAAGAATCCAAGTAAGTTTTTTTTTTAAAAAAAAACTATTCAATTTTGTCTGTTGTTTTCGTTCACTCAAATTCTTCGAAAAACAGGGACGAGGAGGAAGAAGAAGAAGAGTCGAATAAAAACAGCAAAAATGATGAGGACTTATTATCAAATCAAGTTTCTGCAAATTGCTCGGAGTATCTGAGCAATTTGCAGAAACATAACGGAGAAGAAGAAGAAGAAGAAGTGGAAGAGGTTTCAAATTCAAGTGTGTCAAGCTATATATCTTATCCTCAGAATCATCGATATCGTTGTTGCAGAAACAGCAATGATGAATTCGAAGATATTGATCTCGAAGATGAAGCTAACAATAATGATGATGGAAATGAATTGATTCGTGAAGAGTCGTCTTACGAGTCATTGTTTTCACTCTCCATAGACAACTCCACTCGGAATGGAAATAATCCCATCCGTGAAATCATGTGCGACAAGGAGGAGGTCAACAGTCCGTTGAAACCTATGTTGCTCAGACGTTTCAAAAATGTTGACATACTTGTATCGGAACCTCAAGAAGTAGTGCATTTTCAACACGAATGTGACAACAGTTTTGAAGAGTCCGAGCAACATAGATCACCAGCGTTGAATCCAATTCGAAATCCATGTCTATTGAAAGACACTAGCATTACAACGCCTCCATCACTATTGAATCAACAAGAGGAGAAGGAGAACATTGATATGAATCTTCTTGATTTTAGTACCCGTGCAAAAGAAGAGCCTAATCTGAAGCGCGGAGAGAATGAAATCGCGGTGGATGCTAGTCTCTCAAGCTGGTTAGTTGAATGTTCTCAAGACGATACGCCAAATTCTAAAAACAGTGTTGGTTCTGTCGGAAATTCACCTTCAGAGAGATGCGTAGGGCTTATTGATGGACCAATTTTAGGAGCATTGTTAGTAGAAGAGCTCAAAGATGAAAAGCCGATTGTAATAGGGACTATCGGGAGCTATTTGAGACATACAGGGCAAGCTACTGGTGTTTCATCTTACTGAGGCATTTCGTCGAGCAGGTAGCACGCTCCCGGGAGGGAGGTATATGCGCTTTATTTTTACACGTATTATGTTAAGTTTGTATTGTTATTTTCAATAGTTTTAAAGATCGTTAAATTTTTGTATAGCATTTTTTTTTACCAATGACTTAGACCAATGAATATCATCCCTTTGAGGCCTGATTAATTTGAATTTATATAAAAGTTTTAAATTTGCAGTATAGTGTATCACAAATATTATGAATTATCCCGTAATAAAATTAGTGGTTGCTTATACCTACTTTTTGATTATCTCGATAAATATAATGAATTATCTCGTAATAAAATTAGTGGTTTCTCGATTATCTCTTTCATAATCAGAGCTCGAGAAGGAATAGATAGAAAATGGTATTGAACTCGAACACAATAATCGAATTGATTATCTTCATGTAAAAGATACTTGATTGCATAATGGAAAAGATTAAAAAATCATCACTAACATTAGGAACCTAATCGAATTTGATAGAGAGTGTCTTACCTTTAAAGGAAAAATTTAAAATATATTAAGTTATCAAAAAGCAGATACAAAACATCGAATATGAGATTAGAGAAAATAAAAAAATTGCTGAGACTAAATTTAATTATTGTCAAATAATTATTTAATTAATATGCAATACTTGTGCATATACTTAGCTGACTGATCTCTTAGGATAATGAAACATTGCATAGAAATATACAGCTAATTTTAAATAATTGAGTAATTAAATTAGGTACACAAAGACTTTTTGGACTTGGAAATAGTCTTTACACTTGACTTTAATTTGATATGTAGTCCATCAAAATAATAATAACTTGCCCATAATAGTTTAAGTAACATTAGAGTGGATTTTTCTCAATATTATCTCCTAATAATTGAAGTTTAATGGTGCAAGTGTTCTTCAAATAAAAGAGAAACAATTTCTGAGGTTGACAATTATTATGTAAAAAAATTATTTGGAAAATGCACAAGTACCCCCTTAACATATGCTCAAAATTATAGAGACACTTATACTAATACTAAGAACTTATTACTTCCTTGAACTTATTTTATAAGTAATTTTCTATCCCTTTTTTTGCTTACGTGACATTAGCTTGAAAAAAAAAGTCAACTAGCATTGGCCTGCAAGATAGTGCCACGTAGGCCGAAAAGGGATAGAAAATTATTAATGAAATAAGTTCAGGAGGTAATAGGATCTTAGTATAGTATGAGTGTGTCTCTAAGATTTCGAGCATAGGTTGAGGATACTTGTGCATTATCCCAAATTATTTATTTCCTTAAAGATCAAATTAGAAGTTAATAATTACATATTTAATTTATGTAACACCAACCTTTGTATTTTGTACGGACAAAAAGTTCTCTTTAATTATGTTTCAATTCATATGATGTTATTTCATTTGATATAGAATTTTAATAAAAAAAACCTAATTTTGAAACTCGTATGTTAACCAAGTCACAAATATTTATATTGCTATAAATCATTATATTAAGATAATGTGAGCATTTTAAAATTTAATTGTCAGTAAATATAAAAATATATTATTTTATTTTTTGAAAAGAGACTAAAAGGAAAGAGTTTTAGATATATTGAGACAAAGTGAGTAATAGGTAACAAAAGTGTATCGTAATTTCTTTCTAATTTTCACTATTTTTTTCTTGAAAATTTTAAAAATTAAATTATTTCTAATTATAAAAATAACATATCTTTTCAGGAAAATAAAGAAAAGAATTGATGTCATGTAAAATGAAATAAATAAAATACTTTTGTTATCTCAATTTATGTGCCACAAAATCAAATTTTGAGAGTTAAATGTCTTGATTTTTTTCATAAATTTTGGATATTAAAATTTTAAGTTTTTAAAAATAAAATACATATTTAAAAACTGAGTAAGAAGTACTATAAATCATGATACCTAATCATTTGGAACAAAGAAAAAAACATATATCAAAACCACACAGAAAATATATAATATATATATATATATATATATATATATATATATATATATATATATATATATATATATATATATATATATATATATATATATATATATATATATTATTAATTTTTTCTTGTAGTGCAACAAAATTAGTCTCCAAACACCACCATTATTATAGAAAAAATAAAATAAAAATTACAACTTGTACTATAAAATAATGTGTATTTTTGTGTGTCAATGTCCATGTTCTTTGTAAGCTAACCTCTCAAGTATCAACCTTACCTTTTTAGACAATTTTAATTGGTAGTTGTCTACCTCAATTTCTATTTCTTCTTTCTTCTTTTATAAAAAAATCTATTTCTATTCCTCTCTAATTTTTCATCTTTCAATTTTTTTTATAGATTATTATCCAAACAAAACAATTTCCACATTCAAACAACAAATAGAGAGAAGAAAAAAAAAAGAGAAAACAAATTAAAGGTCTTTTGGGGTATTTTTGCCCTCATATCATATATAGTTTCTTGATTTCCTCATTTATTTGTTCTTTCATATATGCATGTTATTTTTTTTGCATGCATATATATATATATACACAAAAAAAAAAATAGTTGAAGGAGACATTAATGGGGAATATTACAATTAGAAGGAGATAGAAAAAAGTTCATTACCTTTTTCATATATCTCCTTCTTTTTTCTGCATGGCTTGTGCATTTATCTGAAAAGGTATTAATATAATTATCATGTTATTCAAATTCTATTTCATCTTTTCATTTTCATTTCGTTTCTTTTGTCAATCAATATTATTTCTGATTTGTTTGAGATTGAGGTATTATTAATGTTGTCAATCAAGAATTCTCGTTCTCCCATTTAATATTTCTCGTTAAGGTATTGTTAAGGTAGAAATTATTCTTTATGTGTATATTGAATTGTATTGACTTTTTTTTTTTACTTTTATATGTCTATTTGTTTACCTTTTGAATTTTCATTTTTTCTCAAAATATGAGAAATTGAAAAGGGTATAAACTTTGTAATTTTTTGCTTTTTTTTTTTTTTGTTTAGGCAAGGAAATTAGTATTTCTCGTTGGTGTAGTCCTTCTATCATTTCTGAGCAAAGTATTATTGGCTTTTGGGGCTTTTAAATTATATATAATGGCAATCAAAGTGAAGGGGATTTGCAAATATATCTCAAATATTTTTGGTAACCTCTTTTATCCTTTTTTTTTTTTTTTTGGGAATTGCATGTTTTCTTGATATTTAATTTGAGGGTAAAAGTGTAAAAAAAATGATTTTATAAATTTACAGTTGTTAAGGAGAGGGAGTTCGAGATTGGAGGTCCAACTGATGTTAAACATGTGGCACATATTGGTTGGGAAGGTCCCTCTGGTGGTGCACCTACTTGGGTATGTCATCTTTTGTTCACATATTTGAGTTTCAACTAAATTTATTCGCACTCGATATTTTCATAAAACTTTAAAATGTATGACGTTATATATTTTTACCTTAGTTTGTAGCTCTTAAAGTTGTCTCGTGTGATCATGAATCGAATCGTGAAATCAATTACTAATGCATGTATCAGGATAGACTGCATATGTTATTGGGTGTGAGTTACGACCCTTCTCTCATTTTATATGAACTCAAGATGCTTTGTGTGTTGAGTAAATTTTTTGTTTTTTTTACTTAGTTTGCAACTCTTAAAGTCGTCTTTTTCTGTGTGACGAGCTATAAAATTAATATCTAATGCTTGTATCAAAATAAGTTATTTATATTATTCTCCTTGGATGCAACCCTTCCTCAGAGTCTGCATGAACATGCGATGCTTCGACTATTGATCTAATTGTTTTGTAACTCTGAAGTTTAATTTGGTGTAAACATCATATGCAATTGAGTATTTTCCTTTTATTGAATCTCAGCAATTCATTATTTTATATGAAGGGCTTTCCATATGCCTAACATTTTTATTTTTTTATTTTTGAATTGAAGATGAAATCATTCAAGGCAGGACCTGAATTTTCAGTAACTTCTAGTGGTAAATCTCAAGGTTAGTCTTGCTTAACATCCTTTTTCCTTTTGCACACCAAAAATCTATATAGATCTTCCATTTTTACTATATAACGGTGGTGTTCGAACTAGTTTTTAGGTCACTCAACTATTTTACGTAGCACATGTTATCTTCCATCAATACATGTATCGAGTAACTTTGTCAATCAAAACTTTAGATTGATGCGAAGAAATCATCCAACGTACCTCTAGAAACTAAACTATTGCTTGAAACCCCTTTATTATTTAGTGTAGTTGAGTTTTATTAGATGATCATTCAACTAATAGTTATCATCTCAAAAGATAACTTTTTTTATTGAAAAAAATTAGAATCAAGAAAAATAGTAAATTTCTAAGATAATAATTATTAATTGAGTAAACATCGAGAAATCTACCCTTATTTTATCATATTATTTGTAACTTCAGATCATGTATATTTTCCCTCATATAAAAAATAGTAAGCTTGTCCTATGTTTTGTCGTATGTCTCATAAAAACTAAAGAATTCTTTTTTAAAAGATATTTGCCTCATGACCCAAGAAAGGGACATAACTTATCTGTGGTGTCATTGTATAAATTAGTATGGCCTTCTATTGTTGTAAATTTTAATCAGAAAATTTTTACAACTTAGACCCCGAATATATGTGGCTCCTTAAACTTGTTCGAGTTTTTACTTGGATATTTCTACTGAGGATTGTAGTTATTGAATATATGATATGAAAGATAATTAAAAGTGAGTGTTAATATATCACTCGATGAGATGTTAACACAAAATTATTTTAATAGGCATTGTTTGTGTATTATAAAATTATCTCAGGTATTTAAATAAATTTCTTTTTATGGAGTTTAAGGGGTTGTATATATGTATTTGACGTTTGAACTTCATATTCACTTTGAAGCTAAGCTATGATATTGAGGGAAAAGATGAGCAAATTAACTACCTACTTTTGCTTCTTTAGAGGCGAGTTCAAAATTAAGACTCAGCAAAAATTGAATTCGTTCGAATATTAGATTATTCTACTTTATGTTTATCTTTAGAACATTTTCCCTTTTTATCCTATTGAAAATTGATTTTATTATATAGACGCTTATGACCTCCTCTCTACCTACTTATTACATTCATACCACAAGACTCTACAACTCAATCTACATTAAACTCTTCATGAAGACACAATTTACAATAATTCTTATGACACGTAGTTAAAAGCAACGAATTCAGTTGAATCTCTCTATAGTATACTTTTATTATATTTCAACGTATGCATGTCTTTTTTTTATAGGTTGTGGTGAGACAACGAGGCAACTAACAACAACTAGCATTCACAAGGACATGAAAACTTCAGATGTTACTAGTCCTTCTAAGAAACATAAAAGGAGGAAGCCTAAATCAACTTCCTCCCCAAAATCGAGTTCACCATCAACGTTAAGATCATCGCGAACAACTAAACACAAGGCTAAATCTGTTGAAGGCAATAACACACCAACACCCCTAGAAATGGTTTAATGTGTTGCAAGCAAAAATAAAATGTCAAGTTCAAAATGCACCAAAAAAAAACAATGACATTTTGCATGTATTATAGTTGAAGAGGGGTAGAAAGTAAGTAAAATGTAGAGGGTGGGAACATAGAAATGTTGATTTGAGAAATATGGAAGATGAAATTTAATAGGAGGGGCTAGAGATCTCAAACACAAAGGTGAAATATTTAATTGTACTAAAAAAAAAAGCTTGGTGTTTTGAGAGGTTAAAAAATACTAGAATTTGTGTTCATTTATTCTATTCACTTTTTTTTCTTCTTTTGTTTTATATATTTTTCTTATTTAGTTGTAATGTAAGGAAGGATCTTGTAAGGAGTTTGGATCATTTAGTTGTGCTAATGCTAATAGTTATTTACATATGCACATTTAGATACCTCAACTTGTATCTATAGTGTCAATTGAACACTACAATTTATAAAATGATCATATAGAAATATCTAAATTTTATGTATCACGTCTGTTAGGACCGAAAATAAGCAGGTGTAAATGCGGAAGCTAGCAAAGCAAACCTCGAACGATCACGAGTAAGAAGACAACGAGAAATATACCAAAAGACATAAAGATTTAACGTGGTTCGGTCTATCGACCTACATCCACAAAGGAGATGAGCAATCCACTATTGAGAGTACAAAATACAGAGAGAAACAACCTCAACCAATTCACTCGGAATACATGGGAGGTTCACACAAGTGATAACGTATCATGCTTGTGATCCACAAATTCTCCCTCTAACTATGTTGGGCTAGCTTTGGGCCTCTTAGACTTGGGCTGAGGTTGGACATAAGAGTGTAATAAAGGGAAAATTGTATATAATAGCAAACTAATAACCTAAAATAAATGGAATAGCTAGGGTTTGATTTAATTGTGCTCCATAGCAAATGTTAGCTAAAATTTGCCAGCGCCTCTCTCCCAGAAATCTCGCTCGCCACTCTCCATTCTCGCTTGCCTCTCTCGCTTTATACACAGAAGTGTATAATTATGTTTCTGTTTTGTATAAAGCGAGAGAAAATTGTATATACACATGCAAAAATATATATCTTCGTGTTATACACTTAATTATACAATTTACAAACATTTTACTTCAAATATTGCAGAGAAAAAGGTCAACGAATTATACAATTGCGAATTATACAATTGTAGTTAAATACAATTTTCTGTAGCTTTATACAACAGAAGTGTATATATTGTGTTTCTGTTTTTGTATAAAGCGAGAGAAAAACATATATCTTCTTGCTATACACTTAATATTGCAGCGAAATAGGCAGTGAATTATACAATTGTGTATTATACAATTGCAGTGAAATAGGATAGGAATTATACAATTGCAGCGAAATAGGCCAGTGAATTATACAATTTAGGCCAGCGAATTATACACTTGTATATGTATAGCGAATTATACAGTTTTATGTTTGCTATGGAGCGCAATTATGCAAAGTTTGCTATAGCATACAAATATGAATTTTTTGTTTGTTATATGTGAAAGTTGCTCAAAGAATGGCCCAACTTGTGAGCTTCTGTTCAGCCCAAACACAACTTGGAGGTTTAGCCATATTTCATTGTAATTCTTTTTAAAAATAGTTTTTGTTCTCAAAGTAAAAAAAGATATATTTGAAAATTGGAGTTGTGATTTGGTTATGAATACAAATTAGGGATTTTTTGAATTTTTGTGCATAACTTAGAGTGAAGAATATGAAAACAATTTCATGATCAAGCATATTTTTCAAAGTTAAACTTCAAAAAGAAAAGTGTATATTTTTTTGGCCAAACTCCCTTTTATTATTTATGATAAATAATTAATATATATTTTAGTCCAAAAAAGTGATCGAACAACGTCATTTACCATGCAAAATTTTGAATTATAAAGTTTCATAAACCTAATATATATATATATATATATATATATATATATATATATATATATATATATATATATATATTACTACTAATTACTTTAATCTGATCGTTCGATTTTGATTTGACATAGAGATTAAGAAAGTAAAGAATATTTTTGAATGTTGTTGTTTTTAAACTAAAGATAGATAGAATCAAGAATGTAACAAAATAATATTTATTTTTTAAATGAAAAAAAATCAAGACAGATAAATTGAAAAGGAGGAAGGAAGTATAATTATTGAGTGGCATATTTATATGTTCACACTACTGTATATAATTCTTTGAATTCACTTAGTTAATTTAGTGTAAATATTGAATACCGATAAATACTTTTTCTTAATTTCCCAACTGAGTTACTCAAATATTTTGTTTGCTAAAATAAAACATCATCATCACTACACATTATAAATTTCAAATTAAATATGAAAATCACATGAATCATGATGAAAAAAATAAATTCAGACCATATTAAATACTCCTAAAGTAACCAATAGACTAGACAATATAGATAGGTCATTATCAACAAATACCATTAAGAAAATATATATATATATATATATATATATATATAAAGGTTGTGCAGTTGGGAAGCCAAGCAAATTTAATGTCACACATTCCAAGCTTAATACTTGTATGGTAACTTGTATATATTTCCCACTTATTGGACCTAAAATATTATAAATTCACACCTACTTCTACTTTTACTATTTTTAATATGAAATCTAATATACTATAGGACACCATGCTATTTATTATCTATACCACATTCTATACTCGGTGTGTTTGGTATTTAGGAAAATATTTTTGTGATAAATTTTCAAAGAGAATATAAACGATAAAGTTATTCTCATGTGATTTAAAATGTTATGATTATGAAAATAGTTTTCTGTAGGAATGTAGATCATTAAGGTTGCGTCCAATAATACTTTGAGGTCTGTCCTTCCTGGACTCATACTTAGGGTAGCTTAAATGCATCGGACTTTTCTTTAACAAGTGAGTTTCTTACTTATTTTCTTGAGTTCAGTAAATATGAAATACAACTATCCAAATTTGTAATATATAACCTAGACAAATTGGAAGGTGGGGGTGGGGTGGGGCGGAAATGAACGTTACAAGGTCTGACGGAGATGAAATATGCTAAGGAATGAAGAGGATAAGATCAATGTAGAAAAATAAAAAAAAAATAGAAAATATTTTTCTTCATATCAAACACGAAAATCACTGTTATTTTACAAAATTATTTTACATGCAGGGTGTGTTTGGTATGAAGGAAAATGTTTTCCTCGAAAACAAGTAGACTTTGGACTTATTTTCTCGTGTTTGGTTGGTGAGTAAAAAATAATTTTCGAAAAAGATTTTTGTGTCTTTGATTTATGAATGAAAAATATTTTTAAGAAAATATCTTTTAATTTTACTAGAGTAAAAAATAATTTTTGGATTGATGCTAACAATATTTTTTAACAAATAAACTTAAATTTATTTTGGAGGGTGGGGCTCGGGGGTGGGGGGTGGGTGGGTGGGTTGTAGAGGTGAAATGGGATAAAAAAATAAAATTTTGATGTTGAAAATATTTTTAAAAACAAACTTAATTTATTTTTGAGAGACGGGGTGGCTGATTGGGCGGGGGAGGGGGGTTTAGGGAGTGGGGTGAAAAAATAAAAATTTAAAATATTTTTAAAAAACAATTTTTTTTTTTTGGACAAGGTGGGGGATGGGGTGGAAAAACAAAAACCGAAAATTGAAATTTTTTTTAAAAACAAATTTAAATTATTTTTGGAGGGAGGGAATGGGCTGGTAGAGAGGTTGATCGGGGGGGTTGGGGTTGGACGAGAAACAAAAATTTGAATTAATTGAAAATATTTTTTAAAAATAAATTTAATTTTTTTTGTGGTGGGTATGGGAGGGCTGATGGGGAGGGTGGGTGAAAAAATTAAAAATTGAAGTTGAAAATATTTTTGTAAGAAAAAACTTTAAATTATTTTATTTTTAACAAAAAAAATGATTTTTTAAAAAAATGATTTTTTAAAAAAAATATAATTACAATTTGAAGCTCGAGGTTAGTGTTGTTAAATGTTTTCCTCAACTTTTTAAAAGAAGTCTTTTTTTTTTTGTATTTAAGTAAAATTAGTTGATTTAAAAAATATTTTTCAAAGTGTTTATTCAATCAAATATGAAAAAAATCAAAAATATTTTCCTCCGTATCAAGCAACCCGCAATGTTGTCTCCCAAATTTACGCTTCTATGGGCAAAAAAAAAAAAAGAATAAGTTGGAATTCAAAATTTATACCTAATTATAACGATCTCGAATTGAATATACAATGATAATTTTTGGTAGGTTTATTCATACATATACTTTGGCTGCATAAATTAATGTTGCTAAATTTAAGTAAGTTCTTTATACTTTATTTTATTTTGTTAAAAATGCAATATTAAAATATAGACAATCTGTCCATATTAAAATATAAGGCAATCCCATTTATTAGCTACCTTTACATACATATTTGTATTTTACATTTATAGCATATGCTTCTACCAAAAAAATAAATTATATGCAATGTTACACATTTATATGTTAAGCCACTATTTTTCTGCACATTGATTTTTATTTGTTCATATTTGATTCATAATATCTATTAGTTATGAATTATTTATATATTAAAAAATAAATAATATTTAATAATAACGAATAAATAGATCTAAAATGATAAATTATTTTTTCATTTTTAAAACAAAATAAATAAAACTAAATTTTAATAATATCTTACAAGTAACTATGAATCTTCATTTTTCCGCTCGATGAAATCTCACTTGCCAATAAATGAACTTTTGTACCATCAATCAATAGTAGGTGTACTAAATAAAAAAGGAAATAATAACATAATCAATTTCCAACTCTCCTTCATTAATTTGTCCTTCTAATTGGGAAAAAGATAAATATATACTTAAAATATCGTAAATATAGATATACTTTATCATACTTTTGAGAGATTGATGTCTCTGTCCTAAAAAAACTAAAGTATATATATTCTTTATACTAAAGGATCTGTTATAATTTTATTCACCTATTCGATATTTATTAAATAACGAATCAACTAATGAGATCGTCATCTGTACCTATTTAGTCTTTTCTTAGAGTGAAGGACATATATGCTCTCGTTTCTTGACAACGAAGGAACTAATCACCATTGTCCCAAAAGTATTACAAAGATATATGCATATCATTTACATCAACTCGAAGGTATATTTGTTACTATTTGTGATGAATTGGGATTACTAAGACACACCAAGGACTTTCATATTTTTTGTTTCTTTAATTTCTATGTCTCCCATTTGCCTGCATGATCGAGCTAAAGGTTTTACTAAAAAGCTTTAAAATATAAAGAAATAAGTAAATTAAATGCACGAAAAAGAATCAGGGAACTCAACTTCTATGATTTATATATTTAATTTTCTATAATATAATTTTTCGTCGAAAGCAAAAATAATTCAAATTGAATGACCTTGTGCCTCTAGCTCTGTCCTTAGTTGCAAATTGCAATGCATGCGATTATTTGAATCGTGAATCAATCAATTGCTTAATACTTGTATATTATGATAGAGAAAATCATATCTAAAGAAGTTTTATGTATTTTTTAAACTTTTTTTTTGATAAATCGAATCTTAAAAAAGAATAGAAGGTAAATGGTATTTGATAATGTATAACTAATCAGAATTATGACAGAATTATTGATAAACATACTTTTACTCTTAATCTGACTTTCATCTTCGAGCACAAATATGAAATGTCGTAATGTAAATTCAAATTCAAATTCAATACAAATATCGAATTCTTTAGATTTTTTTAAAAAAATTTAATGTTGATGGAGTGTACACATCAATATAAATTATAAAGATAGCAGAAAATTAAATGCTGCATGCAATGGATGGGTCTACTTGAATTACAAAAACGTTTATTGCCTTTACACATATAGGCACCTTTTGTCCTTATTTATTTAAATTGTGTGACAACTTTCTAATTGACTTGTTTAATATTAACTTATTTTATTTTATGTTCGAGTCTTGAAAATAAAAATTTTATCAGTAAAGGTTTTTTACTTTTTAATTATATAATACGAATATAGATTAGTCTGATTATAAAACGAGAAAGAAATATTAAATGAGAACATAAAAAAATGCTAATCACGCAAATTGTTCCATTTTTAAGCTATAATTTAAATTTTGTCTCTATTTTCTAAATACTAGACTAGTAACATTTAACGTCACCAAAATTTTAATTTAGATCATAATTTAATATTTTCTAGTAATGTTTCTTAATGGATTCAAACTAAGATTAACATGACTAAAACAACTTTCACATGTAGCAAACAAAAAATTTATATTTGTATGCTATATCAAAGTTTGTATAATTGCGCTCCATAGCAAACATAAACTGTATAATTCGCTATTCATATACAATTGTATAATTCGCTGGCCTATTTCGCTGCAATTGTATAATTCGTTATCTTATTTCACTGCAATTGTATAATGCACAATTGTATAATTCGCTGCCTATTTCGCTGCAATATTTGTATAAAATTTGTTTTGCATACAATTGAATCGAAGTAAAATGTATGTATATTGCATAATTATAAGTGTATAGGAAGAAGATATATGTTTTTTTGTCGCTTTATACAAAAACAGAAACACAATTTATACACTTCTCTTGTATAAAGCAAGAGAAAATTGTATTTCACTGCAATTATATAATTCGCAATTGTATAATTTGTTGGCCTTTTTCGCTACAATATATGTATAAAATTTGCATTTGTCTACAATTAAATTGAAGTAAAATGTTTGTAAATTGTATAATTAAGTGTATAGCACGAAGATATATATTTTTGCATGTGTAGATACAATTTTCTCTCGCTTTATACAAAAGAGAAACACAATTTATACACTTTTGTGTATAAAGCGAGAGAGGCGAGCAGAGGGAGAGTGGCGAGCGAGAATGGGAGAGTGGTGAGCGAGATTTTTAGGAGAGAAGGAACTGACAAACTTTGGCTAAAGTTTGCTATGGAGCACAATTAAATCAAACCGTAGCTATTCCATTTATTTTAGGTTATTAATTTGATATTCTATACAGTTATCTCAAATATATTTGATGCTATATTATTTTATTGTTAAATATAAATATTCATATCATTAGATAAAGACAGCTATATCTTTTTTTGGTCATACATGGAAATCAAGTAGTGGTTCCCACCAAAGATTTTATATTAGCCATAGGTCCACTGAGATTATACTGAAGATGACTTAATGGATCATTTGATTTTGACAATTAAATTATTTTGACATAATTACATCTTTCTTTATATTTCAGATATTTGTATTAAAAACACACTTAAATTATATTTTATTTTTTGAATTTCATATCTATATTATCATTTTTTACTTTAAAAAATATAAATCTCCCTTTTATACCATTCACATCATAGTGTATGTAATTCACTCTCTCTTTTATTTTAAAGAATTTCAACATCACACTTCACATGGACAAAACATTAAACCTTGAAAAAATTTAAATAAATTTTTAATATTAGTTAAAATTAAAAATTTAATGTTATTATAAAAAAAAAAATAATTTCTTTATAAAATAAAATATAAAATATTTTTTTTTGCCTACGCCATCACTTCCTCTCAGCCCTATCCCCACTCCCACCATTTTAAAACTTTTTTTAAAAAAAAAAATTTACAAAAGCATTAATTATTTTTTTTACTTCATCTCATCCTCCTGCTCCTGCTCAAATTCTAATTCAGATATTATTTTACTATTTTCAATTAAAAATAAACCTAACCCTTCACTTACAAATTTTTTTCTAAGTGTTTAGATATATACATTTTACTTGCTGCCACAAATTTTTTATAGTTTTTTTAGTTATTTATATTATATTCGGTACACTAGTATAATTTTTTTCTAAAAAATATGTAGGTGCATATCTAACACAAAATGAGAAAAGCGTAAATAAGAAAATAAAAAGTAGAAGTTGAAGGTTAAATAGGATGAGGTAGTATTTTTATTTTTTTTTAAAATAAAATAATATCATTTTTTCAGAGGGGGGGAGGGGGGGGGGAGGCGGAATACGTGGAGGAGGTGGTGGAGTGGAATAAGAAAAATAATTTAATTTTTTATACGGATAATAATACTTTAATCTTTAATTTTTAATCAATATCAATAGTTTATTATTTAATTGTGTCAAGGTTTTTTTAAATAAAAGAGTGAGTGCATTACCCACACCACTGAGGTGTGTTATTCAAACTAAAAAGTGATAATTTAGGTATGGAACTCACACTTTCAATAGTTTAAGTATGAAACTTAAAAAAATGGATAGTTTAAATGTGTTTTTGACATTTATTTCTTTATTTTACTTCGACACACTTTTTTGAAAATTAAGTATGGCTACTATTACATACTTCAAATAATTACTTAATGATAAGAATATTGTTAGAAAAAAATAAAAAAAGATAATATAATCAGATCTTAGCAGCAATTAATAAATAATAATAACTTAATTGCCGCTAAAATATATATAGGGAAACTTACATAAATATATTATAATAAAAAAATATTTACCATTTATAGCAATACTATTTTTTTTTCACTTGACCACTTTTAATTCATTTGTAATACAAGTTTAATACATATTACAAAGAACAATTTACTATTCACATATAATACAAGTTTTAATGATGGATAATACATTTATCACATATTTTAATACACTTATAATACGATGCGATAATTTTTTACCAAACAAACATAATATATTTCAAATATATTGCATACATAATTCACTTTTAATACATATTACAGATTTATCACAATATTGCTATAAATGATAATAAACAAAAAGTATGCTGAAATCAGTAATTATTTTTTAAAATGTATTAATTTATGTAATTTTTTCATATATATATTTTCAAGGGTAATTATAACACTCTAACCTATAGCGACATTGATCTAATACCAATTAATTAATATCGAGAAGAACTTTAATCCTCTAATTTATTTGTTATATTATTATCGTTAAAAACTATTATTGTCGTATATTAATATATATAAATGTCCCCTCCTTTTTCCTCTAAAGCTCTCTTTTAGTCAATCGAACTTTTGTTGTAAATTTCTAAATGGATCCCTTTTGAAAGACTCAATAATTTGACGCATATATAGATATATAGTGAGCGTGGGGGTTGGGGTAGGTGTCTTTTGTGTTGACCTTTCTTTGAACCAGAATCGAGAAAAGGATCTAGAGGTAATTCAGCGATTCATTAGAATTTTTTCGATAAAAAGTTATACAAAATATAAAACAAAAGTAATTAAGATATGATGTTGACTCGAACCCAAAATCTCTGATTAAATATGTTAAACAATTGATAATTTATGTTAAGTTCTTGAACATTTCAAGATTTAATACCGCAAGAAAATGTAAGCTTATATTGTTATGACTCAGGAATATTGGGTTACATATTGAATATACCAAAACCATAAATATTATGTAACAAAAAATATACAGTATTGATTATGATCAGAAATTTCCAGATAAACAAGATTCACTGTAAAAAAAAAAAATATTTACATATGTAAAAAAGGAAAATATTAATGTTGTTAAGTGATGTATCACTGCAAAAAAGAACAAAATTTTTTTAATGCCTTCAAGTTTGAAGCAAATTAGGATCTACCTAGAAAGTGGAGATTATATATATATATATATATATATATATATATATATATATATATATATATATATATATACCATTCAATTTGCTAAGGTTTTTTATTTGATTTTTCACCCGATATTTCATATTCGAGCCCTAAATCGGAAAAAAAACTTATAAAAAGCACCCCCCCCCTCCTTAATGAATGGAATTTAAAATTGATTAGTCGAGATTCACAAAACAAATATATATATATATATATATATATATATATATATATATATATATATATATATATTGACCCTTAAGTGAAAAATAAGAAATAAATATATGTTTATTTATAGAGGAATTTCATGAGTGATAAGACTGGTGGAAGATATAATTTACGCTCATCGACTTTAATGATGCCACCAACTATTGATTAAAATATTGCACGATGATTCAAATATTTTGTCCCATCTCTTCTAGACTTTTATAAATGGTGCTCTGACTCTTATACAACTAATTATTTGATTCTCATTATATGATTTTATACCTCTCTAAATGAGGTTATTATATCCGCTTTTTTTATATTTTCATTCGATATTCAATATTTATCCACTTTTTTTTATATATTTTCATTCGATGTTCAATATTTATTTTTGACATGTACAATTTTAAACCACTAATAATTTATGATGTTCATAAGCAAAAGGCTAACAAGTGCACATCTAATTAAATATGTTTAATAAGATTTCATGATACAAAATATATCATAAATATACATGAGAGTACTATAGGTTATCAAATGAAATAAATGATCAATTAATTCTTCAAGTATTGCATGCATGCAGAAACAGTGCTCAGATGGCAGAAAACCTATTAAATTCATAAATAATTACTGTCTCTGTTTCATAAAAAATGATCTGATTTGATTTGATATGGAGTTTAAGAGTATAAAGAAGATTTTTGAATCTTGTGGTCCTAAATTAAAGTTAAGTCAAATGTACAAATTTGCCCTTTGATCTTGTGGCCTAAAACATGTCACGTGCAAAGCTGAAGTTAAAATGTTATAAAAAAAGAAGTCATTTTTTTGAAACATACTAAAAAGAAATGAGATTATTCTTTTTTAAACAGAGGGAGTATAATATGTTAAAATAGTATGTAGCTGATATACATTAATTTATTTTATTTTATGCTAATGATTATGATTCAGGAATAATATGCTAACATATTTATACCATAAACATTAATATTATGTAAAACTGAAATCTACAGTATTAATATTTATGTTCAGAAATTTCCAGATAAAGCAAGATTCACTGTATAATATTTCATATAGCCCCACTGCAAAAAGAACAACAAAATTTACTGTTATTTAATGGGATTGTTGGGTCGAATTCAAATTAGTTAGGGTTCTAAATATTAATTAGTTGAGGTTGACAAGTGAATATTAAATACTGAGTGAAAAAATTTAAGAAAAAATTAGAGATAATATTCATTTATTTTCAATGATTGTTTGAAACAAATTTTATAAAGTGACAAAAATAAATTACTATCACAAATAAAATATGAAAAAACATAATTTATCTCATAAAAGGGTCGTTAATCACGTATTTTCTTAACTTGGATCACTTTGGACTTATTTCTATAATTTGAGGGTCGTTAATTGTGTATTTCTCAAACTATCATGATTTGACTTGATTTTCATAATTTGAGGGCCGTTAGTAGCGTATTTTTTAAATTAAGATGATTTGAATTTGATCTCTTTATGAATATTCCATGAATTTATGGTAGAATTTTTGAGTTTTCGATCCCTTTATCGAATTTTTGAAATGTCTTTCAAGGGAATATAATACTCTTTATATAGACATGTACTAGGGCTTAGGGTTGAGTAACCTCCAAGAATCCTTAGTAAAATTAATCCCACTTTGGAGAATTCCAACTCAATTGAACAAGTTTTGTAGTCTGTAGAGTCTTATAAAATTTCAATGTCTACAATATGAAAGTCATAGCCCTTTAATTACTTAATTGGGGAATCAGTTCTCTATATATCTATATATATATATATATATATATATATATATATATATATATATATATATATATATATATATATATATATATATATATATATATATATATATATATGAGGTGTCAAATGGACGGGTTGGTTGAAATTATTGATATTAAAATGGGTTGAAATAGAAATTGGATTGGGTTTTGACCCGCCCAAGTTTACGTTGGGCTCAAATGGGCTAAAAACGGGTTGGATCTTGACCCATCCAATTCGACCCGATTAATCTCAATAATTTTAATAAACTGATATTTAACTTTTATAATCACAATGCGAATTTCAACTCAAGTTTTTTTATAAAGAAATAACAAATTGATAGATGAATTCTAAAAGATGTTAAACATATAATAATTCATACATTTAATATAGGAACATAACTTAGTAAAGAATTTTAAAACTGGAGATTGAATTAAGCTCAATTGAGAATTCTCCTAAAACGGGTTAGGCTTGAATGAGTTTATATTGAACCCAATTCAAATTATTTTGAGCTCAACCCTTGAAAATTTGAACAGATTATCTATGTTTGGGTTCATTTTTAACATCCCTAATATATAATATATAAAACAAAAATTGTGAGATGTTTTTTTATAGCAATAATTAGATAGATTTAAATGGTAATATATATTCTTCTAATCACGATTAAGGTATTTGATTAATTAAAAATATGCACCATTGATATTTAAATAATACAAGTATCATCCAATTAAGTAGGAACTTGGAGAAAATGGAGAGAAGAGAAATAGAGAGGAGTCGGATCCAAGAATTATGTACTTAACAATTTTAATCATTAATACAATCATTGATTTCTCTCATTCTAGACGTGAGATTTCTACAAATGCTCATGTATTAATCGATGATAAAGAAAATCATATGATCGATAAAACTGATAAAAGACATATATATTAAACTTTACTATCATCGATCTTACATCGATCATATCACTAGTAATTTGATCAAGACATTTCATAATTAATAGGGTAATAAAAACACAAATTTATATATTTACATAAACCATTGATAATTAGACAACCAATATATATTTTTTTAATTTATGGCATTGATCACAACTCACAAGTACACATATTAATTGAAAACTAAACGTGTTAGTTAAATATATATATCACATACAAAATCAGAAAATACTGGGCAAGCACGTGAACCAATATCTAAATTGCAGAAAACCTATTAAATTCATAACTAATTATAACAATGAATATTAATAAAGAGGTCCCCTCAAAATTTAATTAATAACAATAACTTGTTGCCTGCTTAATTCAATATAGTATATTTTCTATATAGTATCATATAAAAAAATATTTGGTACCAAGTAAAATATTTTTTTTAAAAAAGAAGTTATTTTTGAGAAAAAAATTAGGTAAATCTTTTCATTTTCATATCATTGTTCCAGCAACCACTTAACTTAGGCTTATGAACATTTAATTCTGAAAAAAATCATGAAAACATTTATTACTCAATGTACGGTTATAGTATTATTTTGTGATATTAACTTTCTAAAAATCAGAAATTTTTTTTAGTTGGCTAGAAAAATATTAAGTAAATAAATATAAAATTTTCGAATTAAAGGCCAAATAGGTTTAGGTATTTGTACTATATGATATCAATATTTAGGACCAAATGCCTGAGAAGGTTAGGTAGCTTTAATTTTCCCCGTTTATGATAAGATGAATAAGATTCATCAATTTTTAATTATTAGATGCTCGAATATGAATTTTGAGAATGGGAAATTTTGAGTAAGGAAATGTTTCCTTTTTAAATCGCCTAACGCGACATATAATTAAATATTAATCAAATCGGATTTATTCAACTTTACAAAGGGGCCTTAAATACGAGTCTTGAGAAGAAGAAAAATTCTTTTAAACAAATCTTGTTTAATCAACCTTATATATGTGATGACAAATTAAATAATTGAGGAAATGAATATCGAATATCGAATGATTTTAGGTTATAAAAAACTTAAAGGGATCTTTTGGTAGAGCGAATTAACAATAACGCATGCATCAACTCTGTGTTTAATAGTATCTTATTTGATACACTTTTTAATTCTATAGATTAATTATATACTCTATATAATGTATTAAGGTGTGTATTACTGATATCATAAATTTATAGGTATTACTTATTGCAAAGGTATTTGATGCATGCATTAGCATGGTTAAAAATCTCATTGCCCCTCAAAAACTGTTTTACATCTTTTCCACCACAATTGTGAAGGCCATCTTTGTAAATAAATATTTTTATGTAATGCATGTTAATTTTAATACACCAAATAAAACAATGAATAAAAAATAATCTATGTATAATTAATGCAAGCATTACTAATACCTTCTATTTAATATTATTTGTATTTGCTCAACACAACAACCCTAGATTCTTAGAGCGTGTCTAATTAAAATTAGCTTATTTTACAAGTACTTTTGAAAAATGTTTTTTTTTTTTTAAATGCTTTTAAAAAATAATTATTTGTGTTTGACTTATTTTTACTTTTCATAAGCAAATTACCTTTGACAAATCTTTTTGAAAAGTGCTTTTGAAAGTCAAATTACAAAAATATAACTATTAATGTATTTTTAATATTAAAATTATTTTATCGAGAATAACTATTTTAAAAATCTAGTACTAAAAGATTACTTACTATTTTTTTATTAAATTGAAATGAATATTTTTAAATTTTTGATCAATATTATAGATTTTTTAAGAGACTTAATCTTTAATTGTTATTTTTTTCATTTTTCTAATCTTGCAAAAATACTGTTAATACTTTTTTTCTAATTATGCAAATAATACATTAATAATATATAACATATAAACATAAATAAATTATAAAATTTATTATATAAGCATAATTTAAAAAGATTCTTAAATGAATTTGACCAATGCAAAGTAAGTAAAAAAAAGATATATTTGTAAGTATATGTTTAGATGAAAAGGATGTTTTCGTATCGAGAGAACTAATTTTCTGTTTATGATTCTGTCTTTTCTAACAAAAAACAATAGAAGTTTTTAGCTTCTTTTCAATAAAAAAAATTGTTTTTGCTTTCGTTTAAAAATATTTTTACTAGTTTGCCAAACGTCTTATTTTTTAACAAAAATATTTTTGCTTAAAAATAAATATTTTTAACCTTCTAACAATAATATCGAACAGACTCTTAAATTAATAATGGTTTAAATTGTGACAACGGAACTAATAATGGTTTAGATTGTGACAACTTTAATTGTACACATTCCAACATATTAATAACTTAGCTAAGACAGAAAGAAGTAGAACCACTTATGCCAACAACTTGTTAAAAAGAACCATTTTTTCAAACAAAAATTAAAGCAACCACCTTAAAATGGGACCATAAAATAATTAGAGACGTTAATAAGTAGGGTTGTTCATGGTTATTATTAAAAGAAATTAAAACAAATTGTAATTTTAATTGAATTGAATAAAAAATTGATATTTGATTTTGATTTTAATTGTACTAAAAAATCAATCGTAAAAATAATTGAATCGAAATATAAATTTTACAATTATTTATATATAATTCATAAATAAAATATATTTATTTTGTTAAATATCAATCAACTTAAGTCTAACTTTACCATTTTCTCAAGTAAAACACTTCACTTTTAAACCAACTATTACAATCCTTAGTCCAAGTCCATCAAAATCCATTACTTCAGTCTTTACTTAACCCTACCTCACATAAAATAATCACACTTTCTCTTACTTGAATCACTTTGTTCGTGTAACAATAATTCTAGCATTGCTTGATTGTTTAATTGAAATGACAATAGTTTTCTCGTGGATTGTTCATCTATTAGGTATTTGTATCTATCGAGATACATATGTTCTCAAAAATTTTATTACTTTCGAATCGAAAAAAAAAAACTAAACTAAACTAAACTGAACCACAATAACCAAATCGAATGTTATTTTTTCGTTTGGATTGATTTTACAAATTTTAAAAAATTTGATTAAATAGGTTTGGTTTTGATTTTATCAATAACTGATTCAAATCGAACCACGAACACCCCTATTAATAAATATATATTTTTTTTAAAATCTCAATATGGGGAAACCTTTTTAATCAAAAAATATAGGAAAAGTTTCACATATATCTATTCAAAATAACTTAATCGAGAATGGAAGAGAGAGGAGAGAGGGAAATAATTTTTATGATTTGCATCTCATTTGTATAATTCGTGTATTTGTATAATTGAGTAATACAAAATAAGTAATACAAAATATGATAAAACACAAAATATCGAATTGATCAAACATATACATATGAACTTTAAGTAGTTATACAAATCATATTATACAAATTACATTATATAAATTATGTTGTACAAAATTCGGAAACTACACGTTTATACAAACTTTAAAAAGTTAAACAACAAAAAGATTGAATATATATGGTGATAAAACTCATGAAAAGCAGAAATAAATCATCATCATATACAAAAACAAACCGTCGTATACAAATATAAATCAAATGAAGAATTGTTAGTTGTGAATTATACAAATATGACGAATCATAAAAACGTGATTAATTATACAAACTCAAACTCAGCGTACATAATTGATAGTTAATATTAATCGCGAGTGATAATTATAGCAAATTATAACTATAATAACTGATTATGTAGTATAAATTCACTTAACCGCTTAATTTTCCAAAAATTTATAGGAAGATCACTCATTTTACTTATGCAAAATGCTAAATTTACTCAACCGCATAATTTTCTCAAAAATATTCTAATTTTCCACTAGCTAAATTTAGGATGAAGCTTTACAAACTTACCCAATTGAGGTTTTTAAAACTTTTAAGATATGTGAGAGTTTCTTAGAGGCTACTTCGAGGCAAATCCTAGCTCACACAATTAAAAAGAGTAAATATTTTATTTATTGAGGATAGATAAAAGGAGTCATAAAATCATAGAATATTCATAAAAATCAGGTCAATATATTAAATAGTGTTTCTCAATGTTAAAGTAATCGGGAGTCAATAATTAAAAAGTATAATATAGGTATAAAATTTATTCTTAGAGAAATATACTACTAATAATGACCCTCAAATCATTAAAATAAAAACAGAGATGAATCAATAAAATACATAAAATTGTACTTATAATCTTACTTAACAAAAATCACTAGCTACTTCTTTGACAATTTACTAAAATTAAGATGAAACTTTACAAAAAAAAAAAACAAATTCAGGTTCTTAATACCTTAAGATACATTAGAGTTTTTTTTATAGGTTACTTCACGCTAGAACCTAGCTCACACATATTTTTTTTAAAAGTACATATGTTATGAATGACGCATCAAATAGAGATATTAATAAAATCATGTCATTATATTAAATATTTTTTGTTTCAATGGTAAAGTGATTGAGAGACAATAACTAAAATTGTCAAAATTCGTATCATTCTGACTAACCCACACTCTAACCCTCCCATGAGAAACTATTAATACTACTTAATTAATATGAAATCAAGCATGTAAAGATATAGAAGCAAGTTTAAATGCTTATGAAAATATAGGGAGTTTTCATAAACTCCAACAAAAGTCTAGCAACCAAATTAACATTGCAAAAATAATGCTTAGAACCTGAAAGTCAATGTACCAAAACTCTAAAAATGAACTAAAAGTTTAACACTATGTTTGAATCATTGTTATCTATTGTATTGTATTGTATTGTATTGTATCGTTATTATACCTACAATGTTTGTTTTAATTGTTAATTAAAATGTATTGTACTGTATTGTTAAATTTTGTTGTTACATAACAATGAAACCCCTTATTTTATGGAACAACCAATTTGTGTGTTCCCATTGTTACTTAATTTCTTTTTACAATTATATCTTTACTTAATATTTTAAATGGAAAAGGGTCTAAAATACCGTTGAAGCATTGAAAATGGTACAAAATTACCTTTCATCCACCTATTGGCTCCAAAATGCCCTTTTCATCCACCTATTGGCTCCAAAATACCCTTGTGATCCACCTTTGAATTCAAAATTGACCAATTATTTAATAATTTTAAATTTAAACTATTTAAATATTTTTAAAATACTTTATGTTCAACTATTGGTTATAATTTAATTTATTTGTATTATTTATAAACCAACCCACTCATTACTAACTAAACCACACCCAATTAATAATCCAACTATAATATCAAAATCGTCATAAATACTACTACAACACGATGAAATTATAGATTAATGAAAATGAAATCCAAAAGTTATTCGAGTTCGAATCAAAGCCCCAATTAAATTTATGTTGAGCCGCTTATTTAGGAGGACACTTTCAATTTGTTTTTCCTTCAAGATTGAATTAGAAATTTTTGATTAAAGGTAAAGAAGTGATACATCCCGAATTAATTCATGCACTTTTAAAAATATAATTTTATAAATATTTATGATTTGTTTTAAAACTTTTAATATATTATTTTGAAAAAAAATTACCTATGAAGTAACATCACATAATTGAGACGTAAAAATAATTAAGATGAACATAGTCAGACTTTTAAGTTTATTGATAATTTTTATTTAGACACTTGAATGTATGATAATTTACTCGTATAGATATTTTCGTTTCAAATTTTTAAAAACACTTAATTGGCAGTAGCTTTTCTCTTGTTGCATTAATAATGTGAGTGATTTATTAATTTGGAGAGTTTAATTAGTAATGGATGGGTAATGATTTGATTTATAAATTATACTAATAAGTTAAATTAAAACAAATAGTTGAGCGCCACGTATTTAAAAAAATATGTAAATAGTTTAAATATAAAACCGTTAAATAAGTGGTAAATTTTGAACCAAAAGGTGGATGACAAAGGTATTTTGGACCCAATAGGTGGGTGGGAAGGGTATTTTGGAGCCAATAGGTGGATGAAGGGTAATTTTGTACCATTTCCAATACTTTGAGGGTATTTTAGACCCTTTTCCGTATTTTAAAATACAATTTCACCCTTTACCTTAATTATTTAAATCTAGTCAAACCTCCTACCCTAGAATAATTAAGGACATTTTAGTAAACTTATAAAGGACAATACAGTACGACATGATCAAACCAAACAACTAAAGTGTTATTAAACAACAACAAACAATACAGTCTACTCAAACACTGTATCTACCATACAATACATTAAAATAGAATACAATACAATATAATACATTATAAAACAATGGGTAACTATGATCCAAACAAAGTATAAAGGAAAATCGATGCAACCCAACTAAACATCAAAATATCTAATGAACTAGTCTAAGTCCGAATGAGATAGATTAAATAGAAAAAGAACTCATGACAGTCTAAAAGAGCTGGCTCACCCTTAATTTCGATTGGTCACTGATCTACTAAGTGAGGTTTGTCAATAGTCGCCTGAAGGTGCCTTGTACTCAACAAAGAAAGAGCAAGTGTAGTATCAGTGCACAACCACAGTGTATTGATAGGATCACGTGACTATCCCACTAAGTGCAACATACATAATTTAATACAACATAATAGTAACATGCATATATACACTGCACATATACAATATCATCTCCATTTACGAACAACGTGCAATTTCACATTTCTCAAGATACACAATAATGTCAAGTCATTAATTCTCTCACGGAACTCAAATTCAAACTGTTAACATACCAAAATGTGATACCCGATCCAATTTTTATGTCGAAACGTGACAATCGATCCAAGTTAGTGTGTCGGAACACAACAATTGATCCATTCAACAAGGCACAATCACATGAACAAGTATATTCTCAAATCATACGATTAAGTCATGATTCATGGTATTCACATTCATTTATCTCATTTACAACTAGTGGGATTGATAATGCAACATTAGCATACATACACGTATTATAATGAAGCAAGAACAAAAATATATCACAACTATCACCTACCTCGAAACAAGCTTGAATTCCCTAAGAAAGTTGATTCTTCTCTTTCTGGATTTGTTCTGCTTGTTCTTGGTCTACAAACAATTAACTTTTACACGAAAATCAATAAACAATAACTAATTACCCGAATTACCAACAATTCTATCAACCCTATATCAAACCCTTGATCCCCATACTCCCTTTAGGGATATTTTCACCATAAATTCTAGATCCCCCCCCCAGTCGATAATTAACCACCATATTACGTTCTACGGATCGAAAAACGGATTTGGAGAGCGAAAATCTTAACTTTCGCCTCAAGTATGGTGAAAAATTGTCAAGAGAACACATGGGCATTCCTTAGCTCTCTAGTTTGTAAACTGCATAACCAAGCATATTTTGGGTTTGCGGAAAAAATTAATCGTAGCGACTTGCACGGAACTAGTGATCAAATTTAATAATTTCAAGACCCCCATTTCACAACACACGTTCAATCAATGACAGTCAGAAACTATTCGTTCACGCTAAGATCGACTTTGGGAGTTCTATTCACCGGAATTCAATTTCGTAAAGTCGTAAGTGTTCTTTAACGTATTTACTGTTTACTCATGTGATCAAATTCACAATTATATCCACCTGATTGTTACAAGATTTCCTAGACTTTAATGACTCTGATTTCGTCCAAATCTACATTTGGTTGGAAAATTTCAAGTTATTACAAAAAAGTTTTCTGACCCAAAAAATTTTCCCATTGACTTTTCTATATAAAAAGAACCGACTGTTACAAAAATACAAAATAAGTGTATTCAAATCTATCATATGTTCGAGAAATACACTACTACTAATAATCTTTAAATAATTAAAAAACAATTAACAAAAATTTATATTTAATTATACTCACGGTCTTGATAAATAAAATCATTGGCTACTACTTTGACAATTTACTAACGTTTAAACAATAAACTCAAAATGAGGCTATATACTTCGATAATTTTGATATTTTCTTTAATTGGTAATTACTTGAAGTTTTTGCATAGTTATATCAGTGTTGCATTAATTAATATCAAATTATTTTTTTTATCATAATTTACTAATTTCTCCGATCATTTGAAATTATTGCATTTAATAATTTCATATCAAATTTCAAATCAGATATACGTGAATCATACTAGATATACATTTATATATATACATGCATCTGGTGTGATTCACATGTATCTAAAATACAAAATACGCGAGTGAGATATGAGAGTAGGAGTGAAATGCGAGGGAGGCAAGCGAGATTTATGTATGAATCTCAAATACACGTGAATCCACTTTATATCTCAAACACTTTATTAGGCTTAAGTTATGAACATCTTGTTCATCTCTTTAAACACTAATTTCACGATCGAAAACTAACATTAAAAATACAGAATAAAGATGGAGAGTTGGATTTGAAAATATCGAAATAAAATTTGATAATTTACTATTTCAAGAAAAAAACTACAAATAAAGATGGAGTACCACATAACTCATTTTTATTTGTTATAATTTCATTTTTTAGAGTCAAACTATAAAAAAAAAAGTTGACTAGCATTTTACTATTATTTTTTCATCATATTGATACGTTAAAAAATTTAATTTATAGTATTTTTGTATAGTGTTTGAATATATCTAATTTTTTTGTTTAAAATATCTAATTAATATAATCTAATTTAACTTTAATAATTAATCAAATTGACTTTCGAAAAGTATAATATGATAAATAAAACTGGACTAAGAGAGTATTGATTATTAGGCTATATATAAGAGGGGTAGGTCTGGTGTCCCAATATGCATGCACAATGAATTTAATGGTTTCATATTTTGAATTTAATTATCTTTCTAGCTAGACATAAAATATATATATTATCATTAATATATTTAATATCTACTTAGATACTATGCGTAATTATTGTCAATCGTTTCATTTAATATATTGGACTTGTGTACAAATATTTCTAATCAATTACTATTTGTTTTTTTGGAAAAGCTTACCAAAATTTATTTATTTTTCACAATAAATTTCAAGTTATATAAGTGAGGTTTTATTTTTTACTCTTAGTTAACAAAATTAAAATAAGTGGAAATGAATTTATTGAAATACTAATTATTAACACTATAGTTTCCTTGCATATAAACTAATTGAACTAAGATTGTTCCAACTTCCATAATTTATCAACAAGATAAAACTTTAATAGACATTATCACCAAAAACTTTATAAATATATTTCGTACTTTGAGAGATAGTTATTTAAAATCTTCAAATTTCCTAATTCCTTTAACAAGATAGACTAGCTAGTAATAAATATATGGAAAAACTATCTAAATATATATTTTCTTTTTATCATATTCTCTAAAATTTCTTACCATTTGAAAAACTTACAACAAAATCCTACTAAATACATCACTTTACGTGTATCGATCATATATATATCACTTTGCACGATGTATCAGGATATACACAATTTATCTAGAACCTTGAGTGATATACTCGAAATCAAGATGTAAGCGATGCATTCGGAATCGGAACACAATGCATCAGAAGGTTTTGGAATGTATTCGATTCCACCAAATTTAAGTGATTTTTGTAATTTGAAAAAGAATATATGATATAATTGGCTCTTAACACTATGAGATTTGTATAAAATTTCCTAATTCATTTAGAAATTCAATTAAATTTAAGATTGCACATAGAATCCATTAATAAAAGCGACATTTCTAACCAGATTTTTATTCATATTCAAAAGCTCGACTTTCAAACCTCGAATCAAATATAAAGAGATCCAATATAATTAGACATAAAATATCAACAAAAACCAAGTGTAAATATATAAAAGTTATACATACACTAGTTCCCCATCCCCCACCCACCCCAGCCCACCAGCGTATACAAGTGATAGAAAATAGAATTAGAGACATATAAAGACTTGGATCCAGCCACATTTGAGCTGTATATAACATCCATATTTTCAGCTATATATATATATATATATATATATATATATATATATATATATATATATATATATAAAGAACACTTCATTTTTAAATTAGAATTTTTGCATACAAATTCTAATTAATTGAACTCATAATGAATATTGGAGGGAAAATCAAAAGTTATGAACTCACAATGAATATTGGATGGAAAATCAAAAGTATAACTTAATTAATATTTTGATGAATAGAGTTTTGAGAATATAGGTATAGAAAAGTGTCCAAAATGAGATTTTCTATCATGAATCTAAATTAGATAAACTCTAAAATAAATACCAGAAAATATGGGTGGATCCAGCTCTACGGGTGGGGTGTTACGGCACCCACAGGCCTTGATTAATACTTTGTATATATGTGTATAAGTATAACAAATCGTATATATAATATACATGCCACCCAATGAACCATTCGTTGAATGGTGCAGTTGGCAAAGGGTGCATCTTTCCAGCAGGGCGTCGAGGGTTTAAATCTCCATGACAACACTATTTTATTTTTTATCCTGGGGGGCTTTCATTTTTTTAATTTTTTTTAATTTTTTAATTTTTAGTCTCTCACTCCCCTCAATTAGTTCCTTTATTTGTTGCTTCTTACTTATTTACTTATCTTTAATTAATACTAGTGTTGTGTGATATTTTATATTAATTATAGATTAATATTAAATTTTTAACGTCATATAGGATATTAATAACAAATATTTAAATAGCCTTTTAAAAGAAAAAAACTTTTAAAATGATGGATATTGTTAAACCTTTAATGTAAAGGTTCTTTAAATCTTTAGCCTCACACTAAGTGAAGATAATTGGATTGAAACTATGATTTTTTTTTCCTCTCAACTATATGATATTAGATGATGTATACAAATTTGAATTTTAAGGTGAAAATCTCTTGTTTTCTCAAAGTTACAGAGAATAAGGTCTTTTATTTCTACACAAACATAAAGAGAAACACTACATAGGTGTATATCTTTAATATTAGAATATTTATTAAAAAAAGACAGTACTAAAAATGTATATTTGATCGATATATTTATAAATATCAAGAAAACTAAATAACCCGAACCATAACTTAAAATGAAGAACCAATCCATTTACCATTTAAATAATATAGCACCCCTAACTTTTAAATTTTGATTCCGCCTCTGTCTGAAAATAATGAGAATAAGTTAATTAGTTATTTCATCACATCATATTCAAGAATTGAGAATATAGTTATTGGGTTTGAGCCCCTAAGACTATCTAACCTACATCAAAATACATAAAAAAAAAAAGATATATAAATTATTTTTGACTTTCTGTATATATACATGAAATTGAACATACACCAACATGAACTGTCGTGAGATCAATATAACAAATAAAAAAAATCCAAATTATTAGCGATAACAATAAATATGAATATTCATAATCTTTACTCTACAAAAATCTCGTTAAATGATTTAGCGATTTTAGATATAATAATGTTAACTCAATTGTCATTAAATATTTTTACGATAACAAATATTGTTACAAAAAAAATCTATTGCCACTAAATGTTTCTTTTGTTATAGTGAACGATTGAGATCCCTCTGACCTATATAACCAGATATCTTGAATTCGAGTCCCTAAAATTATTAAAAATAATATATGTTTGTAGTGCGTCTCATAAATTTAGTCGGACCCCAATACAAATATCGGACATACATACACTTCTCCCCCCTCTCTTGTTTCTCTCTCTTCAACAATATCATTAACACCATCACCTCTTTCTCTCCCGCCATTAAATGCTATTTGCATCTTCTATATGCACTCTACATTAACTCCTCTTTATTTCACACATTTCTTCTTATCTCTCTATTTCTTCCCTTTGTTTTTTCCTCCCATATTCTTATCTCCCTTTCTTTGTTCTTCCTTTTTCCCTCAAGAAATATTCTTCTTAAAATTCTATTCACACATTAAAAAAAAGTGGTTTTGTAGTTTACTACCAACTTTTTTTTTTTTGGTTGAAAAGTTAGATCTAAACCCTAAGAACTTCAAGAGGGTTTTGTGTTCTTATAATACTTTCACTTGCAAGGCTTCAAAGATTGTGAGTTTATTATATACTTTCATGTTTTCTTCTTTCTTTTTTCTTTTTTTTTTTTAATTTGAGAAATTACTAAGTTATATTTAGTTCAAAAAATTGTTCTAAATATGCTTTATAGTTTGTCCATACTTTTTTCTTCAAACCAAATAAATACAAAACATCATATATGTTCATAACTTGGACTTTTTTTTTTTTTGAAAGATGAATTAAAACAAAATATTAAATGCATATCAAATTAAAACTTGAATTGCAACTTTCAAATACACTTGCCAATATATATGAATAAATTTTTTTATGTCCAAACACTTATTTATCTTGACTACAATTTTTTTTTGTAGAATGAAAATTATGGCTAAAGTTGGAGTAGTATATAGAAATATTCGTGGACGTTATGTGAAGATAATAACATAAGTATGGGGGTGGGAAAGACATTTTTTTGACTTTGGGTCCTCAATAGTGTCAATTTTCTTTCTTTATTGTTTTTCCTATAAATTTATAATTTTCAGTTCTTTTTTTGGCATATCAAAACAGACATTAGAGAGAGAGAGGGAAAAAAAAGTCTTTTTGTTTGACATATCAAAAACCAAAAGTCAAATTTTCCCATTTGTTCTTTTTTTTTTAAAAAAAAAAAAAACTAACAAAACATAAAAAGAGAAGTCTTTCTAGGGTTTACTTGAGAGACTTGACTAACTCTCCATATTCTTTTATGTTAATTAATCGTATCTAGTATTCAGAGTTTATTTCGATTTAATACAATTCGTACTAGCATAATTCCTTTCTTCTTTTCTCCATATCCATTTTCGAAATCAGATCCAGAATTTGAACTTTATAAGTTTCTAACAAGTTACACGGATCTTCATTTCTTTAGGTTTTGTTTAATTTATCCCTCCTTTATTGTAACTAAAATGTTACAATTTTTTGCTTTGTTTTTGCAGGTAACAAATCCATAGCTTAGCAAGAAGGATAATATTATAAATACTTATAAGTGAAAAATGTTTGGGCAAAACATATTTGATAAGAGCAACCATCATCTATTCGACGACATATCCAAAATTTAGACGTTGTGAGTTCTGATATGCTACTTTAAATTACACGTATCATAAAAGGAACTCAAGTAGGTTTGTCAATCTTCATTTATCCCAAGTTTTTTATAAAAAAAAAAATTATAATCCACATTTATATAATGTATTTAACTAATTAATGTACTTACAATTTTATTTTTATTTTTATGACAGGTTACAAACTCATAGCTTATCAAGAAAAGGATATATATATGTATATTTTTGATATTTAGAAGTGAAAAATGTTTCAGCCAAATATGTTTGAGAGCCACCATCATTTACTTGATATGTCACATAAATCACCAGAAAATGATTTGGATTTACTTAGAGATAATGATGAATTTGAGAGCAAATCAATGGCAGATATTATGGAAAATAATCCTTGTGATGATGATCAAGAAGTTGATCCTAATCAACGTCCAAACAAAAAGAAACGTTATCATCGTCATACACAATTACAAATTCAAGAAATGGAAGCGTAAGTACTCTTTTATACATATATAACTTTTATACATCGTCAGTACAAAACTGTTTGAACATATAATTTTCTTTTTTTTCAAATTTAAGCTAAATCTATATCCAAACACCTACTAATTTTTTTCTACTAGTAGATTGTTTGTTGTATTTTATAGACAAATTAATTATGTAAAAAATTCTTTATACTTTTAGAATATTATCTAAACAAATATGAGTTAATATTACTTTGTTTGAATATTTTACAATAAAATAACAAGATATATTTTTCTAAATTTTTTTTCAGGTTTTTTAAAGAGTGCCCTCATCCAGATGATAAACAAAGAAAAGAATTAGGAAAAAGATTAGGGTTAGAGCCTTTGCAAGTGAAATTTTGGTTCCAAAACAAGCGTACTCAAATGAAGGTAAGACTATTTTACACTAACATTTATACTATTGTTTTTATTTATTTAATCTATTATCTATTTTGTTTTTATTTGATACAAAGATTGCATGTATCGAGCTTAAATGGAGATAATAGATGATAAAAAATTATATATATATAGTTCACCTCAACTTGTTTATACGATTAAGGTATATACATTGCTATTCTTCTTGAATTGAAGTGTGGAAGCAGTAATTAATACTTGGATTAGTGTTCCTTAGAGTGCGATTCTTTCTCAAATCTTGCGTGTATGCAAAATTTTATGCACTCACACTTCTTTTTTTAAAAAAATAAAAAACAAAATAAAAGTGGTGGATAAGTGAGTGGATATATAATGCATACATTAGGGTATATTATATTTGTATCACACTGACCAGATTCTATGTGAACACGCGATACTTTATGCATCAGATTCTTCTTTTATTATTTTATTTATTCAGTGATTAAAATTAACTTTTATTCAATTTTTATTATGTAGGCGCAACATGAACGCCATGAGAACTCAGAATTGAGAGCTGAAAATGAGAAGCTTCGCGCTGATAATATAAGGTATAAAGAAGCACTCGGAAATGCTACTTGCCCTAATTGTGGAGGCCCTGCTTCCATTGGGGAAATGTCATTCGATGAGCAACATTTGAGGATCGAGAACGCTCGTCTTAGAGAAGAGGTATCACAATATCACTAATCAAAAAATACGATACATGAATTAGTATATTCTTGCATACACGAGTTCAACATTAAAACTTGATGGGTACTTTTAGTCGTATAACCTTACATGTTTTGTGTTTCGTATATCAATCTGTCATTTTTATACGATTTTATGATTTTTTTTTCCCTTTCTTTTTAGATTGATAGAATATCAGGAATTGCTGCAAAATATGTTGGGAAGCCCATGCTTACCTATCCTAATCTTCCTCCTACCGGCCCGACCCGTTCACTCGATATCGGTGTTGGTAGTTTTGGGCCTCAAACGGGCCTTGTTGGAGAAATGTACAGTGCTGGTGACCTTTTAAGGTCAGTTTCAGGCCCAATAGAGGCTGATAAGCCCATGATCATTGAACTTGCTGTAGCAGCTATGGAAGAACTTGTAAGAATGGCCCAAACTGGAGAGCCCTTATGGATTACAGGCCCAGGCCCAGATAATTCTATCGAAACGCTATGTGAAGAGGAATATGTTCGGACTTTTCCTCGAGGCATTGGGCCTAAGCCTTTGGGCCTAACAACTGAAGCCTCACGAGAATCTGCTGTCGTTATTATGAATCACATCAATTTAGTCGAAATTCTAATGGACGTGGTACGACTTTTTTTTTTGTTGGAGCTTTTTCGTGTTATCTAGATTTTATTTCCGCCTTTAAAAAGACCATTTTAAACTTTGTCTTTTTTTTTTTATAATAATTCAATAATGTCTTATTTAGTACTAATTATTGTGTTTTATTGTAATTCAGAACCAATGGACAAATGTTTTTGCTGGACTAGTATCAAGAGCATTGACATTAGATGTCTTATCAACTGGAGTAGCTGGAAATTACAATGGAGCTTTACAAGTGGTATGATTAAAAATTCTACTACTTTTTTTCTATTCTCGAGTTTGACTTCTATTTACTGACAGTATAAACGAATCATAAAAAGTGTGATTGATAGCCTGAAAATAAGACATGTTACCTGTTACAACAAATGTAACGTCTTCTAATTGGCGTGTACTTATGTTACATTTTTATTTCAGATGACAGCTGAGTTCCAGGTCCCTTCACCATTGGTTCCAACGCGCGAAAATTATTTTGTGAGATATTGTAAGCACCATGCTGATGGAACGTGGGCTGTTGTTGATGTCTCCTTGGACAATTTACGACCTACTTCAGTGTCGCGTTGTAGAAGAAGGCCATCGGGTTGTTTAATTCAAGAATTACCTAATGGTTACTCCAAGGTAAAGCCACTCTGAATATGATTATAGAGACGGATCCAATATTAGAAGTTCCTTTACATGTATTCAAATTCTGAATCCGCGTGTAATCATAGTAAGTGTTAAGAGTTTCGTTGTTTTATTAATTATTTCTCATTTTATCCCTCTAGGTTACATGGATCGAGCACGTTGAAGTGGATGATAGAGGTGTTCATAACATCTATAAACCTCTTGTCAATTCAGGCCTCGCGTTTGGGGCTAAACGTTGGGTAGCTGTGTTGGATAGACAATGTGAACGACTAGCAAGTGCGATGGCTAATAACATCCCAACAGGGGATATTGGAGGTATATATAGTATGTAAAATTAATTTCAATCGCGATCACAATTTGGTAACTATGTAAGTTATTTTTGTAGTCATAACGAGTCCTGAAGGCCGGAAAAGCATGTTAAAACTTGCTGAGAGGATGGTGATGAGTTTTTGCGCTGGTGTTGGCGCCTCAACGGCTCATACATGGACTACATTATCTGGAAGTGGTGCTGATGATGTTAGAGTTATGACTAGAAAAAGTATTGATGATCCAGGGAGACCTCCTGGTATTGTTCTCAGTGCAGCCACTTCATTTTGGCTTCCTGTTCCTCCCAAGAGAGTCTTTGATTTTCTCCGCGATGAGAACTCTAGAAGTGAGGTAAAGTCATAACGTCCATCGCGCTGAAATTTTGACTTTGATGATCAATGGTTTGATTCAATCAGTTATTTCAAGATATAACGAAGAAATTGTTATTTTGTATTCGTGTGCAGTGGGATATACTTTCGAATGGGGGGCTAGTTCAAGAAATGGCACATATAGCAAATGGTCGCGATCCAGGAAACTGTGTATCTCTGCTTCGCGTTAATGTAATGTTTTCTTCTTACTTATTATCTTGACATTATCTAGCAAAACTACATTGACTTCGCGTGGTTTTAGTAATGACCTAAAAAGATTTGAAGTTTATTGATGCAGAGTGGAAATTCGAGTCAGAGCAACATGCTAATACTCCAAGAGAGTTCAACAGACTCAACAGGATCTTATGTTATTTACGCTCCAGTTGATATTGTCGCAATGAATGTTGTGTTGAGTGGTGGTGATCCCGACTATGTTGCTCTACTACCATCTGGATTCGCTATACTTCCAGATGGTGGCGGAGGAATTACTGTTGGTACCGGTGGATCGCTTCTCACTGTTGCATTTCAGATTTTGGTTGATTCTGTTCCCACTGCAAAACTCTCTCTTGGATCTGTTGCAACTGTCAATAGTCTCATCAAATGCACTGTTGAAAGGATCAAAACAGCTGTAGCTTGTGACAGTGCTTTATGAAATATCTAAGGTACGCTATTTTAACTTGTATAAGCTTAAGTAGAGGAATCTCATAGTGACAATAGTGTTGTCTCGTGTGACCTATAGGTTGTGGAAGCAACCACTAGGATAGCCTGCCTAAATCACACCCCCATGCAATCCTGTCCTTCCCTCGACCCCGCTAACACAACATGTTTGTGCATCGGCCTGTCATTTTTCAATATAATACTACTCCTTTTTATGCTATTATAGGTTTCTATATTACTTGCTAGGCAACTAGTACCAGTTGACTTTTGCGTGATCTGATAGTGTAAAAGTTATATATCATTGTATATAAGATGAGCATCTTGTTTTATGTATATACATCGATAGTTTTTATGAAATAGAATCTTGAAGTAACAGTAAAGTAATATATGTGTGGCCTATATATTAACGAGTTCAACTTGTGGAAGTAGTTAACTAATATTTGTATTAAGGTAGGTTGCGTACGTTACACTGACGAAAATATAAATATTTGATATTGCAGATTTATTTGAAGGATGGAGGAGGAGTCAAGAACGAACCTCAAAAGTAATCCTTTGTTAGCAAATATGGGATTTGTTTGGGTGAAACAAGGAAGCAAAAAAATTGGAAATTTTGCTAGCATGCAAATGTAATAGGTTCGGGTATTGACTTCACAAGTTGATGTAACTTTTGAATGTGTTAACCAAACAAGTCCTTATTTTACTTGATCATGATCAAGCTTAAAAAAATTTCAAATTGAAGCTAATTATGTTATTAGCAATTTTTTCACTTTTCATTTTGTTTTTGTTCAATGAGAAATTTGAGTCAAGTTTATTACTCCTTCTATCTCTAATTATTTGTCCACTTTTGAAATGACATACCTATTAAAGAAATAATAACATAGTGAATTTGTCATTTTACCTCTATTAATTATGAAATGAATGAATTAAAAACTTAAGATTTTCAAGAAATTATATATTTTTCAAAGTAATTAATTGACGGTATAGGTAAAAAAAATTGTCGTTATTGATTTGTCAAAAATAAAGAAATAATTAGGGACAACTGAAAAAAGAAATATTGACAAGTAGCTAGGAACAAAAGTAGTTGCAGTTACCGGGAGAAAATTAGCTAGAAGTTCAATCATAGACTGGGATATGCAATATTTGGATTAAATCGAAAAATCAAATCAAATCAAACTGAATTCTAATTTGGATTTATTTTTTTTTGGATTTCTTGATTTGGTTTTGAATTTAATTTATTTTGTTTGGTTTTTGGTTAATTTTTTGGATTTAAAGAAAATGAAAATCGAAAAACTGAATTATATATGTGTGCGCGCCCCTTTGTGTGTGTGCGAGTGTATTCGCATGCATGCATATGTGTGTTCGCGCATGTCCATGTGTTCGCGTTCGTGTAAATTAAGTTAGAGTTAATCACTTTTGTTCTTTTTTAGTTATTTTCATTATTAATTGGTTTATTTGTTATGTTTGGACATCTATAATTGATATACTTTTAAGTATTGTGTTGTTGAGATAAGTGTCAAAAACACACCTAAAATATCCCTTTTTTTGAGTTTATACGTAAACTATTGAGAGTTTGAGTTTCATACATAAACTATCATTTTTTAGTTTGAGAAACACACCTCTATAGATTTGTGTAATACACTCTCTTTTGTTTGAAAAAACATGAACACATAACATTCCACATTAATAAAATATTTCAATGTCAAAAGTTAAATAATATATATTAATATTATTTTTTTTGGAATATAATTTTTTAAACGTAGTATTAAAAGTGTGTGTGGTGTATATATATATATATATATATATATATATATATATATATATATATTATTCATTTTTTCAAATTGCTAATATAGCTTTGTTATGTTTCTAATTATTCACATAACCAATAATCGAATCGAAAAATCCAAACAAAAGGGGGGAAACCAAATCAAACCAAACCAAATTTGATTTTGGTTGGAATAGATTACACTTCTCTAAAATCAAAAATAAAAAAATGCAAACTAAGTAATACAATATCAAACTGAAAATTCGAATACACACCCCTAATCATAGAGATACCATCAGCTACAAAATTTGCTTCTCTATAAAAATGTACTCCCTCCATTATGTCATTTTTTCCATTTACACTTACATTAAAATATAAGGTAATTTTACCCTTATACACTTATTTAATATTTGCTTATGACAACTTTGTAATAAGTGACAAAATGTTAGATTTCAAAAATATAAATGCATTTAGATGACAACTTAAATTTTAGAGTTTATTTTTGGAGCCAAATTCTTTTACCGATTAATCCAAAAAATTTCAAAAATCAAGGTTTTACCACCTCAATTTTTGTGTATATTTTGTGTAAAATGTTTTTAAATATTTTTATATATAAATTTTTAAGGCAAACATGAAAACATCAGAAATGATTCATATAGTTGTAATCTTCATTTTTTCTTTTGTGTTCATAATTTTTTTTCTTTTTCAATAAATAATAGATGAAAATTTAAATGATGACAACGTAAACGAAGAGTCATTAAGATCATTAATTCTTGTTTAACTACATTAGAGATGATTCATGTAGTTGTAACCTCCATTTTTATCTTTTATTTTTAATTTGTTCGTTGATTATTTTTTAAAAAAAAATCAGATTTTATAGAATAAGAAATTAATAAAAAAGTGTATAATTAATAAATAAAGTACTCTTTCAATGAAATTAATTACTTATAGATTTTCTAGGTTAGTCAAAGTAAATATATTTTCAAGATTAATTACTTAATTGATCAAAGGTATAATGGATAAAAATGGTGATTCATACCTAAATTTTATAAAATAACATATATTATGATCCAGATATTTTTTTAAAAAGATAACATATAATACATGACAAAGAAAATACAATAAAAGATCACCTAATTATCTCAAAAAAAAATCACTTAATTTTATACGTCGATATTGTCACCATTCCGATAAGACATAATATTTCAAAATCCCCAACGCACAAACTTTTATAGATCGATATTATCACCATTCCGATAAGGCACAATATTTCAAAGTCCCCCAACGCACGAACTATTCTTACTCTACGGATTAATTAATATCAACAAGAAAACTATGAATATATCTGACACTAAAATTTAATTGGCATCCACCATTCAGTCATAATTTAATGAAGTTGTGAGTTGTTGAGTATCTTTGTGGTTCCCATTTCTGACTCATTAAAATTAGTATTCAATGTAAAAGTAGCAAAAAAACTTTTATTAACAGTCTATTTTACTAAATTAATTTATTAATAATCCGAAAAAATCTAAAACATATTTAAGTTTTGATAAAAATTATTGTAATATGAATTTTGAAATGTCTTTTTTATTTCTATTATTTAGTAATATATTTTAAAAGAATATATATGTTTATGTAGACATTATAAATATTGCATTATTATAAATAGTAACATATCTACGTTAGCATATTTATACCTTTAAAATATACTATTGAATAGTGCAGGGATGTAAGAAGTCTTTCATAATGTTTGATATCATAACAGTAATTTCGATCAAAATTAAAGTGTTTTTCAGACCCTTTTACTTTAATAATCCTTTGAAATTTTAAATATGAATTTTATATTGTTATTTATATTAAAGATAATATGAAAAAAAGTTAATTTTTTTCCTTGATATTACAAAATGCATTGATAAGTAAAAAAAAAAACATCTAATTTTAATATAGGAGCCAAGTAAGATAAAAAAAAATCAAATATTTATATAGTACTCTCTTCGTTTTTGCTCAATGGATACAAAACACCCATGCTTTAGCACCTACTGCAACAGCAAACACCGATTTAACTTGTGGGGGGTGATTTAAGGTGATTTAATAGCGAATAACTATTACTGAACAAAGAAATTAGTACGATTAACTAAAAAATTAATTACACTATTGTGTTATTTAAAAGATAAGTAATTAGAGTTAGGGTGGAATGATATAAACATTTAATAAATCTTTTATCGTCAAAATCGATTATAACAATCTTTAATTTAAAAATATAGAATAATTAAGGATTGTGGAGCTTATAATTTATAATTGCAAAATTTGACAATTTAAAAACTAAGAGATTACTTGAATACTTTGATAGTAGTTGACAAAACACTAAATATTCCTTCTAGGATTCTACAATAATTAAATTACTTGTCATTTGGTATTTTTTGACTTTTAATTTAGAAAACCTAATTAAATTGCTAATTTGTCCTAAACAACACGTAAAGAAGAGTACATTAGTCAACTAAAATTGGTTAGTCCTCCTTGAAATCCTTAAAGTTGTTCACAATTAATTCTATGTTATTAAGTATAAAACTGAGTTTAAAAAAAGTCAATTACCATAATTAAGTGATAATATAGACTTTGTACATAAAAAGGAAAAACATCTTTACACCAAATCGATGAAGGTATGAAGGTACGATATGTATATGTTATAGACAAATTTTAATAGTTTTGTATTGTTTGTTTTGGTGTAAAATTCAATTTGCAATACGTATTTAAACACATCATAAATATAATTCGTTGAAAAATTATATTATAGATTTTGAGTACGAGTAAGTTTTTATGAATCGTTTGTCTTGTGATGTACAAGCACTACATTAACTCCAAACCTAACAAGAATTTATTTTAAGAGGATAATTATACACAGAGTCAATGTCTTTACTTTGATTTTATGAATTTTTAATTTTCGAATGATGATTTCTTGGTTCTTTTAGATTTAATACTTAATATATATATATATATATATATATATAATAAGCTTTTATGACATTTTTTAATTATATTCAAGATCTTACTCGATTAAACAGAAACTTTACTTCTCAATATTTCTACGATGGTTCAAATTTAGCACGATCCAATAATTTGGTAATACGCCGTGATATGATATAACCCTCTTTGTACTACATCTAACTTCCTCATCTTAGAATTCTCGTCAAAAGATCTCGATGGTTTTGTGAGTGGTTCATATGCTTAATTATAATTTTCTTACATTATTTGAATAAAATTACTAAATTAACTAAATTAACGTTCAAACTTCTAGCTCCGCCTCATCAATATAAGTAGGTAGTCATCATAAATTTTCTAATGACTTAAACAATCGTGATGGGTCAATAAATATTTTATGTTATAAAATCTTAATGTAAAGTACTTCTTGATGATATAGACTATAGTATATACTAATAATTGGGGACACGAATTTATTATCAGTGACATATAATAAATAATAAACTTTTACTTTTATAAAACAGCCAACTGCTATAAACTGTTTGAAGAATGAATATGGACATACAAAATTAATATTGTATTTAAAATATATGGTAGTGTTAACCAGGAGCATTTTAATTTGAGGATAACGATCTGATAAGAATCTCATTTGTTTCGAGGCGAATCTAAAATATAAAGAAAATGGATTCAAATAATATGATAGATCATATGGAAATCTAGAAACGTTTGAAGTTTTAATAATGAACTAATCGATTCTCTAGGGTTTAGGCATAGTAAACAAAAGCTTTAGTTAAATATACTTTGATATAATTGTACCCTATAGCAAATTATTGTTATTTTCGCCTCTCCTTGGTGGAATCTCGCTCGCCACTCTCATTTGGTGATAGTTTCGATCGCCTCTCTCGTTTTTATACAAATACAAATGAATAGAATTTGTTTGTTTTTGTATAAAGCGAAAGAAATTGTATATATACATATTTTTTTGTTACCCTTTCCGAAATTCCTCGCCACACTCTCAGATCTCGCTCTCCACTCTTGCCTCTCTCGCTTATACAAACAGAAACGAAATGTATAAATTGTGTTTCGATTTGTATAAAGCGATGGAAAATTATACATATACATGCAAATACGTATATCTTCGTCCTATACACTTGTAATTATACAATACAAATATTCCCTGACCAGTTTTCTTTTATCTTTCTCTCTTTCTCATTTTATACATACATCAAAGGAAAGTGGAATCATACCTTAGTTCAGGATCTCCTACAACTGCTTTCTTTTGTATATGTATAGAGAATTATACAACTGGTTTCTTTGTATATGTATAGCGAGTTATACAACTATTTTTTAAAATATGTATAGCGAAATATACATATTTATGTTTGCTATGGAACGCAACTATGCAAACTATAGCTATAGGATAGAAATATGATTTTTATGTTAGCTATATGTGAAAGTTACTCAATTATATATTCGCTTCCATCAAAGATTTACTACTTCACTTATATCTTCAACACTTCATAGGGAAAGTTCTAATTCACACACAATTAATATTAGGTAGCGCTCGAAAAGCATAATATCTCTAAGGTATAAACAAATTCATGATTTTAATTTTGTTTGGTTCAATGAACCTAATGGTTCTTAACATTAAATTTTTGCACTTGTAAATTATGAGTTCAAAATTCATTATTATTTGTCAAAGACTTTTGAGGTAATAAACAAACCATACTTGATGCAATAATGCATCTTTTTGTTTAAAAAAATGTCAAAGAAAGCAGTTACAAACATGACTATATATTTGAAGGTTTCAAATACTTGGCTCATGAAAGTGACTCAAAACCTAAACTCAATATGTCACACCACGAAGTTATTGACAAATGAAAGATCAGGCTTATGAGAATAAGCCGGCATCATTTGGTTCAATGAAAGTTATAATCAAAGGCGGATTCAGAATTTTAATTCTATACATTCAGAACTCGGGTTCCAGCCACTAACCCCATCACCTCGAGGGCTCGTAGTTCCATATTTTTCTACAATTGCAGTGAATTTTACACAGATAAATCCAGGCTGACATAACGACTATATAACAATAAATCAAGAAACCTATCAACAAAGTCAAGACAGATGGACTGTGAGCAAATGCAAGTATCATTTTACTATTCAAGATCAAACTCGTTTTTGCAAGCCTCGTGCAATTTGATATCACAATCCACAACCCAAAACATAAAACGAGGAACGAATCAATCAACAAAACCAAGTAATATAGCCCATTCAACATATAGATTCATAGTAGTGTTATCCCCAATGAGGTCGTAGTATAAAAAATGATACTACGATCAATAACAACATAACCTGTGCAATCCCACAAGTAGGGTCTGGGGAGTATAGTATGTACCCAAATTGGGTAGAGAGGTTGTTTCCAATGAATCATCCGCTCAAAAGGAAAATTGTGCACCACCAATCTTACAATTATATAACATGTAAGAAGTCCCAAAATAAACACGGTTTATCTTCACTGATAATCACTAGCGCTCCAATTAAAGATGGAATAATATGTGTTATGATTTATGAACTTACTAAACAAAATAACAATGGTATTTACAAACATACCACCTATTGATATAGTCAGCTAACTTCCATCAGTGGGAAGTGATGCCATGAAAGAATTGTATGACGATTCCAGATCGAAGTGGAGCTGGCGAGCCTGTTGTTCTGTCAACTCATCTGCAGCCCCCATCTTCGACAGTCTTGAAAGCCACTCTCTCATCTTTGTCTTCCCTTCAAAATCCACTGGCAGAATCGATAGTTTATTGAGGGAAGATGACAGATCTGATAATAGGGGATAGACCTGGTCTACGGCAATCATGTTCAACTTTAACGAGTCCATTGCAGTGATAAAATTCTGCACACATTCGGCCACAACAGCTGCTGAACTCACAGATGACATTGCAGCAGCAGCTCGGTGTTCTACAGTAGCTGGCACTCCAGAGGTCACAAGCCGGTTTAGGGCAGCAGGGCAATCCATTTTGTATGTGTCATGAAATCGCTCAATGTTAGGTACAGTATCCCTTAATGTAGAAGATAGGGTTTTGAACTGAGCAATGAGTTTCTGGCACTCAGTCTCATATTCAGCTGCTGAAATGATGTCACGAACATAAGCCTTCTCTAGCTTCTCTGTTGCTTTGATAATAGCAAAGAGTTCAGCTAAGTTGTCATACATTTCTCTTTCACGCTTGTCATTCCATAGCTTAACCTCCATTTGAGTTTTCAAGTATATTTGAAATAGGAAACCTTTTACAATAGGGTTGGAGAAGAGAATGGGACACGCGCAAAGATGCTAATCTTTGTCACTGCAAAAACATCACAACCTAAGATTACATTGCTGCTATGACTAACAAATCGTAGAACCATAAAGACCAGATATGTAGATGAGTTTAATTTTAAGCTAATGGGACTGTATGCATACAACGGTCAAGACACATCCTTAATATTCATGTAAAATTTCACTATGATTGAGAAAAAACAATAGTTATCTTCAATCAGAACGTATAGTAGACTAAGACCTTTCACGCACGCCCCACAACAACTGTATATACTCCCTAATTTTTTCTAGTTGTGAGAACTTCCTGAGCTTAATGACAAATGCAAAGACCGTCTGTTCAGAAACTAAAGGAATTCCTAACATGCCTGAAAGTTGAAAGATGCTTTGCTTCGGCCCTGGTTAGATAGAGAATGATTTCTATAAATCAGTAGATACAACAAATATTTGAATCACCAAATTATGTTTTCCTAATGACATAAGAGAAGTACAAGTTGATATAGCTTATCAGAGCGGATTTTTTGATTGAAAAAATCCTTCTCAATTTTATTTATAATTTATAACAAAAATTAGGACCATGACCCTACAAATCAGAAAATAACAACTTTCAATGTGGCAGTCTTATCTTTTATAAACTAATGCCAATTCGGAGAAACGCAATGATGAAGCAGTGCGAGAACAGGGGAGTAGGGTAGACGGAAAACCCTAATGCCAAGGCCAAGGCCCTCCTACTACTTTTATGAAGTCCATCCAATTTCAACACAGCGTAATGAGAAGCAAGATGAACGAACATAGACACACAGATAACTAGATTATCATGATCAGATGAACCAAATCAACTCACTTAAACCTTGTGCAAGTATTTTCTCTCTTCAGCTCAAACTTTCCTCTTTTCTCCATTTTTCCATGAGTATAGTGAAGCACACAAATGATCTCAATCAACTTTCACATGAATGAGCATATAAGAGACATACTTGACACTACATTAGACAATTTTTTGCACTTCCTCGTTCCTTATTTCTTTTTTTCTCTTGTACCCATATCCCTCTTTCCTATATCAATTTTATAGCAAGTTTATCTCTTAAGCTCATTGCATCGGATCTTCTTGATCTTCTTTCTCAAGAGAAGGTCTTTAACACGTGAATTACGAGACTTCATGCAAGGGTGCACAATAGAACTTCATGCTTTTAGTAGCAAAATTAAAAGGAAAAGTGTATAACATCCCGTAGACACACTGAAATTGAAACTACAACACATCACACTTCGGCATAGTGGAGGAAACTCAACGAACTCCTATTAACATCAGCCAAATTGAATTACTGAAACCTTGTTTAGGGCAAAATGAAAACATTTACAGCTGCAGATATACATAAACTTATCTGCAGCTATTTCTATCTTCATCCACTAACTTAAAAAAACATGAACCCTACTCAAAATGTGATTATACAATATAGATGCAAACATCAGTGCACTGATGAACTTGATAAAAAGACAGAAATCAAAATCCCAAAACACCCATTAGCAAAAATGTATTGAAATCAAATCTTGAATCCCACTCTAAATATGAATATATACAATATAAACATCAGTGCATTATTGAACTTGATCAAAAGACAGAAATCAAAAACCCAAACCACCCATTAGTGAGAAATGCATGAGATCTAATCTTGAATCCTACTCTAAATATGAATACATACTTTATAAATGCAAGCATCAATGCATTGTTGAACTTGATAACAACACATCAAAATCCCAAAAAAAAAAAAGAACATGAGCAAGAAATGCATGTAATCAACCACCCATTAGTGAGAAATGTATGAAATCAACCCTCTCCCACCCCCCACTCCACACACACGTAAAAAAAGCTCACAAATCTATCGATTAGGAAATAGACCTTTCGGTCTAACTCAACCCCAATACGTTGTTAATAGAATAGACATCTAGAGCATGGAGAATATAAGATACCATGATAAAGTAATGAACTTTCGACCTCACTCAAACCAAAACTTAGCTCAAAAAGAAGGAAATCGTATCCCACCCGATATTGGACTAAACAGATAGTGTGATTGAATTGCAAAAAATAGAAAACAACTAGCATATATTTTCAAAACAACAAAAAGCAAAAAGATTCAGAAAAACCCAAATAAATAAATAAGCATGACGAAGTAACAAGAATACGAATTACAAGCTTAAATTGAAAGAATCCAGCTAAAGTCTACCTCAAAGATCACTCTAGAGTTACAAAACAGACAAAAAAAAACACTCCCATAGAATTTAAAAACAACCCCAAAACAACAAAGACCAAGTAGATTCAGAAAAACCCAATTCGAGTATAAACCAGACAAGTAACAAGAAAAACGATTACAAGCTTAAATTACAAAAAGAAAAATAGCCCAGCTGAAATTTACCTCAAAGATCATGAACATGGCATATAAGAGCTGCAAAAACAGAAAAAAAAAAAACCCAAATTAACAAAAACCAAGCAGATTCAGAAAAAACCCAAATCGAGAATAAACAAGACAAGCAACAAGAAAAAGGGATTTACAAGCTTAAATTGAAAAAAACCCAAATAAAATTTACCTCAAAAGATGAATAACATGGCGAGCACTGAACCAAAAAAAATCAAAAAATCTGAGCAGGTGAAAAAAATGATTATGCTAAGAGCAAAGTATGAAAAAGAGAGAAGATAGAGACGTATGTACAGAGAGAAGAAATGGAAGACGCGGCTTTGAATAATGGGAAGTGTGTTGCAGGCATCCAAAAATATGAGAAGAAGATTTCTTTCATTTTAAATCTTTTTTTATTCTTTTTTTTGCTTGGGTAATAAATAGTTTGCGTGTGGAATTAAAAAAAAATATATTTTTATTTCAATAAATTTATTATACCAATAAAAGATCTCCTCAACCCAAAAGCGTGAATCGAACTGAAATCGATAATTCAAATCGTAAAAAAGTTACTTAGTTTATCAATAGCCGACTTTGATTTTTCTTTTTCTTTTTTTTGTCATAGGTTCTTAATCAATAGTCCGATGGCAAAATTAAATAATTATATTTGTATTATTTTGTATTTAAAGTCCTTGACTTAGAATTTAGTTTTCTATTTTCATTTCTGGTTGTCCCAAAACTTTTGATTATTCTATAATGTGAAATTGATTGCTTTTGAGTACGATGTAATTTGTAAACGCATGTGCATGGTTCATTTGATTTGTCATCTTATTTTAAATTGATTTTCAATTTCAATATTTTTGTTGTGTCAAACCTTAACGGTTAAATCGATAACAGTCATTAATCGATAAATCAATAACCAATAAGTTGATATTTTAATGATTCTATAACTGTTTAACATCTCTACAAATCGATAACTAATAAGTGAAACCGATCAATACGTAACTCTATGTATAGTAATGGATATTTCATACTCTTTTTCGTCTCTATTTACTAGACCTTTTTTACTTATCATTTTTAACAGTTTTTTTTTCTTATTAGTATACCCTTAATTTATTAACTGAGTTAACGTCCTTGAAATATGTATTAAATAAATATATCTGAAATTATATTAACTAATAAGGGTAAAATGGTAAACTCACTATACCATTTATTGTTTTTTTAAATAGGTGTGTCAAGTCGAAATTTGATAAATAAAAAGGGACGGAAGGAGTAAGAGAGATTAGGGATTGAATTCTTGGTGCTGAGTTTGGAGTACAAGCCTTTAAATATGGCGTTAAAATATATAGTGTATAGATAACTAAGGAATCGTTTGATAGGTTGGATATAAACAAGTTATTCATGTACTACATTCTTAATCATTTGTCCAATTTTGAATTGACATGTTTGTTAAGAAAATAATAATTGACATAGTGAGTTTAACATTTTTATTTCCATTATTTATGAAGTGGATAAATTAAAATTTTAAGATTTTCAAAAAGTTCTACCTTTTCCAAAATTAATTAATTGAGGATATAATAATTAAAAAAAATTGTCTTTTCTTGATTTGTGAAAGTGAACAAGTAAAAAAAAAAATTAAATGAATGATCAGGGACATAGAGAGTGTTATTTGTATATTACTTATACGATATTTGGTAGATAGATAGGAAATAAACTATTTATGTATAAAATTAGTATGAAGTTTGGTTGGCAATTTAGAAATATGCACAATTAATACATGTATAAGCTATGAGAAAATATGTATATTATTTTATACAAAATAGAAGGTGGAATGGCTAATATGAGGTTGTTTGTTAGCTGATTTGAGGATAAGTTATAAAAGTATAAAATCGTGCATATAGTTATAACATGTTTGATAGTTGATTACGAGATAAATTATTCATGTGTAAAATTAATATGTTGTTTGAGCTTGCAATTTAAAAATTCATATAATTAATACTTGGATAAGTTATAAGGAAGTATATGTTTATTTTATATAGGATAGAAGGTGAGAAAATTAATACCTATAATATAATACATACTCTTTCATAACTAATCCCTACATTACTAATATATATATAACTCTAACTAGAGCTAAATTTCTCTTCTTCTTTTTTCTTTTTTTTGATAAATAAGGATAATATATTAATAATTAATATGCATTATTACAAGATAGTGATAACACGACCAATAATTATTTGAAAAGTAGACTAAAAATAATATCGTTACAACGTTTCGTAGAAGACGATTGACTTATGATCCGATTTCGAAAATTAAAGGTTTCGAAATTGATTTCACTATTTTAGTAATTTTGTTAAGTTTTTTTTTGGGGGGAAATTTATTATAATTTGGGAGTTGCCACTTAATTTTTTAAGAAAAAAATAAGAAAACCATTTATAAGGGAATTTTTGAAAGAAAACATTTAAATAACCAGAGTCGGGTAAGGGTTCAACTAATTCTCCAAGAAAGGGTTTAGGCATCTTAGAAAATCCTTTAGCACGCGGTTGACCGACAGATTTGAAAGTTTGGTTAATTTTATAGAGAACTTAAATTACTAAAAAAAAATTTGTTGAAAACTTGAATGAAAATCTTTTGATACTTTTAAAAATCTCTAGATAAATCTAACTAGAAACATTTAATCACTGTCAAATTCTGAACGATACAATTAATTCAAACTCATCAACATAGATCAAGGGACCTTGTTTAATAATTATGAAAGGATATAGAAAATCCTTAAGTCATTCATACAATGTCTTAAGTTAAATTAAAAGACAACTAATTTATTTTAAAAACTTAAAAATTTTATCCTATTAAAAAATTTGAATTAAATAGTTAATTTAACATATAAACATGGATTCAAAGCTAATTGTCAAATATGAAACAATATGGATAATTCTCAAGTTAATCTAAAAGCTTAAATTGTCTATCTCAGAGAATTTGAAAACTTAGCAAAACGAAATAGAAAACTTCTCCAAGGATTCATCTAAATAGACAAAAAAAAAAATGTTAAAAGTTAGCGATAATCCAACACATATTCGCAAATAACTAAATTAAATAAAGAGCGGATGAAAAGGGAATTTGGCCCCTTTCTGACTCTTGCCGCCATTGTTGCGATCAAATAAATTGGACAAGGAGATGAGTTTTGAAACCTGAGAGTACCCCTAAAGGTTTGGGAAATCTTAGTTCAATAATTTAGTTTTTGTAGTTGTTCGAGTTGAAAGAGGTGGTAGAGTCGTTTTCTCAACTCATCATTTCGGTTTACTGCTCAGAACCAGGTAATCTTCTTTTTATACAAATTTCTAGCTCCGTTTTCTTTTTTAATTTACCATTCGTGTTGTATGTCTATATAGTACTCCCTTTGTCCCTATTTAGTTGTCCACTTTAGAAATGACACACATATTAAGATAGAAATAATTAGCATAGTGAAATTATAATTTTTTTCCTTATTAATTATGGTTTCAAAAATAATTAATTAAAACTTGGAAATTTTCAAGAAATTTAAATGAGGATATAATAGGAAAAAGAATTTGTCCTTTCTTAATTTGTCAAAATAAACAAGTATATAAGAATGACTAAAAGAGGAAATATGGACAAGTAAATAAAGATAGAGGGTATAGTTTAATTACATATATTTCTAGGAAGCTCAAATGTTATGTTTCTTTCCATTTTTGATTTGATTACTGTGAATATTCATAAATATGACTCTTGCCGCCATTAACTGCATATTCACACTAATCAAATCAAAATAGGAAAGAAACATAACAATTTAAGTTTCCTAAAAAATATGTAATTAAACTACTATATAGACATACAACACGAATAATAAACTAAAAAAAAATGAAGCTAGAAATTTGTACCGAAAGAAGATTACCTAATTCTGAGCAGCGAACCGAAATGGCGAGTTGAGAAGACGACTCCACCGCCTCTTTCAACTCGAACAATCATAACAGTTAAACTATTGAACCAAGATTTCCCAAATCCTTAGAGGTACTCTCGGGTTTCAAAACTCGTCCCGTTGAACAGTGAATGAAGAAGATTTAAATAGGAAAGATTCTAGGTTGAATTTGAGGGGGAAAACGATGTTGAAATTTTAGTTCAAAATTTGAAATTTCAAAGGGATAAAGGACGAGCTGGAATTTGTCCCAAACTTGTCCAAATTTTAGTTCAAGATTTTGTTGAATGTTTTGGTGGGAAATGGGCCGCTTAATAGGTAAAAAAGGGCCCAAAGCTTGATCTTTTAAAGGGCCGAAGAAATTTGTCTAACAACTAAATAAGATGAATTAATATTAGTTTACGAGCTTTTTCATCTTAACAAAATAAGAATAGCTAATTTAATTATAAATTAAATAATTTAAAATTATAACCATTATTCAAATTAAATTAATTTAATAAAATACTTATCAAAATATTAAAAAAAAATTGAGATGATTAAAACGATATATAAATAATGTAATGGGCCATAAAGCACCTTTTATGAATAGACCCAGGTATTCTATTAGTGTCATCTATGGAAAAAAATAAAGAAAAATTGTAGAAAACTCACCTTTTAATTTATTTATTTTCATTATCTCCTTATAAGTTTTATAAATTTTTAAAATCTCTCATTTTTTTCTTGAGTCAAAAACGACATTAATATATCCGACACTCTATTAATGTTTCTGACCCTTTTTCTAATGTATCAACAATTTGATTATTTGGCCATTAATACATTCGGACCTTCCATTAATAGATCCGGTCCTCTTTTTTAATGTATCAATGCATATATTCGATCCTCTTTATAATGTAACATTGCTTTGGTTATTTATGTATTCTTCAGACCTTCCAATAATGTATCCGTTTGAGAAATTTTTATAATTATAAACTTTTAAGGAATAAATTATAATTTTACTTAAAATATGTGATTTATATAGTTTGCTCAAATAATAATAACTTTATAATTATCTAAACTTTCAATCATTACAATATATAGTCAATTGATTTTATATCCCAAAGTATTTATGGATAATTTTCTACCATCAGCGTCATCAATGGAAAAAAACAGTAACTTTATAATTATCTTAACTTTTAATAATCACAATATGTAGTCAACGGATTCTATATCCCAAATATTTATACATGATTTTCTTCCTTCAGTGTTATCGATGGAATAAAACGATAACTTTAAAATTTTCTAAAGTTTCAATAATTACAATATGTAGTCGACAAATTGTTTGTAAATACTCTCGACCAATGTGTTTACTATTTAATCATACTATCAAAGTATATGTATAATCTAATCATATAAAAGAGAAAGAAGCAGTGTTTTCGTGAAAAAATTATCAGAACTCACTGTATCAGTGAGTAAAAGCATGCAATGCTGCTTCCTATGGATAGCTAGCCATTAATGGTGATTAACGAGAATGAGAAGAAGAGAAGAAGAGAGTGTTTGTGGATTTAGCCAAGCAAAAACTACTCTTTCATTCATCAACAATACACTATATACATGTGATTAAGAATCTTCTCGAAATGAATAAAAAATGTAACTAACTAAGTAACTAACTAATGTAACTAACTAACAGAATTTGTTAATACACTATTAAACTACTGTTAACATAGATAATTAGTTGTAATTCTCAATACCCCTCCTCAAGTTGGTGGTAATGACTTTACAGCCAACTTGTTCAAGATTGCAGCATGTTTGACACCATTGAGAGACTTAGTAAAAATGTCTGTCAATTGTTCATTTGTAGGCACATGTTGAATCGAGATGAGCCCCTCCTGCAGCTTATCTCGTACAAAATGGCAATCCACTTCAATGTGTTTGGTTCTTTCATGGAAGACAGGATTATGTGCTATGTGAATGACAGCTTGGTTATCACAGTACACAGCAATAGGAGAAGGATGAGGAATAGTTAACTCAATGATCAGTCTATGTAACCAAACCAATTCACCTACCACTTTCCTAAGTGATCTGTATTCAGCTTCTGCAGATGATAATGAAATTGTTTCTTGCTTCATAGACTTCCAACAAATAGGGCTGTCTCCAAGTAATACCAAGTAACCACTTACAGACCTTCTTGAATCTGGACATGTAGCCCAATCTGAATCACAGTATGCTCTCATGTTACAATCAGAATTTCTTGACAAATAAACTCCCAATGTAGGATCCTGTTTTATATATCTAAGTAAGTGAAAAGCTGCCTGTAAATGAGGAAGTCTAGGATCCTGCATGAACTGGCTCAGCTGTTGGACACTGAAGGCTATATCCATTATAGTGTTGGTGAGGAAATTCAACTTCCCCACAAGTTTCCTGTAATAAGTAGGATCAGAGAGAGGAGCTCCTTCCTTAGCCCTGAGTTTAACATTGGGATCAAGAGGGGATGATAAAGATGTGTAGTTGGAACACTCATACTCCTTCAGTAAGTCCAATACAAACTTCCTTTGTGAAATAAGGACCCCTCCTGCAGTGTCAAGTATTTCCATGCCCAAGAAATAGTGAAGTCTACCAAGGTCCTTAATTTTGAATGTCTTATCTAAGTACATTTTCAGTTGAGTGATCTCAATTGTGTCTGTACCTGTCAAAACTATGTCATCAACATAAACTGCCACAAACACCACCAGTGAATTAGATTTCTTGTAGAACAAAGAATGATCATAATGTGAGTGTGTATAGCCTCTCTAAGAGACAATGCTTCAGTCAATTTAGCATACCACTGTCTACTGGCTTGTTTAAGGCCATATAAGGACTTGTTAAGCTTACAAACTAGACCTGGCTCACCTACATCAAGACCTTGAGGCACTGACATATATACTTCTTCATGCAAATCACCATGTAGAAAAGCATTGTTGACATCAAGTTGAAACAACTCCCAGCCCTTTTTCACAGCACATGCCATCAATGTTCTCACAGTAGTCATTTTAACAACAGGTGAATATGTCTCAGTGTAATCTATCCCAGCCTTTTGAGTGTATCCCTTAACCACCAATCTGGCCTTGAACCTTTCTATGCTACCATCAGCTTTATGTTTCACCTTATAAACCCATTTGCATCCAATGACTTGTTTACCTATAGGTAGTTTAACTAGATCCCAAGTTTCATTTGCATGTAGAGCATCAAATTCCTGTTCCATTGCCTTTTGCCATGCAGGATTATTTGCAGCTTCTTCATAGGAGCATGGTTCACTGTCACAACAAATGCTTTCAACCAAGACTTGACTTTTAGAAGCAATGACTTCAGGGCTTATGTAATGGTGTTTATTAAGGAATGTATTGGAGGCCAGGTTATTGTTGAAAATGGTATTGATGTTGGAAACAGGATTTGAGTTGGTTTTTAGCTTAGGAAGTGACAGAATATAATCTTTTAAATGATGAGGTGTCTTAACTACTCTGTTGGATTTTCTTTGTGGTATAGGTGGATTTGATAACTCAGTTTGTGTAGTTGGTGAGGAATATGGTGATATAGGATTAAGAGATAGAGTTGTATGATTATCAATTACATCCAAATGGTTGTTCAACAGTGTATCACAAGGTTCACAAAAATCAGTAGAACAAGGTTTTGAAACAGAAGGAAAAATGTTGTTTTCTGAAGATAAAACAAATGGAAAAATCTTTTCATGAAAAATCACATCTCTTGAGATTTGTATTTTCCTTGTGGCAAGACTCATTACCTTGTACCCTTTGATTCCAGAAGGATGTCCTAAAAAGATATGAGGGGTGGTTCTTGGTTCTAATTTGTCTCTATGGACTTTAGGTAGTGTGGGATAACATAGACATCCAAAAGACCTTAATTGACTATACTTTGGGTTTTTTTTATAGAGCATCTCATAGGGACACTTGTTTTGAAGGAATGTGGAAGGAAGCCTGTTAATGATGTAAGTAGATGTAAGAATACAATCACCCCAGTACTTGGTAGGTAATTTGGACTGAAAGAGGAGAGCTCTAGCTGTTTCAAGTAGGTATCTGTGTTTTCTCTCTACTATGTTGTTTTGTTGTGGTGTATAGGGGCAGCTTTTCTGATGTGTGATACCTTTAGCTTGGAAGAATTTGAGTGTTTCATTATTGTTGAACTCTAAACCATTATCTGACCTGATGCATTTTATAGTTGTTTGGAACTGGTTCTCTATCATGTTAACAAAGGTTTGAAGGACTTGTATGACATTGCTTTTGGTGCTTAACAAATATGTCCAGATATCTCTACTATAGTCATCCACTAAGGTAATGAAATATTTGTAATTGTCATATGTAGGAACATGATAAGGACCCCATAAGTCAATATGAAGTAGTTCAAAAATGTTCTTAGAATGTGTTGTGCTTGGAGTGAATGGTAACCTGACTTGTCTTGCCATTGGACATATGGTGCATGTGAAGGGCTGTTTGGCAGAAAACTTAATAGGAATAGTAGGTATATTTCTCATTTTCACAAAAGGTACATGGCCAAGTCTATTATGCCATAGTAAATCCACACCATCTTTCAGAGATTCAAGAGATGCATAATTGTTCAACACATCTGTATTATTAGTAGAAGGACTATCAAAGATTACAGGAACCTCTCTAGATTGTTTAACAGATGATTTATTACAAGATGAAGCTGGAAATGAAGAACACCTACAACTATGAGATATGAAATTACAAACAGAATCAGAGGCATGAGTAGTGTCATTCAAGCATCTCCCACACATGTAGTAAATGCCATCCTTGCTACTACCAATTTCCTGAGGCCTCTTCATTGAAGGGGCCTGTAATAGACAAGTTGTATCAGTAAACGAAAGTATGCATTTCATTGAAGAGACTAGAGACTGGACTGAAATGAGATTATACTTGAAGGAGGGAACATGTAAAACTTTGTTTAAAACCATTTTAGATGAAATATGTACATCACCATACTCTGTCACTTTAACCTTGTAACCATTAGGGAGTGAAACAAGTATAGGATAGGGTAATGTTTGAATGTTTGTTAGTGAAGATTTGTTATATGTCATATGGTTTGAAGCTCCTGAGTCAATGATCCATAAATCAATACTTGATCTAGAGCATTTGCATGAAGTAATACCAAAGTCAATAGAAGAAGTGCACAACATTGTACCTGCAAACTTGCTAGGCTCAGCATTACTCTTAGAATCCTCTCCTGAGCTATCAGTCTGGAACTGCTGCAACAAACTCATAATATGACCATACTGTTCTTGTGTAATGACAGCATTTGAATTACTGTTTTCTTGTGAGCATTCTTCCCCATGTGCATTGGCTACAATCCTTCTTCCTCTGAAGTTCTGATTGTCATTTTGCCTGTGTTGTTGTGTATTGAACTGTTGTGCATTGTTTGTTCTATTGTTAAAAGTATTATTCCTTGGAGGATATCCATGCAGCTTGTAACACTTCTCTTTAATGTGACCTTGTTTCTTACAAAAATCACAGATCATAGTGGTCCTGTTGTTGTTGATGTTAGTATCATTATTGCTTGAAAAATTTGTTCTATAACTTCTACCACCTTGTGATCCTCTACCAGCATTTACATTCAATGAAATCGATTCCATAGGTGTACGACTAGCAGGTCTGCATTCTCTTTGTTTTTCCTCTTGAATCAACAAAGAGAAAGCCTGTGCAGTGGAAGGAAGAGGGTTCATCATGAGTATATTCCCTCTGATCACAGTGTACACCTCATTTAATCCCACGAGGAATTGTATTAGACGTCTGTCCTGTTCAGACTTGTGTACACTATCCTTGGCACCACAAGTACATGTACAAGTGCATATGCTCTTTGCATTCAAGGTGTTCAACTCTTCCCAGAGTTTCTTCAGCCTTGTGTAATAGACAGTGATGTCTAAAGTTCCTTGAGTCAGATCATCAATTTCTTTCTGAATTTGATACAATTTCGCACCATTTGTTTGGTCATACCTGTCTTCTAGTTCCTTCCAAAGTTCAGAGGAATTGTTGACATACTCAACACTGTCTGCAATCTCTTTTGTAAGAGAGTTCAAAATCCACGAAGTTACCATATCATCACACCTCTGCCATTGACGAGATTGAAAAGGATCAACTGGCTTCACACAGCTTCCATCAATGAAGACTAGCTTGTTTTTCACAGACAAAGCTCGCAGTATGCCTCTTCTCCAGGATCTGTATCCAACCCCATCAAACTGAGTTGGAACAAGTGATATTCCTGGATTATCTGAAGGGTGGACATAGAAAACACTGCTTGTATCAATTCTAGTAGCAGTTTCTTGAGTAGTGGTTTCTGTCATGATGGATCAACGAATTGAAAAACAACAAAACAGATCGAAAATAGATCTTGATGATGCAGAAACGAGAGAAATCAACGTGGCTCTGATACCATATCAGAACTCACTGTATCAGTGAGTAAAAGCATGCAATGCTGCTTCTTATGGATAGCTAGCCATTAATGGTGATTAACGAGAATGAGAAGAAGAGAAGAAGAGAGTGTTTGTGGATTTAGCCAAGCAAAAACTACTCTTTCATTCATCAACAATACACTATATACATCTGATTAAGAATCTTCTAGAAAGGAATCAAAAATGTAACTAACTAAGTAACTAACTAATGTAACTAACTAACAGAATTTGTTAATACACTATTAAACTACTGTTAACATAGATAATTAGTTGTAATTCTCAATAAAAATACTACTCAAATATACCATTAGAGTATGTATATACTCTGAAGATATCAAGGAAGAACAAATAGTCATTGTTTAATTATTGTTTGATAATATCATAGTTTATAGTTTAGATATCATCAGAGTAAATATGTATATATATAAATACTCTGATAGTATAAAAGGTGAAGAAGCAATGATTCAGTGAATAGAATAAGGCGGCCATCAAGTAAATAGTTTGATTGTAGGTTCAATCTGGATAAATATATCAAGTTGGGTCTAATTTTGGGTAAATACTTTGTTTAATGGATACATTACAGAAATATACACTTTTTTGTTTCACTTATTCCCATTATCTCCTATCACTTTTAAAAATCTCTAAAATCCCTTATTTGTTTAATGTATCTGAGCTGCATATTAATGTATACGAGCTAGTTTTTAATATATCCGAACTACATATTAATGTATGCGAATCAACATTTAATATATCTGAGTTACATATTAATGTGTTCGGGCTTCAAATATTGTATCTTTTTTTTTTTTAAATTTTAAAGGGATTAATGTAATGAAAAACTTATATTAGAGATAGATTGTAATTTCATATTAAAATTATGAAATTTATGTAATTTACGCTTGTTTGATAAGTCCTATTTGTGAAGCTTTTCCTAAACCTATACTGGCCATTTATTTTTTAATTAATAATTACTTCAGATCTCTCTCCTACTCACCTCTCTTTTCTTTCATTTTCTTACTCCTAATGCATCGAATTCTCAAAACATAATTAAATAATTAATACATTTGATTGGAAAAAATGATAAATACATTTTCTGTTAAAATAACTTAAACACACATAAAATTGTCAACATTAAAGATAAACTTATTTTTCAGTATATTTAATAGAATCAAATTAACTCAAAATACAAACTAATTTACTTTAGCATATAAATTGATTCGATAAGATTATTTTTGTTTTGATTTTTGATCTTATTTTGAAATTACACATACTTGTTCTTTCACCATAACTATATTTAAATATAAGAATGATAACGAGACAAAACATGACAGGGAGTGGCAAACTCATAAATGTTTAAGAAACTTTTATACAGATGACGCGAGGCACAAAACGATATTTAAGTCTTTTAAATCAAAACTTACAACGCTTAATTTATTTTCAAGAATCAATCACTTTCATATTAATTTTAAATTAACTATTCATTATATTATTAATATTATTGCTATAATAATAAATAATAATAATTTTCACTCTTAATATTATTAGAATTCATTTTTCGTGTCTTTACGTACATTCAGTTATAATATATATTTCTCAATATTTCTCTATTAAATATTTTTAAAAATTATAACTTGAATTAAGAAAAATAACGGATACTCTCAGAATGACAATAAATATATGAACTAAAACGAATTAAAATAACAATGACTATAAATATATGAACTAAAACAGAATTAAAAAAATGAAAAACTAGATTTGAATTAATATATTTTTTTAAGTGCTAGTAATTGAGAAAACATTAAATATTTTTTAGTTAATTTGATATTATTAAAAATATTTTGATATGAGTATTTTAAATACTCGGTCCTAAAAAAGTTTTAGTTATTGTGATAAAAAAATATTTATTAATGTTTTAATTCAATATTAGATGTAAGAAAATAAGAAAATGAAAGAAAAGAGAGGTTATCAGGTTAGATTGTAAAAAATTAAAGAAATATACCTTATTCAAGTGTCAATTAATTAATGGAGGGTCTTTCAGAAATCTAGGGTCAATTATTTTTTAAAAAGAGATAGAAGTAGTATATGTTATAAATTCATTGAACTAATTAAATGTATTGTCCATTGAATATGTTCATGAATTACTTGAATTCATTTGTGTATATTTATCATCAATTGTGCATAACTATGTACCTATTTATTTGGTAATCTTTGGGAATGATTTCTTATCATTATAAATAGAGATATCACTCATCATTTGATATACACTTAAATTAGAAAAAAAGTCTTCTTTCTCCCATCTTACTTCTATTGTCTTCTTTTCACTATATTATATTATGAGCTTGATTTTATAACAGTATGCTTATTTTGTTAAAATTATATATATATATTATTTTCATAATATTCTAAAATACATAATGATATGAATTAACATATATAAATTATTATACATTTCTTGTAATAATTCATAAGATACGAATTAATATATAGAAATTATTATACATTGTAAAACACCACAAATGTTTAAATCTTAGATAAGTTCTTCGGATTGAAATTTTAAAATTTTTTCAAGTGATTTAATTTTTATATGAATTATTAAAATATTCTAGAAGTAGTCGTAATATTAAAAAATAAAATTGAGACTTCACCTAATAGGCATACCACATTTTGACTCGTATATATTTCGTATTACATTTAATTATAAAAATAGGTCTAAATCATACTGATTGTTACACATTAGAAAACCTTCAAAGTTAGAAAATGTCTTTTTAAATTTAATTATTTAATAATCTAATTAGTTTGGACTTAAATTGTTTAAGAGACACTTCAAAAATTGAAGATAGTATTACAAATCCAAATTTAAAAATACGATTAATTCAAATTGTAGTGAATTAGACATGCTAAAAAGTAAAAAATAACTGCAAATTTAATCGCCTCCTACCTTTAACTATGATGTTTACACCAATTGTATTTTAAGAAAATAATTAAAACTTTAAAATATGTGTATAATAAATGACAACAAACTGTTAAGAAAATTTCAACTAATACTAACAATATATACATAATTATTTATATTTTGAGGCCTTGTTTTTCAGGGGGCCAAAGTCATTGCTTGGATAGTTTTAAGGTTGAGTCGTCCCTGTTCACAATTTATGTATTTTATTTATTTTAAATATTTTTTCAAATATAAATATCTTATTTTATATATTTAATAACTTTTTCAATTCTAAAAAGGTGATTAAATTTGTATAGCAAGGTATCCCATTAGAAAGATTAATATCAAATCCCATTTAATTCTTTCTTAATTAGTTGGCTGATTTGATGTAGTGTGTATGGTATCCTAAAAAAGGTTGCTACGAGATATCTCTCCTTTAGTCTCTTTTTAATCGAGCTCGTTTCGTCATATTTATCTAATAATTTGTAAGTTATTGTACATGACAATAGCTTCAACTATTTAAGACGTGGAAAAAATTAAAATCTAAATCTGAGATCCTACCCTTCTTGCACGCCCAAAGAATAGTTCGTTGAAGATTTTCTTGAGATTATCCAAAAACAAAAATTTCCATATTACACATAATTCGTTCGTGTTTAATTAAAATCTAGATCTCACTGTGTGGGACTATTTTGAATATGTGATTATTATTATTTGTGTTTAATTAAAAGTAAGATTCTAACATTAGAATAGCTTAAAATTCTCCATTTGTACTTCTAGGAATCTAACATTGTACCAAAATCTTCTTAATTATATCGAAAACATAAAAAACCCCATAATCCCCTCTTAAATCTCAAGTGATTTCATATTTTCTTATTCAAGACTCAATTTTTAATCTTGATTACCATGGCTTGTTCTATAAAGCTATCATATTTATCAATCACACGTACAAATTTGATTTCAAAAAGGGATTATAATCAAAATCTTGGATTTTTATCATTTTCTTCAATCCCAAAATCAAAGAATCAAAAATGGGGTTTTTCTTATTCAATCATAAAACCTTTTTACATATCAAGAATTGAAAATCCCAAAGCATATGAAGCTGACAAGTCTCAGTCTTTAGATTTAAATATTGAGTTGCCAAAATCACAAGTCGATGGTCAGAGGGTTAAAATTGGCATATATTTTGCTATATGGTGGGGTTTAAACGTGGTTTTTAATATATATAACAAGAAAGTTCTAAATGCATATCCATTTCCTTGGTTGACTTCTACTTTGTCACTTGCTACTGGCTCATTGATTATGTTGATTTCATGGGCTATGAAAATTGCTGAATTCCCAAAAACAGATTTTGAATTTTGGAAGAACTTGTTCCCTGTAAGAACTCTTATGACTTTTATGTGGTTTTGTCTGAGGAGGGGGGGGGGGGGCGTATGGGGTATCGTGTCTGTCGTAGTATTAGCCTTGTGCATGTATTTTTATTTGCTTTTGATATCGGTTATCATTTGTTGTCTATTATGTTTACGCTATCGCATTATTTCGTAGTTGTTTAGTACTATTAGCTTTATGCATGTATTTTTCTTGCTTTTGATATTGGTTGTCACATGTTGTCTATTGTGTTTTCGTGATCACATTGTTTCCTAGTTGTTTAGTATTAGGTTTATGCATGTATTTTTCTTGCTTTTGATATAGGTTATTATATGTTGTCTATTGTGTTTCAATTGGCACATGTATTAGATTTATGCATGTATTTTTTTTTTTTTTTTTGCTTTTGATATCGGTTATCATATGTTGTCTATTGTATTTCATTATCTCATTATTTCGTAGTTGTTTAGTATTAGCTTTATGCATGTATTTTTTCTTGATTTTGATATCGGTTACCATATGTTGTCTATTGTGTATCCATTATTGAGTTATTCCGTAGTTGTTTAGTATTAGCTTTATGCATGTATTTTTCTTGCTTTTGATATAGGTTATCATATGTTGTCTATTGTGTTTCTATTGTTGCATAATTTCGTAGTTGTTTCGTATTAGCTTTATCCGTGTATTTTTCTTGCTTTTGATATTGGTTACCATATGTTGTCTATTGTGTTTCTGTTATCACATTATTTCGTTGTTGTTATGGTTTGTGTTCTCTGAATGCTTTGTAATGTTTTCTTTATTAATTGGCGTGTTTTCGTTGTTGTTGTATTTCCTTTTTCAGTAAACATTTTGATTCATTGTATTTTAGAAACCACTTCTTAACCTCTACGAGGTAGGAGTATGGTCTGTTAAGTTATGATTTCTATTTTATGGTATATTGTTATATACTCTTTTTGTTTCAATTTGTTTGATTGATTTTCAGTTGGCTCGAAGTTTTAAAAAGTACTTTGAATCTTGTGGTCTTAAACTAAAGATATGTAGAATGTACCAAAATGTCATTTAATCTTATGGTTTTATACATGTCACGTGAAAAGTTGAAACTAAGAAGTTGCCGAAAAAGGAAAGAATACTTCCTGAAATGGGCTATAAATAGTTTTATGAATACGAGAGGTGTCGAGTATGAGACCTGGAATGAGAAACTCTTGATAGAAAACGCTTCCTCTTTTAGTCTAATTTTGTGCTATTCGTAAATGTTGGTGATGTAGGTTGCAGTTGCTCACACAGTTGGTCATGTAGCAGCCACTGTTAGTATGTCTAAAGTTGCTGTTTCCTTCACTCATATAATCAAGAGTAGTGAACCAGCTTTTAGCGTGTTGGTTTCGAGGTTTTTGCTTGGTGAAACATTTCCGTTTCCAGTATATTTATCGCTTGTGCCTGTTATTGGTGGTTGTGCATTATCAGCTGCTACAGAGCTCGATTTCAACATGACTGGTATGATCTTCATAACGTTTGATCATCGATTTTTCTCATGCGTCGTGGCAGTGTCTAAAGTTAGTTGATTGCTGTTATTACAGGTTTTATGGGAGCAATGATATCAAATCTTGCATTTGTTTTTCGAAATATATTCTCAAAGAAAGGAATGAAGGGGAACTCTGTTAATGGAATGAACTATTACGCGTGTTTATCTATTATGTCTCTGTTAATTCTAACGCCTTTTGCAATCGCGATGGAGGGGCCTCAGATGTGGGCAGTAGGATGGCGAAACGCTTTCTCTCAGATAGGACCTAACTTTGTTTGGTAAGGATCGTTAACTTCTGCTTCTCAGTATTTATAGTTCTTTATCATATATGCTATGTTTGATGGATTTTAGCAATGATATCATACATATATATCTTTATATATGTACCCCTTCCATTCACGAGTAGCCTATGATATCAGGTGGATCTTTGCACAAAGCATATTCTATCACTTGTATAACCAAGTGTCATATATGTCCCTGGATGAGATTTCTCCCCTGACGTTTAGCGTAGGAAATACAATGAAGCGTATATCTGTAATTATTTCCTCCATCATTATCTTCCAAACACCGGTCCGACCCATCAATGCACTTGGAGCTGCCATTGCAATCCTTGGAACCTTCATTTATTCACAAGTAAGTTTCTTCTTCACTATCTATATTGACATTACTCGAAAATCATTTTGCAACAGTAGTTCCTATTACGCTTGTGGCGTGTATTCTTTTGTTGTCCTCTCGTTGACGAAATTCGTGTCCAATGCTAAAAGACGTGTGAGTGAGCATTAAGAACGACAAACTACTGTTGATAAGATGTTAGTCATTTGTTTACAGTACATGTTAGGCCCAAGGGTGACGCTAGTAAAGTGTTTGCTTTGGATCCCCAAAGAGGCTTAGTAACGATGAATTCTAGTTATTAAGATGTTAGTCATTTGTTTGCAATACATTACCTTTGAATATTTTCAATGTACACGGTTATTTTTGCATTTATGTTACGAAGAACACCATGTTCAACCGTTTTTCTTCTGTGTTGTTTTCGAGCAGTCAAAACAATAAGGTGATTGGTGGTACAACGATGTTGATGCAGCTATTATTGCTATTAGATCAACGAGAGTTGGAGTGAGATGGATGGCGTAAAAAGGGAGAAATCGTAGGTAAAAAGCAGCGCGGGATGTTTGGTAGGTGCATGTTACAAGCTTATGTATCATGTTATGAACCAAGTCTGATATTTAAATAGCGAAGCTTATAGATGTATGTTTGTTATTTAGCATTTTTGGGAATTGAAAACAATAGATTTTCTAGTTTGAAGAATTGAGAATAAAAACTTGTAGCCTTATCACTATATTCTCTTGACATAATTATTATTTTTGAAGAAATTATACGAGAAGGTATAAAACGCTTTAATCGAATGTGATTAATAACAAAATTTGAAATTTCAAAGATATTATCGTCCAATATTAATTATTATTGCAATGTATAATATTATATTTGTGGAAATTTTTACAATACATATAAAATTCTCTTGACATAATTATTATTTTTTGCTTCATACCAAACGCATCCTTTATTTTATAATATCTTTCTATATAGTAATTAATATTTCTCTTTATGTGACATTTTTCGCATTTCGAAGATTTAAACAAGTCTATCTTTAACCGTAAATTTTTTATAGATCCTTTTAACATTTTGAATTATCAATTATTGTGACTTATAGTACTCTTTATATAGTTTACAAATATATAAATTTCATTTCAAGAAATTTGAAGATTTCATACGCAAATGTTCGGTCAAAGTTAAATTGTTTGACTCTCGAAAAACGAAAAGTGTCTCATAAAAAATAGACAAAGAGAGTATGATGTGTTTTTGCTGAGATATTATAACATGCTTAAAGAATCCAATCAAGCAAATCAAATCTCCATAAATTTTAATTATTTTCTTTAAAATTACATAATCAGTCAAATAAAATCACATAAACTATAAACTAAATCAGAAAAAATATTTAATTTAAATTAGGTAGAGAAAGATAAGTTTAAAGGCTTGGTCCCATCTTCCCTTTTTTTCTTCTTATGCAAATAATTTGAGGATTTTAATTCATGATGATTTACCAAAGACCTAAAGTTTTTATTTTGTTTTAATCCTAACTACCGTATCATTTATTTTACTGTTAATTCTAAGATTATTTCACCTTTCCGAATTTTTAATAAAATAAATATAAAAGATGATTGAAGGGACATTTTGTCCCACAAATTGAATACAAATCTTGAAATCATGTTGTCAATAAGATTTGCATCGAGTATTTATTGAAACTATGTTTGATTTTGATTATTAGAGCCTCGATTAATTTATATTTATATTGTATAAGACTTGTTAAAAAGGAAAATACTTCTTAGTAGATTATTTTTCATTTATATCAAAAATTGTATGAAGTACATAGGTTTAAAATGAATTTTTATACTTATATTTTAAATCTTCAACACCCTTAACTGTCCGGAGTACTTATAAATACATACGAACTCAATACGTTTGATCAAGATATTTTCATGAATGGTTGTTAGCTCTACCGGAGGAATCTGAAATCAACAATATGTAACTGCTTAGGCATTAAGTCTTTGCTGCTTGAGGAAGTATGTGAGAGGATCGACGTTTGAGCAGAAGTGGGGGTTAAAGCAACCAACAATGCATCCTCATTTACTTAGTAAGGCTTGAAAGGTTAGACAATTTATTTTCCTTTCCTGTCCAGTATTTTCAATTTCAGTCAGAATAGACAAAATCGTAAACACCGCTAGTCCCGATCGTTGGTTGACGTTAGTAAGACCTGATATTCATTTTTTACTCAAATAAAAAGGTGACAGTCTAATATAGCGATAATTAAATATTTATAAATATAATGGAATGATTGCAAAAATGGAGCACGAGTTTTTACATTCCTAATATATTATTTATGTATAAAAAATACCTCTCTGCATATGTAAGATTTGTTACTTTTTTTCTTATTTGAATATATTATATTATAAAGATATCAATTGTTTTAACTTTAACAAAAAGACCTCGACGCCTTTGCAAATCCCAACAACTAAAATAAACAAAAAAAAAAATAAGTCTCCTTTAACATGTTTAAGTAATTATTATGTGAATAGTTAAAACATCAAATATTTTCTTTAACGGGAAAAGGGTCTGATATACCTCTCAATTTTGTCATTTGGAGCTGATATACCCCTCGTTATAAAAGTGGCTCATATATGCCCTTAGCGTTATACAAACCGCTCACATATACCATTACCGTTACAAAATGACTCACATATACCCTTCATTTAACGAAAGTTAAAAAATTAGTTTTAAATTTATAATTATTACTTCTATTTTTTAAAAAAAATATTTAGGGGTATATATGATTCTTCTATCAAAGTTCAAGGTATATTTTAGTTTTTTTCATACATAAATTATTTTTTGACTTCTTTTATTATAATTATTTGATTTTTTTCTTCTTATTTTATTTTTTTCTTGCATTCCTTAGTTTAAAGAAAAAAATTAAACTATTTTTTTGTGTGTATTGTAATTTAATTTTGTATTTGAAGAAAAAATTTGGTCATCTACAATAAGTTTTACAAGAATATTAGTGAAACATAAATAAATTTGATTATCAAAATAATAATTAAACAAAAAAAGTCAAAAAAAAAATATGTTTGACGAGGATTAAATTTATTCATATGAGATTATATTTTTTAGAAAAAAATAATAAAAATTTAGATTAATTTTTTTTTTATTACGTTAGAGGAAAAGGGTATATGTGAGCCATTTGTTTACAAGTAGGGGTATATATGAGTCACTTTCATAACAAGAGGTATATCAGCTCTAAATGACAAAGTTGAGGGGTATTTCAGACCGTTTTCCCTTCTTTAAATAATTCTTACTTCAAAAGATGCATAAAGCTAAAATAAAATAATGCATTTTTCCATTTCTAAAGGGAAAACAAACATCAAATAATTGGTAATTTTTTCTTTAAATAATTCTCACTTCAAAAGATGCATAAAGCTAGAAAAAAACAATGCATTTTTTTTTCAATTCTAAAAGGGAAAATAATTGGCTATTGTTTTATATTTATTTATATTGGTTGGAAAAAAATAGTTGTTTTTGAAAACACCTTCAATAATTCCACAAGAAAAGGACACATACATGTTGTGTAGCAAATTAAATGATATGTCTCTATAGCTGGAACCACTTTGTTTTTTTGGATGCAGATGCTCTACTAATAATAATTATTTAAGACAATCTTTAAACAAACAATCCAATGGAGATATGATAATGACATAAAAATGAAGCAAGATTCTATTCATGTCCCACCATTATGTCTTGTCAACTTATTTTTCTTTCATTTTCATAAGCTTTATTGAGCTTTCAACACTTAGGGGCGTTTGGTAGGATGTATTAAAAGAAATAATCCATGTATTAGTGGTATAATTTAATACCATGTTTGGTAGAAATGTGAGCCTATGTATAACTAATCCATGGATTAGTTAATACATCCATTTGGAGGTATTAGCTCTAATACCATGGACTATTCTAGATAAAGACAAAAATACCCCTCAAATCCTTTTAATATTTAATTTATTTTTTTGATTTTATATTTTATATTTTATATTTTATATTTATACTAATAAAGTTATTTAAATAAATTAGCTTACAACTTTTATTATTTAGATATAATTTTTTGTTTCTAAAATATGAATTACTTAATCTATTTATTATTAATATAAAATATTATAATCCGACTAATATGTTAATGTTGATGTATGAATTTAAGAACAATTCATAAGTAAAATATTGTCTCTTAATGAAAGTTCTTTAAACATTACACAAGTAGTCTAAAACAAGAGTGTGTGTATATATATACACACACATCTCGAGTATAAAAAAATAATATTCTCTGTTAATTATCTACTTTGACTCAATTACATGAAATACAAAATCTCATAATAACTCTAGGGTATAATTGGAAAGATTTTTTTTTTTAAAAAAAAAACATTTAACCACACAAAATTAGATAAGAAATAATGAACCAAACACTTGATAAAAATAATTCCTGCATTACTAATCCTTGTATTGCTAATCCCTACATTATTCATTTTTGTACCAAACGACCCCTTAGTTTTTACCCTCATGAAATGGTGGAAAATATGGCTTAGGTAGGCGGGGCGGAGTGGAGTGGGTTAAGGTTTAAATCTATAAAAAAAAATTAACCTAACCTGCCCTGGATAGTGTTTATGTCTAGATTCAACGTATCCCGTCCTGCTTCCACTTAATTTCCTTTAATGAGGGGATCTTAGCCATGTAACGTAAATTGGGTGAAATCACAATACTAATTACAATACGAACACGAACACTTTATTATTATTTTATAGAAATAGATACTTTTTTTTTTATATACCCTCGACTGGAAATGCAAAAATTCTAAACACTAAAAAAAGAAGAAGGTAAAATCAGGGTTTCAACCATTTAATCTAATCAAAATATTGAAAGCTACAAAGATATTTTTTTTTATATAGTAATAAGTAGAATACATTGTCACATCAAAAGATATTGTGATCTCTTTTGTGATGGGTACGAGATTTAAAGAAAAAGTAAAGGATAGGGCCTCTCAAACTCTTGAAATTCATACATATGTATGTGAAAATTATAACTAAAAAAAAATCATCAAATTGGTTCTTGAACTTAAAGCAATAAAATTTACTTTTAAATTTAGTTATAATACATAAATATAATTCTTAGCTTGACGTTAGTTGATAAATATGACTTTTAATTTTATATATGCATAAGTAGACACTTAAATTTGTATAAAATTAAACAAGTAAACATACGTATCCTACATGACATGATATACGTGGGACACAATTTTTCCATATAAGATACCATTTAGGACGAATGTGTTGTGCACATCTAAAATTAAGGGTCATAGTTGGATCAACTAACGCCAAGTTAATTATGTCAAACTTTAATTGTATACTTGCTTATTTCCATCCTTAAGGGATGACATGGTAGGAAGAGCGAAAGAAAAACTGAAATTACAAAATTATGTATCTGACATCTTTTTTATTGGTCAATATATAAATAATATTTTTAATCTTTCTTTCATGATATATTAACTTTTTTTAAAAAAAAAAACTTGAATTTTCTTATCTAGAAATAGTGAAATTTGCGGGTCTCGTTAGATAAAAAATTTTCTTGATTTTGTTTTCTTCCATAATACCTTCTTCCCCATTTAAGACCTCCCCTCTTCTACCTTTTTTTTAAGATATTCAACACTTCTATTCACTATTTTTATTTCATCAACCTTTTAACGTAAAGATATGACATATTAACTATATCGTCATATAAAATGAATATTTTTGTTTTTATCTAATAATAAATTTAAACAATATGATATAATAAAATTTAAATAACAATAAAAAAAATTATTTTTTAAACTGACAATACAATAAGATACAACGGGTAACAACCGTCTAAAAACATGATCACATTAATTATGTTGTCACATAAAATGAGTATTTTTGTTTTACCTAATAATAAATTTAAATAATATGACACAATTAAAATTTAAGTAACAATCAAAAGAAAAATTATTCTTAAACTAACAATACGATAAGATAGAACGGGTAACAACCGTCCATGTTATAAGTGCCGTGTGGTTACATTTTTTCTATATAAACACTTGGAATACCTTCTTTCTATTCTATAACTATATTTTCAAATTTGAGGGACTATTTGTCTAAATATTATGGATTCAAGTATTTCAATAATATTAATTGCTTTTAGTGTTCTTTTTTCTAGTTTCATGGTATCATTTTCTCAGATAAAAAACCTTAGTATTGTCAAAGAACCATTTCCAAAAAATTTCTTGTTTGGAACAGCCTCTTCTTGTTACCAGGTTTGTGTTTTTTTTTTTTCATCTTGTTATCTAGTTGTTACTCTTAGAGAGTAGCTAGGGGCGCAAGGGGTTCATTTCGAATACTAACGAAATATTATACCTATATATGTTTAATCACGTTGGATTCATTTAATAACGTATTATTTTATTGTTGCTACTATTCTTTTATTTCATTTTGAGCGAAATAATTTTTTTACTGTCATAAGGTAAGGTCTGCATGGACACACTATCCTATACAAACTTCACCTATGAGATATTATTGTTTAATCTATTGATATATATATATATATATATATATATATATATATATATATATATATATATATATATATATATATATATATATATATATATATTTGTTTAATAAAATTTTTGACTTTGTTATCGCGATACTTAATTTTTGGGGCTTTTTCAAAATGAATTTCTCTTGTTTTCTTTGCAGTTTGAAGGAGCTTTTCTTAGTGATGGCAAAGGTCTTAACAATTGGGATGTTTTTACTCATGAAGCTGGTGATATTTCTTTCATAATTATACATTTTATAAATTTCGATATTGAAGGCTGAAAATGCTTACCATCTGAGCAACATACTTCTAATTATCGATTATCAAGAATAATAGTAATGTTTATTATTGGGATTTTTTGCAGGCCACATAGCAGATGGAAGTAATGGAGACATTGCTCTAGATCATTATAATCGATATCAGGTACCATATCCCGATGCATCCCTTTTTTTCAAGTTGAATCATAATGATTTAAATTTATTGATTCGATTAATTTACGAAACCTTATGACTACCATACTATTAGGTCTATGAACTTTGATGTTGGCATATCAATCAAGTCTAAAAACGTGGTGTTTATACGTTCTGTTGTCTTTTTGACACAAAAATATTCTTATATTTACTTTCACCACTAACAAAATTCTTAAGCAGACAGAGAGCATAATTGCATTTAAAAAAAAAAAATGGTTAAAGGTAAAATATATTCCCTTCGTACGTTTTTAGTTATTATGTTGCTTTTTTTCAAAATTTATATGATTACTTTTTGATATTTTAAATTAAAATTTTTTTAAAAAAATTATAACTTTTTATATATCAATATGATGATAAATTGCATTATAAAATATTCGTCAAAATTTTCAGTATTTCTAAAAAATGACAACATGACTATTTGAGAAAAAAAAGTGGGAATGAAACAGTACCCTATCACACTTTTTGGTGACAGCTATTTTCTTTCTTGCATGTGTGAAAATAAAATAAAATAAAACGAAGGAAATATTATTATTGTTATTATTATATTGTTTCTGGCAAAATGATTAGGTAGAAGTGTATTATTTGCGGAAAATATGTGAATGAACTGTTTTCATAGACATGTAGTATTTGTTTTACTATCCCATATCACCTTAAAGAGTTTAAAATTTATAAAAATAGATATGAAATAATTGAATGGAGCTTAATATTTACTATATATATAATATTATTTTAGTCATATATAGATAATATAATTTTCTATCGAAGGAAAGTTTGGATAAACCCCTTTTTTTCAAGGTCGCTCCACCCGGTGGATGTGACACCAAATAATAATGGAGCAAAAACAATATGACTTGTTTGTGATTATAATTTAAATATCTGTCTATTTGACACCTCTACGTAAACAGGAGGACATTAAGCTTATGGAAGATATGGGAGTGAATAGCTTTCGTTTTTCTATCTCATGGGCAAGAATTCTACCTAGTAAGTTACAACTAACTCTATGGATCTCTCATTTATTGATAAATTTTAATTATATATCTCACGATTCAAAATGAGTCGTGAGTTGCACTCATACTTAACCTTCTAAGTGGGCGAATCAAGGAATCCAAATCCCTAATATATGTCAATAATCCAACAATGAATAACAAAAACAATCGGAAGTTCCAAAACTTATTAAAATACCCCATCAACTAAACCTCTAAGGTCATCACATCAAGGACATCTAATCTCCAAATACTAAGTCTAACAATATTAAATACACCAAAATAAAAGAATAAAATGGTATGTATCCGAAAAATAAAGACATAAGGTTATTACCAAGAGAATCCACACGAGCTGAAAAACTATCTCATCTTGAAACCTGATATTTTGGAGACTGGCTAGAGTTGAGGGCATGGCGAAGTCATTAATACACTCGTTGCACTCCATAAAGGAAAACCAAAGAAAATCACAAGTAGGACTCAGTACGAGGCAACATGTACTGAGTAGGTATCATCGGCCAAACAAACATAGAAACTAATATATAATGAATAATAGCATAAACTCAACTATGACACTTAACAGGTGGTAAGCAATAAACAACATGAACAAGTGACTACGTAATCAATTACAATATCAAGCACACCCATGAGGACTCATGACTCCACACCACGCTCATTTGGGAAATGAATTCTTTGAGATTGAGTACATTTAGTTAATTCAATATCCTTTACCTTTAATGTTACTGTGTCAAAACGTAACACTCCGATCCAAGAATATCGTATCGAACGTCACACTCCAATCCAAGAATATCGTGTCGAAATGTGACACTCTGATCCAATTACTCCATTAATTTTCATTTATTATCACCATTTTCAATTCATTGATAACATTTCATCAAGTCTTCTTTATTCAAGGAAACACTTCGATAAAGAGGTTTCAAGAATATAGATTCCAGGTCTCAGGATTTCAGACCAATCACAAAACACACAACCAAGTCACACAACCATACAATCAAGTACATTGAAAACTTCACAATATCATTCAACACATATCAATCACTATTAAGAGTTTACTATCAAATAGCATAAACCGTAACCTACCTCTATCGAAGAACCAAAGTCAAGCAAGCTGCTTCTCCAATACTTTTTGTTTTTTCAATGTCTCCGAACATTTCCAATCTATCAAGTATATTTGCAAAATTTATAAGTTAACGAGTCTATTAACACTTATATTATTATATGTCTAGTCTAAACCATAAAACTCACATAATTCTATTATCAATTTCCTAAAGTTCAAACCTAATGATAAGCCTTAATTTCTCCCATTAGCATAACTTTAATGTTACTCCCCTAATATGATACACGTGGCCTTTAATTACCTATTCCATTATATCAAAACTTAGTTATAATATGATAACTAATGAAAATAACTCAAGATTGACGTAAATTAATTATTCACCATTAGCCCTAAATACAAATTTTTGCCTTAAGTTAGTTGGTCATGATTTATCCCTATATTGACACATCAACAAGTGACTGTCACAGTTATTGCCACATCAATTTGAGAAACAATTCACTTTGATACAAATTACTAGTAATCAATATCTAACTATGCAATTTTTAATTATACTAGAGTATATTACCAACTTCAACCTATTTTAACTATATAGGAGGAATGAATCACGTGTACTAGTTAATTTTTAATATTATTTTCGTAAATCACTAATTCTATAAATTGTTAAAACTGTCACATTAATTTCATAATTATAGTTACGACTAGTCCAAAATACTTATTTAGAATCTATTGAAAAGTATTTATAAAATGAAAAGCTTTGGTGCTCAAAACATCAAATGGATCGTTACAATATACATCATCAGTATAAATAATTTTTTACGTTATTAAATCGTTTTTACTTGTTTAATGTCTCCTTGATAATGTTTTATTGTCCTAAAATTGGATTAGAGGGGATGTATGGAGGTGTCAATATGGCTGGAATTCAACACTACAATAAGTTGATTGATGCACTCCTACAAAAAGGTTTTGATCTCGCGAATTGTTATTTTCGATCGTTTGAAATATATACTATTAATCATGTGTTAAACAATCGATGTAAATTACAGGTATTCAACCATTTGTCACCTTAGCACATTATGACATACCTCAAGAACTTGAAGAAAGATATGGAGGATGGCTAAGTCCCAAAATACAGTAAGCAAGATTTTACACTTTATGTCTTCTTATTTTTTATTATTATTTAGTGAGTGAGTAAAAAATATTTTTTTAAGAGTATTTTGAATATAATTTAGGAAAACATTGTGGGGTGAGGAAGGAGTAGTGGGATTAGGAGTGTTGGGGGTAGGAATTAAACAAAAAATAATCTTTGAAGGAAACTTGTTCTTTTTATTATTATTATTTTCTTTAAGAAAATTACTTTCTAATTTTTAAAAAGCTTGTTTTTCTAGAAAAAAAAGTCTTTTTCCAAAGAGGTAATATTTCAGATAGTCACTCGACTATAATTTCTTAAAAAAAAAATTAAAGTCGCGTAACTTTCTAAGAAAAGAACCTAAATTGAGTGATTTTTTTGTAATTTTTTTTTTTTATAGATGAGTTACTTTTGAGTTAAAAAATAAAAGTTGAGTAATTTTCTAAGAAAAACGTTTATAATTAAGTGAGCGTATGGTTAGCTTACTAAATTGAATGTTTTCCTCCGTACTAAAACCCTTCAATTTGTCAATTATTATTAGTTATATTACCTTTTACATAATTTATATATATATAAATTTTATTTTAAAAAATTAAAAAATTCAAAAATAGATGAGAGCGAAAAAGAAGTCTCGAGAAACCTGTCTAGAATCAATCAACAAAAGTTTCACTTCAACTATACAAGCACACAAAACTATACTAATGGAAGCCCTACCTACATAGGAACCAAGAATAAAACTTAAAATACGTAAATTGCCAGTCAAATATATACTATCTGATTCTCAAGAAATTAAAAGTGTCACGAGACAACTTTTACCACATAATACAAACACATATTTAAATTCAATTTAATTTATTTAAAATTGAAGGAATTAGACGAATCATATTTTCATATATATTTTTTAATTTTAATTATTTCAGGGATGATTTTTGTTATTATGGAGATATATGTTTCAAATATTTTGGGGATAGAGTTAAATATTGGGTAACTATCAATGAACCGAATGTAATGGCGGTTCGCGGCTATAGATTTGGTACTTTCCCTCCGGTTCGATGTTCCGGTTCATTTGGTAATTGCAATTTTGGAAATTCAGAAAAAGAGCCTTTTATTGCAGCACATAATATGATTTTATCACATGCTGCTCTTGTCACCATTTACAGAACAAAATATCAGGTTCAAATAATTTTTTACGGTAATAAATATGCATATATTAAATTTTTTTATCGATAGCAAATTTAATATCGTTATATGCTAATATAAATTTTAGAAATATTTATGAAGAGTGTTATCTGCTTCTAAATAATATATTTAACAGTAATTAAGCTATTATCATTAATTAATTGTTACTAAAAAATCATTTTAAATATGATGTATTCCCTTTTTTTTTACATGAATTATCACTACTACTAACAAAGATTTTTTCCCCACCCACTCACCCACCCACCCGTAAGTGCTATAAAACATGATTTTCTGATCTAAATTTTACTGAATCAAATTATTAGGAAAATGTATGACGAAGAACAAGTTTTTATTGAAATACTGGATTTAGTCATTGAACATTTTTTTTCTTTTCATCTTGATCCAATCAAAGTTTTTCTGAAAAATAACCACTAAACATTTTTCATCGAGAAATTTCAGTTGGAAAATAGTAATTTTAGTAGTGTACCACCATTTCTGTATTAAAGCACGACTAATTAAATAGTTCTAATAGAAAAGTGTTGATAGTATCGGATTGTCAGCTAGTTAGCTTCGAAGTGATATTTTAATTTGTAAATAATGATAATTTAGGTAGCAAAAGAGAACAACAAATAGTTGATGTATGAAACATGCAAAAAAGAACCTCACATAATTTAGATATTTTTTCACCATTAACTTAATTTTTAACAAATTATGTATATTAGATTTATGTGAATTGTGAAATATAGATTTATTAAGAACTCATAATGAAAATGTATTTTTTTTGTGTTCATATATAAAAGGAAAGACAAGGAGGGATGATTGGAATATCTTTGAATACTCAATGGTATGAACCTTTTAGCAATTCCTCAGAAGACAATTATGCAACTCAGAGAGCAAGATCTTTTGTTTACAATTGGTAAGCTTTCTTTGTATTTTGTATTCCATAAATATATATATTTTCATGAAAAATACCGTTTTAACATTGCGTAAGTAAAATTTTAAAATATTTACGTATAATTTAGATAAATATTATAAACAGTGAATATGAACATAAGTGAGGGCATGGATGCGCCAATGGGGTAAGGAAAGGTAGGCTAGGGTAGGGTACGTGGAGCAGGGTTGGTTTGTTGAGATGTTGGCGGTAAGGAGGATACTATTAAAAAAAATAAAAAAGCGACCTCTGAAGGCATACTACATAAATATGGTCTTTAATTTGACCTTAGTTTATTGTGCCCTCCGATTTGGATGTGTAAAAATAGACACTTAAAATTATATAAAGTTGAATAAACGGACACAAGCGTCCTATGTGACATCCAACATGACAATTTGTGTCCTACGTGATGTTTTACATGTATTATGACACGTAAGAATCATGTGTCAAGTTGTTTAACTTTAAGTAATTACTTATACACATCCATAGTTAAAAGACATATTTATGAAATGATTGAGACCAATTGTTTAAGGACAGTTTTATGTATTATACAACATCAACAAAAAAAAAGGATTTTTGAAGGTCGATATTTTGATATCGATCAAAATTTTAATAACTCTTGATGTCAATTTTCTTTATAGGTTTTTATTATTCTTTTTGTAGTGCGTTGGGGATTATCAATTTAAAATGTATGTTATAAAATTTACTATATTTTTTCAATTCTAAAGTGAGTCATTTTTCTGATTTTTAATGAGTTCGTAATCTATGTAAAAGACATATTTTAACTAAATAAATACAAAAAGAAGAACCAAAAAAAAAATTATTGCAAAAAAGTTTTCTTCCATTCCAACTCATTCAATAGTTATAGCCCTTGAAATCTAATTTTCAATGGTTCAATTATTAATTGAAATTTGAGTAAAAAGTTATGACCGTTTAATAAAATGTAATATTATTGTGTTATATGCAGGTTTTTGGATCCTATTATATTTGGAAAATATCCAGAAGAAATGCAAAAAATTCTTGGAAATAACCTGCCTAAATTTTCAAGAAATGATATAAAAAAACTGAAAAATGGCCTAGATTTTATTGGCTTAAATCATTATACAGCAGCTTATATTAAAGATTGTTTGTTCTCTGTCTGTGAACATGGACAATATTCTTCTTGGTCAGAAGGTTCTTATTTTCGTGCTACAGAAAAAGATGGCGTGTACATTGGAGAACCTGTAAGTATAAAATTCGTTTTAATTTACGTGTCTTATTAACAATTTATTTAAATTGTGTATCGTGTACTTAAATCATTTTACTTAAATCGAGAGTCTGTTGGAAATAATTTTTTTACCTCACTCAAAAATAGGGTAAGTACATGACTTGTGAAAATATACTGAATATGTTATTGTTGCTATCATGTATTGAAATGTGTTTGAATTTTATTTTCTTATACATACATACATACATACATACATACATATATATATATATATATATATATATATATATATATATATATATATCATGTGCTATATATATATATATATCATGTGCAATGTTGATATTAATAATACATAATCAGTCCCTTAAATTACTTGTCTAAATATTCAATTTAGATACTCGCACGACTAGATAATGCACCTATCAAGCTTTATCGTTTCAATTTGTTTGCTTTCCTTTTTTACAATGAAAGAAAGAAGAATTAAACGTTGTTTTAATTAAACACCTAAATTTCTAATAAAATATATTAACTGATCACTTTCTATTCAAATTTTATATTAATTTTATTTTTTGTGTGTATTAATTCTCATTTGTCTATTTTGGAAATAACTCTTACATTAATTGACATATTTTATAAATGATTCAGACTACAATGGATTGGCTATTTGTGTATCCTCAAGGGATGGAAAAGCTTGTGATGTACATGAAGGATAGGTTCAATAATACTCCAATCATCATAACTGAAAATGGTAACATAAAACTTGAAGTTTACCTTTATTTGTGCAATTTTAGAAACACAAAAATCATGGCACTAATTAATTGGAAAATATAAAAAAAAATTCTTATATTATACGAAATATCTTAATTTTTTGCTTTATCATACTTTAGGGATATGCATATATAGTTTCATACCTCAAGTACCATTAGCTAATTATGTTACATCTGTCTTTTTACATTAATGGATTTCAAGCCTGACGCATATCAATCAGATGATATGCATTTTATGCATAAATTCATAAAATTTTGAGAAAATGAGTAAGTATCCCCTAATCTATGTTTGAAATTTTAGAGATATATCTATATTATATTAAGGTCTTGTTACGCTGAACTTATTTTATAAGTAATTTTCTACCCCTTTTTGGCTTACGTGTCACTAGCTATAAAAAAGTCAACTAACGTTGGGCTCACAAGATAGTGCAACGTAGGCCGAAAAATGGTAGAAAATTATTAATAAAATAAGTTCAGGGGGCAATAGAACATTTGTATAATATAAGTGTGTCTTTAAGATTTTGGGTATATATTGAGGGGTACTTGTGCATTATCCCTAAATATATTCTGATAAAGTCGAGAACACTCTGTTTGTAACAAATTTTAAACATATGGAAAATAAATAAACCATACAAATAAAATATGAAGAAACATGATTTTATTCATCAAGATAGCGGGTACAATTCTGTTCATTGTCCCTTGATTCTACTCTACTAGAATTTATCCATGATTCAAGAGCCGTTAGTGGCGTATTTCTCGAACTAGGATGATTTTGATTTGACCTCTCTATATGAATAATCCATTAATTTGTAGAGTATTCGAGATATTAATCTCTTTATGGAATTTCCGAGATGCCCTTTAAGGGAAATTAATACCCTTTATATAGGAATAAACTAGGGTTTAGAATTGAATAGCCTCCAAGAATATTAATATAAATTGAACACAATTTGTAGAGTTTCAACTCGAATTGAACGTATATTCTAAATTGAGCAAATCTTACAGGTATTGCTGAGAGTGACAATCCAAATTCTTCCCTAGAAGATGCTCTCAATGACACTCAAAGAGTGGAGTACATGCATAACTACTTGAATTCCTTGGCAAATGCAATGAGGTACTTCTCTCTCCACTCATCAACACACATATTTGTTATAGATTTTTGGAAGTGACCAAAATTCGTATTTCCTCCGTCTGCTTTTAATTATCATGGTTTTTTATTTATAGAGTTAATATTTTTAAAAAAATTGATTAATATTTTGAGATGTGTTTTTTCATCATATACAAAAAAGTTGCAATATGTAGTAATTTTCATATAGTTTTTTATTATCTAAATTTTTTGTTTAAAATATCGAATTCATGTAATCTAATTTAACTTTGAAAATTGATTAAATTGACTTTCGAAAAGCGTAACATGACAAATAAAAATGAACAGAGAGAGTAGATTATAGAATACAATTTGCACCTTTCGAAGAATTAATTCTAACATAGAACGTATGATACATTAAAGAAAATAAATAACCTATTTATATCGTGAAGTTTTCTGACATAAGAGTATCAATTAATTCCCTTTGTACAAAGATAGTTTCTACCAGATTCATAAATGTCTGTTTACATTATATATTAATTAATATTTAGATTAACATATATGTTTGGTTGATTTTATTTTATAAATAGGGAAGGTGCAAATGTGAGAGGGTATTTTGCTTGGTCATTGCTGGACAACTTTGAATGGTTAGAAGGATATACAAAAAGATTTGGATTGCATTATGTCAATTTTACAAATCTACAAAGAACTCCAAAATTATCAGCCACTACGTATAAGGACCTCATATACAACTTTCAAAGCCAACTAACAAGATATACATCATGAATTAGAGTTCGATGCAGAGTCACGATAATAGTTATAAATTCGATAATATTTAATAGTTTTAATCGTAAAGACAGTTATGATCTAAGTAAAAATTTTGATTTAATACTTGTCAGAGTAATATAAGTATAGGCACTATGCCTTGTCAATATTTCCTTAATTTGTTTTGTAAACTAAAGCAAAGTGAGTTTAGTGTGCAATGAGCATATAATTATCCAAGCTAATAATATTTTATTTTTTTTGGCAATTTAGAGCTTAATTAAGTTCCATATAATTATTCAAGCTAATCTCTTTCTTTATGTTACATAGTTCATTCAAATACTAATATAATTATATGAAACAAACACATTAGATAGAAAATTTTCTCTCTCTATGTTGTATCTACAATAAGATTTTGTGGATCAGAATATGTATTGAAAAAATTAATACAAAATTAATATATGAGATTGGTGATAAAATATCGATAAAAATACGAAAACTTTATCTTCCTAAGAAGATCATACATATGAGATTGGTGATAGAATATTGACTAAAATACGATAACTTTATTTTCCTAAGAAGATCATACATTTCATATGACTGATGAGAAATAATAACATCTCTTTTATTTGTGAAAACAAGCCTCTATTATATTCTAGTATTCTTATCGATTGAGTAGCACAAGCTCCTTAAAGTTTATCCCCTCTCCTATGAAAGAAAAAAGTTGATGCACCCAACTATCTCAATATTGATGATCAACAAAATCTACTTCAAGTCTCACCATAAAATTATAAATTATCGAATAATTAAGTAGTGCAATTTACAAAAAAACATAAAATATACAACATTAACCCCAAAAAGAGGAATATTGTGATGTTCACAACGACATTATCCCTTCTATCCTATCTGAATTATGCAACAAGAAAAGTAAGTACAAAACATTGTAGCTTTTTAAATCTCTTTCTGAAAAAGTCTATAGTCCCCTACTTTAGTTCTCTTTTTGGGGCTTACAAGGGTATTTCGAAATGTGATCTGGGACACCATAGAAGTTTGTGTGTCCCGACTGAAAAAATATCACCGAATTATAGCACAAGATCACTTTTTCTTGCTGCCATGAGGTCGACTTGTGAACAAGATAAACCCAATGGGAACCAATAAACGGAGGATACCTCATTGGGCAAAAGATAATCCAAAAAGCGAACCTATTAAAATCGATCTACTTCTCCCAAATGAGGATAGCAAATGATGATCACAAACATGAAAACGATCTACTTCTCCCAAAAAAATACAAAATTTTATTACTACCTTTTATAATTTTCCTAGTTGTACCGAAAAAAGAAAAATAAAAAAAATATAATAATAATAATATAAAAAAATGAAATCGTATACTATATGGTTTGAGCTTTTGTTTGCGAAAAATGCCACGAGGGCACATATCGTACTATCCTTTTTTGTGGCATCGCACTACATAATAAATATAATACGTAAGAATTCCATTTCCCTTCTCTCTCTCACCAAATCCCTTTAGGGTTTTCGCCGCCACCGCCGTTGCCGTTGCCGTCGTCAACCTTCTTCTCTACTCTGCTCACCGAAACCCTAAGGATGCAACCAGCGAATTCCATGGTTCCACAACCAATGGCGGCTCCATCGCAGCAACAGTATCAACAGCAGCCGCAGCAACATTGGATGGCTCAGCAGCAGCCGGCAGCGTATCAGGTTCCGCAGCAGCAATCGGCGTATTATTACCAGCAACAGCAACAACCTCAGTACAACGCCGCGGCAGCTGCTGCTCAACCGACCAGTTCCGATGAGATCCGGAGCTTGTGGATCGGAGATCTACAGTTTTGGATGGATGAACAGTACATCCAGAACTGCTTCGCTCACACTGGAGAGGTACGCTTCGAGTTTCGGATATGAATAATCGATATCTGTTTTGTATTCTTCAAGTTCTCCAGTTTATGTAGCCTGAAACTAGTCGGCAGGAAATCACATTGATGCTGATATCTAGATATGCTTGTATGTGGCTTTTGAGAATTTGCGTTTAGAACTACTAATTGTTGTGTTATGCTTCAAGTTTTTCGCGTTCTATAACAGTTACTAGCCCTCTATCCTAACCATGCTATATGAATAATCTGTATCCGTTCTACTTCCTTCATGTTTTTGGAATACTTGAAATAATAGGGCAGGGAATCACATTGATGCTGATATCTAGATATGTTTGTATGTGGCTGTTGTAGTTTTGCTTTTTGAACTATGAGGTGTCAACTGAAAAGATTGGTTATTTTTAATTTTATGAATTTTTTTTTTCCTTTCAAGTTCTATGGATGTATTTTGTCCTAGTGTTCTAAATGTAATTCGAGGAACACGTTACTCTGAGGTTTAGTTTGAATTCATTGAGTTGTATTACATTTATGGATTGGTCTCCATATATGATATGTTTGTGTGATAAACATATTAGTTAATTTCTCTGCATAGTCAGGGGCGGACCCACGTTGTCTCCAGGGGTTCATCCGAACCCCTCGGTAAAAAATTACACCGTATATAAAGTAAGTTTTCTGTATTTCAGTAGATATATATTTTGAACCATCTCAATAACAAAGAGAAGCTGGTTGCTCAGTGGCAAGTCCTTTGAAATTGAATTGTGCGTCACTGGTTTGAATCCCAGGAAAAGTGATTTATCTTTTTCAGTCTTTTTTTTAAAAAAATATTCTGTTCTGTTTTTCTTTTTGTAGTGTTTTTTTACTTAAAAAATGTGCTTAAAGTGTGGTTTTAAACCCCCCAAAAATCAAGGTTCCCATTTCTAAAGACTTTTTACACGTTTATATATTTATTTTTCGAACCTTTCTGAATGAAAAACCTGGTCTGCCACGCTGCGTACTGATGCTCTGATGATAAAATCAGCACAAGGTTTAGTTTGAATTCATTGAGTTGAATTGCATTTATGGGTAGGTCTTCATATATGATATACGTGTGTCGGAAACAGATTATTTCATTTCTCTGGGTAGTGACGCTCTGATGATTAAATTAGCACCGAGGTTTAGTTTGAATTCATTGAGTTGCAATACATTTATGGATAGGTCTCCATAAATGATTTATGTGTGCGGGAAACATATCAGTTAATTCTCTGGGTAGTGATGCTGTGATGCTAAAATTAGCACTGAGGTACAGATTAGTTAATACTCTGGGTAGTGATGCTCTGATGATAAAATTAGCACCGAGGATTAGTTTGAATTCATTGAGTTGCAATACATTAATGGAGAGATATACGATTTATGTGTGCGGGAAACATATCAATTAAATATCTGGGTAGTGCTGCTCTGATGATAAAATTAGCTTGTAGAAAGGGATTGCTAGGGTTAGATGGCATTACTTTGAACTGTTTTACATGTGTTCCTGCCTCGAGTTCATATTATGTGAGGTTTGTAGATGTCGGGACTTTGGTCTCAACCAATTTGATGTTCAGATAAGATTCTCAATCTACTTAGAGTGCTACGGCTTATGGCTCAAACATGGTTCTTGCTTGAGCCCATATACTTAGAGGTCATAGGTTATGATCTCAACTTTGTGAGAAGGCCAGTCCATAGGTTTTAGGTATCTGGGGAGATGTTAAGCAGATATTTTTTCTTGAAAATGTTTTAGTTGAGATGTTAGGCACATATAGTTTCTTGGTCAAATGCAGGAACTGAATGGTGTATTTAACCAAAAACCATTTTGGTGAATACCAGCAATGTGTTTGAACGACTGTGAGAGGAGCCAGCACTTCCATAAACTATTCTATTGTTTTCTTTTTAAAACTATTACAGTCTGACAATCATTCATCTTGTTTTGTAACGGAATGTCATTCTTAGTAGACCATGTCAGGATAATTGTTGAAGCTTTTGAAGTCCTCTAATTGCTAGTTGTAAATTTTTCTTGGCTTTTGCTTCATCGGCCTCTCCTGCTATGGAGTAGTGCAAATTTGTGCTTGCTTTATAATTGTGTAAATGTTTCCTTCATTGACATGATTTGTAGACGTATGGAAAAATATTCTTGCATTTTCCAGTGCATGATGTATGAGTGTTGTCTTTCTGCTATTTTAATTTCCTTTCCTCCCCCCCCCTCCCCCCCCCCTTTTCAGATTTATGGTATTTTTGTGTGTCTTCTAACTATTGTTTATGCAGGTGGCCTCTGTTAAAGTTATCCGCAACAAGCAATCTGGACAATCTGAGGGTTATGGATTTGTTGAGTTTATTAGTCATGCGGCTGCTGAAAGAAACCTACAAACATATAATGGCTCCATGATGCCTAATAGTGAGCAACCCTTTAGACTCAACTGGGCATCACTCGGTTCGGGTGAAAAACGTTCAGATAATGGTCCTGAATACACAATTTTTGTTGGAGACTTGGCAGCTGATGTCACTGACTATATGCTTCAGGAGACATTCAGGGCCAACTACCACTCAGTCAAGGGTGCAAAGGTTGTGACTGATAGGGTCACTGGGCGCACAAAGGGCTATGGGTTTGTTAAATTTGCAGATGAAAGTGAGCAATTGCATGCTATGACTGAGATGAATGGCAAGTTCTGCTCCACTAGGCCAATGCGGATAGGCCCTGCAGCTAACAAGAAGAGTGTACCTGGTCAGGTGCAAGGTATGTTCAAACCTCGTAGTTTCTTGTACTGGTCTACATAGATATCCTCTAGAGCTGTTAAGGAATGCATCTAGTGCATTCCTAGGTTTTTAACCTGTTCTCTTGTAAATTTGCGATTTTGTGCTTTTGACAATTTGATATCTGTTGGCTTGATGATGATATTGGTTTGTTTTGGGGGCAATAGCTGGTTTTGTTCTCACCTCACTGGGTTAAACAGTGCTGTTATGCTTGCTCTCGTTCCTTGAAGATTAGCAACAGCTTTCAACATCATTTCCTTCCATTCATTAAAGACATCCTTGAAATATTAAATCTCATAAAACTTCGATTGTCTCGAAGCAGGGTGAATGGTCGGAGGCTCTATCATTTTGGGGCCTGGAGCTTGTTACAGCTGAAATGAGTAACTTTTAGGACGTGATGTTGTGTAGGTCAGTTCATTTAAATGTGGCAAAATTTCCATTATGGCAGATCCACGTGGCATTAATTTTTTTTTATTTTTTCCAGTTTCTTCCTTTTCCCACTACGCTTTCTATCAGTTTATTTATCTTTACTTATCAGCTGTTTTATTCTTTATATCTAGTTAGCCTGCCACGAGTGTCACTTTGATCTTCAGTTTCCTTAAGCTTTTAGCAGTTCCAATTCCTGAATAAATATACATGGGTCCTGTATCCATTCCTCTACTTTTCAGCCATTTTATTTTTTACTTGTACAAAAATTCCGCAACGGAGGAGGTTGTTTCCCCTCACCTTCATACGCTAATGCAGCCATAACATGTCCCTTTTTTATGGCAAGGGAAACTCGCAGCGGTTATCCTTTGGGTGCGTATAGGGTAAAACCCTCACACCTATGCAATAGCTTGCAAACCACAAATGAGAGGTAACCTGCACTAGACAAGCTTGGTGCGACGAGCTCGAACTAGAAGGCGAACCCCTTGCTTTCACTGGCAATGGGTTTTAAACTTGAGACCTCCAACATGGAAGTCCCAAGCCCAAACCACTAGGACACCTTGATTCCATGTCAATGTTCGCTTTACTTATTGTTGCTATTTTTAGATTTTTCAGATTCTTGTCAACTATTTTTTGTTTCATTTTTTTCTTGAAGTTTCAGTAGTTAGATTTCTATAACAAGTTATTAAGGGATGTTGAGGTTGGTTTAGAGGAGTCTCTGCCACACGATCTCGCAATTGGCCAATTTATATGATGGTGTTGGGACGGGGTTTGGATTTGTTAATATAATTTTCATATTTATATTTATTTTAGTGATACTGAGATCATTTTTGGCAACAGTTATAAGCTCAAAGGGATTTGGTTCAGTGTCAGGGGTAGTACATCACAGGATGTGGTTGGTCATGTCACAATATTGAACCCTGTTGACAAGTATATTTATTGTTGATCAACTGCTCCTTCACTCTTTATATTGGCATTTTTGCGTCCCTTTTTTTGCAAGTTTGAACCTAAAAAGTAATCTGGAGTATGAACTTTTCTTGTGTGCTTGTTGTTGGGGAGTCCAATTAAAACTAGTTAATATGGATCTTGAACATTCATATCTGATGATTTTCTTTTGGGTCGTTGAAACCCATAAAATTTATGAAGTAACAACAGCTCACTGTGTCTTTCTTGTCTCTTGAACCCAATACCTTAGTGTTCTTTTCAGATGCCAGGTGTAACCAATGCTCAAACTTGTTTGTATTATAAGTTTATAACACAGCACAAAAATTATGTTTATGCTTTTAGCTGCGCTAACCTATTTGATTTTTTACCCGCTCTTAGTGTTTGAAGATTTATTTTACAGGCGCTTGTAATTTCGTTTGCACCTCTTTCCATTTTCTTGATAAATACTTGTGGAGTATTTCTTTTAAATGGATAAAAAAAAGTTGTCTGCATCTACCCTCATCTATACTTTTTTTCATGTGCAGCTTCATATCAAAGTACCAATGGAACTCAAAATGAGGACGATCCTTCTAATACAACTGTCAGTACATTTACTTATGGAAGTACTATAATTTTCTGTTGATTTCTACTCATGTGAAATTGACATTGATTGCAGATATTCGTTGGGAATTTGGATGCTAATGTAACAGATGACCATCTAAGGCAGGTTTTTGGAAATTATGGACAGTTGCTTCATGTGAAAATACCAGTAGGCAAACGTTGTGGCTTTGTTCAATTTGCTGACAGGTACCCTTCTGAAGTTCATATGTTAATTCAACAAAAGATAATAGATGTAAATTTGACTTCAATGATAACTAACATGGTTAGTTTTGTAATTGCAGAAGTTGTGCTGAGGAAGCTCTACGAGCATTAAGTGGAACTCAGCTGGGTGGACAAACTATCCGCCTTTCATGGGGTCGTAGCCCTTCCAACAAGCAGCAGGTTAATAGTTAATGCATAAATCATTTTTTTGGTTTCTGACGCTAATCTTAGTGCATGACATACACAATGTTTTATCTTCTGGTTGTCCAGCCTCAGGCTGACCCAAACCAGTACGGTGGTTATTATGGGTATTCAGCTGGATATGATGCTGCCGCTGCCGCTGCCTATGGTTATGCTCAACCTGCTCAGGATCCAAATCTATATTATGGGGGTTACGCTGGGTATGGAAATTACCCTCCACAGCAGCAACAACCACAGGTTTTGCCTTACCCTTTCAACAACTTAAAGAATGAATTTTACTACTGACGGATGATATTGCATGATAAATTTGTTACATATTGTTAATACTTGTTGCTGTTCTAATGTGGCTGTGCAGTGATCTCTGCTGGTTAAAGGAGTCGTCGAAAGCTTCCTAGCATAGTAATGCAACGATGTAGAAAGGGAGGGGCATGGATTCGAAGTTTGCATCAGATTTAGTATAAGATAAACTACTGTAGGCTGGTTCTTGAAGATCAGTATTTATGGTTGTGTTCAGCCATCGCTTACTTTTTCATTAGTTACCTTCTGCTATTTTTCATTGGTTTTTTTTTTTTTTGTTGATCTTTTTGGTTTTTGCGCTTTTATGTTTACTTTTCGTGAGTCCAACTTGGTACTTGGATTTTTGTTCTAGTTGGTTTTTACAAGGCACAAAGAGGTTATACATAACGAGTAACCGTATATTGTAATCTGCTATAATTTATGTATGGACAAACAATGGTATGGTGTTTTGATTAAAAATAGTTTTTTGCTTGGAAGAAAAAAATTAGTCATTGTTGGAATTTATTTTGTGTTGTATGATAATCTTTCGTTTGAAGCATTAATCATGTACTCTTTATTGTGTTTTGGTATCCCCTTTTTATAGTCTTTCTAGTCTGATTATTGCAATGTTCTTTTTATTGTTATTTTCTTCATTGTACATGGATTTGTTACTCTATCGAGGGTCTTCCGGGAGCACCTATACCTCTCTGAGGTAGTGATTAAGTCTATATATATGCATTTTATCGTCGTGGATTTCACTTGTGGGATTTTATTGGGGTATATAACTGCTTTAACCGAAATATTTTTGTTTTTAATTTGTTAGTCTTGCTTATTTTTAATCTATTTTTTTATTTCAAAAATGTCTCTTTACCTGTTCGATAATTTTTGTAATTCCAACTTTCTATGTGATTTGCGTAAGATTATAGAGTATTTAGGTTTGACATTTGTCAATTTTAGACCGAATAAAGAATCTGCTATAACAAGCATCTACTTTAGATCAAAATAAGATAAAATATTCACTTTATTTGAAATCTATAGAGTTGGAATTTTTGAAAGTGAAGATGGATTGTGTTTGGTTATACTTTTTTCTAAAGAATACTTCATTCAATACCCATGCTTTAATCTATTTAAATATAACTTCAAAATAGTGAAAAATGAGTTCGAAAATAAGTTATAAGTTGTTTTCTAAGTTTTAAGTTTCAAGATATGTTCAATTGAGGACGAAGAAAGATAATTCACGGTTCAATTCTCCATTTTAACACAAAAAAAAAAAGAAGTAGGATAGATCAAATTCTGTTGAGTCTAACTTGTATGATTCACTTATCAAAAAATGACTTTGGTAATTAAATTATTGAATGATATGGAGCATCATACCTGCGATACTTAGTTGACATACATCTAATAATTTCTGATTCCAATCCATCATGTTTAGCAGAAATACGAATAACTCTTGTTTATTATCAGATAATCACTTAGCTAGAGGTTGTTTAGTGATAAGTTCTATAGGAACGTGACGATCCTTCTAGCTGTGCTACTCAATGTGAACCTAATACAAAACATATCATAAACTAAGATCACTTGCTTATTCCCTTTCATTTCAAGTTTCTTCCTTTCCTACAACCTCAACTTCTGTTCCAACATCAGTACTTTGCTTTTCCTTTGGAGAATTTCGCGTTTCCATCGAAAAGTCTACTAATTCACTGATTGATTCTTGAGTGTCATTATGTTGAGGCATGTCAAAAAAAGGTACTTCAGTTTGAATTGAATCACTTGGCTTTACTTCACTTTCTGCTGCTACTGATTCTTGAGCTAGAAAGTTAAGTTCAACGAATGACGGAGTTTGGTGAGGTTGAAAATCTTGATTCCCTTGTCCACTTTGTGTCAATTCTTTTGGTTGAAGCTCTGGATTGATTGTTGGAATGAGTTGAGTTTGAGCATCTATAGGAGGAGCTCGATGGATCTCGAGTTTCTTTAGTTCATAATGAACCAACTCTGTTGGCTGAACTAAAGTTTCAAGATTAGACTTGTTGTTGTTCTCCACTTCAGCTTCAATCTGTTTTTGATTCGATCCCATTTCTAGTGATCCATCGACAACATTGTTATGATGCATCTCGCCGTTTAAGCTGTTGAGATCAGAACAAACAAGAGTACCTGGCTGAATTATTGAGTTTGAGTCTATAAGTTGGCTCTGAGTACTCTTCTGTCCATTGGTACATTTACCTTGTTCTGCATTTAACTCGACACCTGATTGGTTCGCGACTTCAAACACCTCCATCACCTCATCTTGTTCAACCATTCTAAGGTTTTCCAATAAAGGGGTAAATTGTGGTTGATGTTTGATCATTTCATCTGGATTACCACGTTGATCGTTACGTACTGATGGATGATCAGAAGGCAACAAAACTTGTTCTGGAGATACATTCAGCTGCTCATTAGTAGTACCATTTTCTTGATCTTGTAGAGTTATAACTTGACTTCTGTGATGCATTTTAACTTGTGGGGCAATGTCATTTGCTGCTGTTATGGGAGAAAATCGCCCCGGCTCAAAGATTAATCCGCGGAGCGTGGTGGCGTTGTTCCCAAGCTTGACAGAAAGGAAGTATCCTGCATCAAAAGTACCATCAATGACACCAGAAACTATCTGTCCTAACATGTTTTCATCTGTAGTGATATCTTTTTGCCTCATGATTTCTGGTGCTGGAGTTGTTGGAGTCTGCAAGATCATTCTTTTAGCTGGACCATCATCTTTCCGAGGGCGACCGCGCCTTCGTTTTGCTGGAAGGATTGTTGGAGGAGAGGGATTTTCTTGATTAGTTTGATCATTCATTATGTGTAAACCTTCACACTACATGTAATTGAAGACATTAGTTTTCTATCATGGATTAGTATCACAAGCACATGCACTAGGATTAAAAAAATCTCAAACAATAACTACGTCTCGATTCTAAACAAGTTGAAGTTAGCTATCTAAATCCTTACCTCATCATTTTAGCACAGTGCACATTATCCAAAGGATTCAAATAAAGTTGTAAGACAAATGAGATGATAAATCCTTTGTTTATTGTTTCCTTCGTATGATTTCTAAGTGGTGGATTCAAGATTTGAACTTTATGGTGTTTTGAGTTTGCGATTTCTCTCGTGGACTATATATATGATGGATCCAGGATTTGAACTTAAAGAGCTCTACATTCTACGATAATGACATCAAGTGTTACTAATTTGATTTCAAATTATATTTTCGTGTATATTTCGTGATACAAACACTGATTAGACTAAATCTATTGAGTTTGATCAAATTTTTATTTAGTAGCCTTCTAGCTCCGCCCTGAAATTCTTGATGTCTCCACTCTCCTCTATTTGGGTTGAAGAATTTCTTCTTCAACTTCATGATCATCATCAGTATATAAATTTCACTTTAAATTATCTAATTGGCAATTTTTAGATAATAATTTCTTAGCTCTTGAAATAGAAGATATAAAAAATGAATAATCATAAGTCATAAGATTTCCATGAAGTGAAAAAAAAAACTCAAAAATATCCATCTATACAACAACAACAAAAAAAATAGCATACACAGTCTGATCTTATAAATTGAGTAAACAAAAGTGAAGTGTACGTAAAATCTTATCACAATCTGATTTCATAAGTGAAGTCGAGAAAAAGTAAAGTATACGGAAAATCATACCATAATCTGATCTCATAAGTAGAGTCAAGAAAAAGTGGAGTGTACGTAATCTTACCACAATCCGATCTCATAAGTGGAATCAACGAACAATGAAGTGTACATAAATCTTACCTTCTCACAAAGAGATCACTTTTGATAGATCTTCGACTCAAGAAAAACATATACGAGGCTAGAAATTCACATGCACGTAAACAATTACAATGGATCTGATAAATGTTAATTTCAAATACACATATTTGAATGTTAATTCTTGAAATTGATGAATATATAATATATATGAATGAGAAACTAGAAATTTACCTTTTTCTTTGTTCTATAAAGAATTGAGATTTTTCTAAAACCAATTGCTCATACAAAAATAAATAAAGATCTTGCTTTTATTTTCCTAATGAAGTTTTCTTCTCACCTATTTTTGGGGGTTGATTTTTTCATGATCTCAATTTTCATTTTACTGTAATAAAGTCACAAAAATAGTTGTTATAATGAAAAATTTACTCAATTTATTTATATAGGGATTAAAGATAAGAATCTCTCTAAATTATGACAAAATTATAAATACACATTTAACCTATGCGAATTGCAAAGGTTTTATTATTTTCAAATAAATAAAGAGAAAATAATTTAAAATATTTTTTCATTTTCTATGTTTGAAAACAAATATTTAGATAGTATTATCTCTACGAAAATAAATTCCTTGAAATTGAGAAAAATGATATTCCTAATAAATGTAAGGAAACCATGTTTCATATTCTAAATTCATTATCTCCTCTCTATTCACTCAATCCCCTAACCTCCACTTCTCATCTCGTCCCGCCGATATAATATTTTACGAGATAATATATAAATTCTCTTGAGATAATATTTTTATATTCACTTTTATCAAATACTAGAAAACAAGTAAGAAACTCACTTATTTTTCGAACTAAACATTATATTTTCAATGAAAAATATTTCCTTCTTATCAAACCCTACCTCTAATAATTAACATATTTATTTTAAAAAAGGCTCTTAAAAGATTAAACACGTTCGAGATCAACTTTTTTATTTATTTACAAAATAAAGATAATGTCTATGTACACTTTATCGTTTTCATATCTAACTTATGAGATCATATTGAGAATGTTATTATTATTGTGAAAGAGAAACACGATAAATAATTTTATACCTAGAAATTATAATTGTAACAATATCCAAAATATTTATGGCTGAAAAAGAAGGTAATGTGGCCAGCACAAGTCCCTTCTAAAATTCAAACACCACAAAAATAAAAATAAAAATAAAAAACACTAATCTATAAAATCCACCCAAAAAAGAACAAATAAAGCTCCAATTTTTCTATCTCCAAGAACTCAAAATTCAATCATGGCTTCTCTTGTTACCAATGGAATCTCATGTTTTTCTCCCCAGCCCATCACTGAACAACCTAAACTATCAAAAGGGTCTCAATTTCTGCTAAAATTAGCTAACCCCAGAAACCCTAATTCAAGAATTTTGAAGGTCAAAGCTGCAGAATTGAGCTATGAGGCAACTATTGACAGCCCAGGTAAAGAATCTTCTGTTTCAACCTCAAATGAAAATGACCCACTTCAGAAATTCTTGAAAAGAGACTATAAATGGGGTTTTAATCAAGAAATTGATTCCTTTTCATTACCAAAAGGGCTTTCAGCTGAAACTGTTAAGCTTATTTCTGGTAGAAAAAATGAGCCTAATTGGATGCTTGAGTTTAGATTGAAATCATATGAGAAGTTTCTTAAAATGAAAGAGCCTAAATGGTCTGATAATAGATACCCGGAAATTAGTTTTCAAGATATTTGTTATTATTCTGAACCTAAAAAGAAACCAACTTTGAATAGTCTTGATGAGGCTGATCCTGAGCTTGTTAAGTATTTTGATAAATTGGGTATTCCGTTGAATGAAAGGAATCGTTTGGCTAATGTTGCGGTTGATGCTGTTCTTGATAGTGTTTCTATAGCTACAACTCATAGGAAGACTTTAGAGAAAGCTGGTGTGATTTTTTGTTCAATATCTGAGGCAATTAGGGAGTATCCTGATTTAGTTAAGAAGTATTTAGGGAGAGTTGTGCCCCCTGAAGACAACTTTTATGCGGCTTTGAACTCGGCTGTGTTTAGTGATGGATCGTTTGTGTATATACCTAAAAACACTAGGTGTCCGATGCAAATCTCGACTTATTTTAGGATAAATGCAATGGAAACTGGACAGTTTGAGAGGACTGTGATAATTGCAGAGGAAGGTAGTTTTGTGGAGTATTTAGAAGGGTGTACTGCACCTTCGTATGATACTAATCAGTTACATGCTGCTGTGGTCGAGTTGTATTGCCACGAAGGTGCGGAGATTAAGTATTCCACTGTGCAGAATTGGTATGCGGGAGATGAGGAAGGTAGAGGAGGGATTTATAATTTTGTTACAAAGAGGGGAATTTGTGCTGGGGCTAGGTCAAAGATTTCGTGGACACAAGTGGAGACAGGATCAGCTATTACCTGGAAGTATCCGAGTGTTGTGTTAGAGGGTGATGAATCAGTTGGTGAGTTCTATTCCGTGGCGTTAACCAATAATTATCAGCAGGCAGATACAGGAACAAAGATGATACACAAAGGGAAGAATACAAGGAGCAGGATAATTTCAAAGGGTATTTCAGCAGGACATTCTAGGAACTGTTATCGAGGACTAGTTCAGGTGTTGTCCAGTGCAGACAATGCCAAGAACTCCTCTCAGTGTGATTCAATGCTTATTGGTGATACTGCTGCTGCCAACACTTATCCATACATTCAGGTAGTTTGCTCTTTGTGAACTTTAATTTTTTTTCCTTTCTGGCTTAGTTTGATAGCAATAAGTAATGTTTCATTTTTTTTTTGTTGTTAGAGCATGCTAGACTTGCTACTTATGCAGTGTTTTCCTTTTCTTTTCTTCGTTTTATGGCGACATTTGCTATGCATGAAATTGCACTATGTTGGTGCATTTAAGTTGTACATGACCTTTTTCATAGAATAGACAATATGTTTATCACCAGTTAACATCTAAGACTTCTTCTTTTCGAGATGTAGAAAAAAGAAAAGAAAAGTCTTCCTTATGAAGTTACAAATCATCCGCAATATGAAGAACGGAGGAGAGAAGTTCATTAGGACTGTTGCTATTTCTTCTTCGGAAAATAATCGGTTAGAAGAAGTTACACAAGCTGCCATATTGGGACAGGCAGCTTAGATGTTACACGTAGGACTCTAGGTCTTATTTGGCTTTTGATAGTCCTTTTTGACTTATAGGACCTAGAATTTAGTTTCTTCAAGCTATACTAACTCCGAGGATGTCATTCATGTTTGGGAGATGCAGGCAATATTTTGTAAGGTTCCAAGGCAAACTTTAGTGTTAATATTTGTTTGACCTCTCGTATGGGCTGTTAGGTGCAGCCTATTGTGCCCACTTTTGTTTTGAGCATAACTGTTTGTTCCTCTTAACTTCCAGAGAATGTTTCTCATACTTAATTAGTCTAGGGCTGCATAATTATTTTAGCTGGATTGCTTGAGGGGTCGAAGTGCTTGGTGATAGGAAGATGTGCTGGTGTAATATGTTTATAGACCTGTATGATGAAAGAAGAGTTTGTCTTTCTATTATTTTCTGTTTGTTGTGGTTTGGTTGTGGTTGTGGTTTGGGGGGGGGGGGGTTGCTTTAAGTTGTACATCCTTCGTCAGTCCCTGCGAGTCAAATATGTAAACCAATGGTTGATACTAACATCATTGGAAGTACATTAAGAACTTGATGCTAAATGTAACTTACATCATGTAATCTAGGTCAAGAATTTGAACCAAAACGCCCCACTTCTTTCCGTTTTCAGTTTTAGTATGAGATAAGCATAAATTGTACATTGCACTATTCCTTCTACTGATGTTATCATCATTTGAACAGAGCAAAAACCCAACTGCACGCATTGAACATGAAGCGACAACGTCAAAGATCGGTGAAGACCAGTTATTTTATTTCCAACAGAGGGGAATCGACTACGAGAAAGCAATGGCTGCAATGATATCGGGTTTCTGCAGAGACGTTTTCAATGAACTTCCTGATGAATTTGGTGCTGAAGTGAACCAGCTAATGAGTTTGAAACTCGAAGGATCTGTTGGTTAAAGCACTATTTCAAACTAGTCAATAAAAGCTAATTGCTAGTAGCTAGTGGTTTTGTAATCTGTAAAGTTATAGCACAAGAAAACTTTGCATCATCAATACACATTTGTAAATAATGCATCAAGGCATTATCTTCTACTTAATATCTTTGTAATCCATCCTGCTTTTCCACGAGCCGAGGGTCTATTGGAAACAACCTTTCTGCCTCTCAGCATACACTCTACCTTCTTCCGAATTCACTCGTAGGATTACACTGAGTATGTTGTTATCTTTGTAATTCATCCCAAAACTTTTGTAGATGGATCCCAAATTGATTGTATTAGAGATCAAGGAAATCAAGGTTTTTATTTTTTAGCATTATTAGTACTTGTTAAGTCTTTTCTTCAGATCGTGAAATGTTAAAAATAAAAGATCGTGAAATATTGTATCATTTTTGCACATCAATATATCGTGAATCTTTGAATCTATGCTTATTTTCAGCTTCTTCAAGCATTTAGTCAATTACTATGTCCTTCGTCGTCTCTGGGTGTCTAGGTATAGAAATCACTCGAGTAGCCATTAGAAGACTACTAAGAGATATCTCTAAACATATTAATTGAAATATGAGAAAAGACATAAAGTGACACCTGAAGTTGTCTCGAATTTTCAAAAAGACATCATACCTATGCGGGCGTTCTGTTACCCCCTACACAATTCTGATAATATTTTATTACATCATTTTTCGACCAATATCAGATTTTGAATAGCAAGTGGTTATCACACACCAATTATTGGGTGACACGTGTTAATTGAATTAGATATATATGTATTTTTTTATTTTTAAGTTTTATTTATTTCTCTCTTACTTTTTGACTTATATTAATTTTATTGCTTTAATTTTAATTTCACTTTAAATTCTTTATCTTTCACCCTTACTTTCAAGTTACTCCTCCCTTCATTTTCTTTTTTTTTCTTCACCTCCCACCCTCACCTCACCCTACTTCTTAGGTCAAATTCCTTTCTTTCAAAATTATATTATTTTCTAGTATTTGTGATATTGATAATAAAACTAATTATTCTTTTAAGAAAATTAAATTTTTGAAGGTATCATCAATTAATTTATCTCATTTCATATAACTTCAAAACTAGAAATAATAATTTCGTAAGAATAAGAATTCTCCGAAAATTGAAAAAATTTAAGTGAAATTTGGATTTTAAAAAATAAATAATACCTACTAATCATCTTGAAACCTAGTGGGTTATCAAATTGTTCGAAATGTAATAAAATATTTAGATATAATTTTAAAGTTGAAGAGAGTTAAACTAATAGTAGCAAAAAAAAGGTGGTGGAGTTGTGATAAAAGATGATATTGAAAGTGAAAAGTTACCATGAAAATAACAATGAATTTTTGAAGAAGAAGGAAAAAAGAAAAAAGAAAATTAATTAAGAGAAAAAGTTAAAATAATAAGAAAAATAAGAAAATATAATTTATAGCAAAATACTTATAAAAATAAAATTATATTCATTTTTTTAGTTTGTTCACGCTCTTTAAGAAAGTGCATACACTCTCCATGTCAGATGGACAAAACATGATGTAATAATATCAGTTCAGAATTGTTTAGGGAGATAATAGGACGTTTGCATAATTTAAGTGTCTTTCACTTTATGTCTTTTCTCTTGAAATATAGTATAACATGTGATTTTCATCGAAAATAAAGGATAAATCTCTTATCCCTGTAAAAATAGGAAATCTTTTTTATATTCATGTCACGTCAAAGAAATCGCAGAAAAGTTAAGAAAAAGAATCAGAAGTAGCAAAATTAGATTGAATTTATCATATTAAATTAGTTAACATGTCATGTTATAATAATTCATATATGCATACATTGGGATGAGGTTCATTTGAATTTAATGTTTTCGATGCGAAACGTTTGTTTTTACTCCTTGACACTATTAAAAATTCACTATTTTTCGCATTAAATTTTTTCGCTGAAAAATATATAATAGATGTTTTCACAAATATTTCGATTGAATCAGTGAAAAAATGCGAACAAATTAGAAAGTTTTCTAATATTTCAATGAAAATTTGTTTTTCATCATATATTTTTCTAATGAATTTGTTCGATAAAAAATAAGTGGAAAAAGTATGTTTAATTAACGCATATTGTTTAACATATATACTTGTTGACTGGTGAAGCTACATCTAAATTATTTAACAGTATAGTTGACTCAAACTTTTAAATTATGAAAAGTTTAGCATTAATTATAATTAATTAATCATATAAAAAGATGGTTCTTATAAAATATTATTACTCAAGCGCTATTATTATGGCAAGTCAGCCAATTGTTTAAAAGTACTTGTTAACATTATTGAATAATATTCATATTACATAAAGGAAAAACAATTAAATTAATGTTTTTTTTAAAAAAATAGATGACGAGAGTGTATATATAAAAGTAGTCATAATCACGTTAATTGATATGCTAACAAATTAAAATAATTTATGATAACTTAAATTAGTGTGTATGTATATAGTATGTAATATAATATAAATATATATCTTTAATTTTTGCTAAAGGTCAAAAGACCGAAATGACACCTAAAAATAACTTTAAAAGCAAATTAAGAAAGTATTTTTGAGTTCAAATAAATACAATATGATTTCTTGAATCTTCTAAGGGCCCGTTTGGATGGGCTTAATAAAAGCAGCTTTAAAAAAGTACTTTTAAAAGTGCTGAAACTTATTTTTAAAATAAGCAGTTATGCGTTTGGATAAAAGTGCTGAAGTTGTTATGCCAAACGTGGAAAGGGAAAAATGGAAGAAAGAGATGTTAGGGTTATATGGGTAATTTGGAGATTGTATAAAAATATTAAGGGCAAAAAGATAAAAATGTGGTCAACTTAAAACAGCATATAAGTTAAAAAAAAAAAGCATCCCTACCCTAGCTTTTAATTTTTGGCTTAAAATAAGTTTTTTTAAACTTAAAATAAGTTACTTTGAGTATTGCCAAACGGTTAATTAAGTCAAAAATCAGCTTTTAAGTCAGTTTGACCAGCTTTTAAGCTGAGCCAAACAGGCTCTAAATTTATTTATGCTTTTAATTAAAATATTATAAGAGGTTCATTTGATTCAATCTGTCCATTTGTCACCTTCAAATATAGTCTCATTTGTGATCTTTAGTTTGAACTTAATTTTAAAATGTACTTCTTCCGTCTAATAATAATTATCGCTATTTAATTTTGTGTTGGTCTATAATGTATGTCCCTCGTAACAAAATAATTTTGATAATTTTTTGCAGGGAATAATTTATTTTTTTGTGTAATAATAAACAATTATATCCAGATGTAACTTTAGTTTCTTATAAATTATATCCTGCTATACATAATTTCAATTGTCAAAGAGCAAAAATTAAAGATTAATTCATTAAAAGGAAAACGTGCAATTTTATGTTAGAAACCTTGTAATCAGGATAGAGTCAACTTGCGTCGGAGTTATTTAAATTATAATTCTTTGATAAACTTTTTTAATAATTATATATAATTAAAATTATTCTTTTTATCTATATATTGTATATAGTATATTAAGCCTTTTTCGATTAATTTATATATTTATTTTGTCTTTATTAATAAAATATCAATATGAAGATTGAACACCAAAAAAACAAAGAATGGTGGTTGACATTGATAAAATTAATGGGGCTTTAACTACTACTGAACAGACATATGTGGTAACCTTAATTATATATTTTATAATATAAAGTATTAATTGCTTTATAATTGGCTCCTGACTTTCTGCTGGTATTTCTAGCTGCCACTTTACATTATATTACTAAATTATAATTATTTGCACTTCTTGAAAAAATATAAAATAATATTCAATGTCCCTCTAAGAGTTGTAATAGCTGTTCATTGACAGACATCTGTCTCTTTTTGTGATAATTATTTGATGTTTTTTAATAATTCAAACTTCGTATAGTAAAACATTTAATATATATTCGATGTAATTGTATAGATAGAGTCAATAAAATATAATATTTAATATATTTTAATTTTATTTTTGTGAAAATAGAGAGATTGTTTTTAATAATCTATCGACTTAAAAAATAACGTATTTGATAGTGTATAAATATTGGATTTTTAACTTAATCTGATATTTTTACGTTAATTTATAGATTAAATTTTGAATCAATAATTTTAGAAGTGTTATGAGCTCAATGATAAAAAAAGAGTTAGCATGTTTTTGTAAAATGAATAATATGTAACTTTCTTTTTTTACTTTTGATAAGTAAATATAAAATATTATATTTTAATAAAATTTATATTTAGTTTAAATAAATATTATGAGTTTAATAGTGATAAAAGGTTCATTTGAAAACGAAATGCAAATATAGGCGATTTGGGGAGTTTGGGAAGGATAGAACATTAAACAATATGAAATGTCAATTATGAAATTTAATTTATCTTATTAATTAATATCCCTTTCGTCCATCTTTTAATTATTATATTATGTTTTTTAAAAATCAATTTAACTAATTTTTCAAGTTAAATTAAATTACATTAATTCGATATTTTAAACAAACAATTCAGATATTTAAAAACTATACAAAAATTATTATAATATGCAATTTTTGCATATTAACATATTAAAAAATACATCATAAAATATTAATTTCTCTCCATGTCAAATACTACCCTAAATATATGTAAAAAAAATCATCAAATTTAAATTATAAATCAATCACAACTAAAGGTTCCATATTAAACTCTTTGACTTTGAGAACTAACAACAAAATATTCTTTAGAGTGACACATGCACTATTTTCACCCCCCCCCCCCCCCTCCTTTTCTTGACCTTTCAAAAAAAAATTCCACTATAAATACATATTATATTTTCTTTCCTTCAATTCTCACTTCCAAATTTCATAAACCTCTTTAATTACCAAAAAAAAAAAAAAAACTCCACTATTTCATCAAATATCATAAATACCAAAAATGGCTACTAATTATTTCAAGATTGAAAAAGAAGACAAAGAAGATATTAAACATAGAAAGGCACAATTCTTGATATACAAATCATTGAAGAAAGCAGATTCTTTTGTGTCTATGAGAAAGAATTCATATTGGTTGAAAATCAAAATTGGGAGGAAATTAAATATGCTGAAAAAAAGCATATTATTTACATTTTCTTCTTCAAGAATTGGATTTTACAAGCAATTTATTTGTCAATTGAAATATTTGAAGAGTTTGATGGGAGGTAAAGAGACTATTGTTAGTCTTCCACCTGTGTTTACTTCAAGTTCCTTTTGATTACTTCTATCTCTCGAACATATGCAATGAAATTAAAAATAATTAAGTGAAATTTAAATTACGAAATAATTTGATCTACGAATAAAGTCAATTATTATCATAAAGGTTGTAATATTAGATGAATCATTATATAGTTGAGAAAAGAGAGTTTTAATTTTCCTTTTCTATTTTTCATCTTTGTTTTAAGTTTACATATACATTGTACTTATTCACTCTTTGGTGAAAGTAAATCTATTCAATGCAAATGAAGAAATTGACTTGTGATTTGTTTTCTCAATTTGTCTTTTCATTATCTATTAGTTTCTTTCTCTTTAATTTTTTAATATATGGTATATTCCTTTGTAATTTGATTAATTTTAATTTATGCTAAAATTTTATTTTAAAGGAAAATACTTTCAATTAAAAATAAATATATTATTAAAATTCAAACATAATACTTAAGATTGATGACGTAAATATACTGAAACACAAATGAATGCTTAATCATTCGATGGTTTTGGATTGTGATTCAAATAACTCCATACTTTCTCTCTCTATAATATAAATAATGTTTATGTCCAATTAATTTCATTTTTAAAATTGATAACAAATGTTATGACATGTAGGTTACAAATTTTCAAAAATAGATATTTTTTTTCTTAAATATCATATTCAGACCTCAGTCAAATAAAATAAAATAAAAGAATATTGTAACATTCGAACCAATGCAAGTGATATTGTTTGTTTTAGATTTTTACTCACAAAACTTTAAAATATGTTATTATGATGTAATACGTGTTTATGTATATATCCAGTATATCTACTGGTTTGCTCGTTTTCTAAATTTGCCTAGAATTAATAGAACTTTGACCCACTATCAATAAGGTCAACACATAAGCGACTCTGATATCATCTATAATGATCCAGCATATTAGTAATATTGTATATTTTAGGCCTAGTTTCACACAAATTCAAAACATGTTATTATAATATAAGACCTAGTTATTATATACTCAATATCTCTCTTGTATTTTTTAAAAATGAGAATTTGATTCATGATCATGCGATTTTATACATATTCCTAGATGTTTGAACGAAATACCTCATAGATTAGCTAGACTTTTTTTCTCGCTATATGAGATCTCTTGGGTAAAGTTTTTCTCAAGTTAAATTGTACACAAGGCTTGGGTCACATTTGAATTATGTAATTTCTTAATGTAGTAATACAAATGGGCTTGTTCTAATGACAATAATATAATTTAAAACTGATGAAGTTAGAATTTGATTCAAATAGATACAAAATAAACATATAAAGCCTCACGAGGAGAACAAAGTCTTGCATTCCTGAAATTTTTGTGAAATTTGTATAAAAACTCAACTTTTTTTTAGGTATGATGATAAAATTGAGCGACAAATTATAGAAATATGATAAGAAAAAATAAAATTGACTAACAAATTATAAAATTATGATATAAATTAACATTTCGAGAAAAATTCAGAAGGAAATAGGAGAAGAGAAATATGAGAAAAGAGAATATGGCGAGGCCGGTCAAAAAATTACTTTTTTAACTTTATTTTCAACTCAAACACACCTATTTATTTTTATATTCTATTTTATTCCACATTAATATATCGTTATTATAGTTAAAGCATGTAAACTTTTCGAAACAAATATGAGGGGATATTTATATATTTTCCCATAATAATTCGATGAAATATTACACAATTATTTCTTTAAAAGTGTATAAATATAAAAAAATTATTATTTAAATCAATCTTATAAAGTTTTAATATTTTATACTAGTATTTTTATTTTTGGTAAAGAGTACGAAGAAATTGGCAAACCCTCCTCCTCTCGTCGCCATTACTACTAACACCTGTAAGTTCGCCTAAACCCTAAATCCTAATCCAATTTTTTTTTCAAAGTGGATTTTTCTAGAAGCAAAATTCACAATTTTGAGGTTAGATAACTGTAGAAATGATTTTTGCACAATTTTTTCTACCAAATTTTAGTTATTAGAGAGTAGATTCTGTATATTTTGGCTTTTCATGGGTGTGATTTTTGTAGGTTGTTCAAAATGGTTGAAACTCTGTTTGAAGATATATTTACAGTCACTCAGAAAGATCCTGATGGAAAAAAATTTGATCGAGGTATGCAAAATCATCATTAGTAATCGAATGAATTTTGAACTGTAAGCTAACGCATAATCTGTAGATATGAATGATTTTAATTGTAATGTTGAATTAGTCATCTACATACTTTTTATCTATGGAAGTGAATCTCGGAGTAACAGTAAAGTTGTCTCCTTGTAATCTACAGGTTAACGGGTTTGAGCTGTGGAAGTAGCTATAATGCTTGCATTAGATTAGACGGTCTATACCACATCCCTTAAAGTGTGGCCCTTTTTGAAGTTTTTATTAATGCAAATCATTTTTTTGATGACTGTGGTTTGGGGTAGCTTGTGCGTACCGATAACTGTCACCTTCCACCCAGTACAAGTAAGAAGTAACTGTGTCCATCAAGGCTAGGACAGATGGGAAGGAATTAATTGTGCTTGGGTTTGAACCTGGGACCTTTTTCATTGTGATTTTATTTCAAGTGGAAGTGAAAAGATGGCTGTGGTACACTCCTTGAATGATAAGTTGGAGGGGATTATCTAAATTGTTTGTTTACTGTAGACCTGGGATGACATTCTCCTCTAGACTAATGCAAGGAGAAATAAAATGTTAAGGACAAGATGGTGGCATTTAATAAGAAAAAGAAGAGTATAGTATTCATGTAGTTGACTGGAAATATTCAGATGAATGTGAATTAAGTATGATCATCTGTAGTGAATTTCTTAGTCTATTCTTATTTGCTGGATGACGTACTTACAGTGAGAGCTGCCTTTTGAGACAAAGGTATGGACTCTTATGTGACCTTCATTGCAATAGTTCCACTATAGGTGATTCAACTTTACGTTTGTGTAGTTGTACCTTGTAGTTTCTTCCTCGTGAGCAATAAGGGGGCTTAGGAAGGGTCATGGGGTTCATGCAATTTTCTTAGCAAAACCATGTTTAGTTTATTTTTGTCACCATGAATTATCAAAGTGCAGCAGCACTTTTTTTGTTGTTGTTGCTGCAAATAGTGTGATCGATATATCTTGCATTTTGTAGTGAATCGCATTGAAGCACGGAGTGAGCAGTTTGATATGTTCATGCTACTGGATGTAAACACTGAGATATATCCTATGCGCGTGAAGGATAAATTTATGATGGTTTTAGCTTCTACTTTGAACTTGGATGGGACACCAGATACTGGTTATTTCATTCAGGTAATTTGCTGTAGTGGTTTATGTCTCCTAATTGATTTGCAAGTGTTAGCCTGTCTGATTTAATTTTAACTTTGCGATTTGTGTAAAGAAATAAAAATATGGTACTTGAAGCTAACTTGAAGTCTCTAAGATTTTTTCCCACATAGTAGGCCTTACTAGTCAAAATGCATCAGAAAGATTCAGAAAAGGAAACTGAAAACAATATAATCCAGTCAAACTTGAGGGTGTTCAACTTACCATGACGAATCACTTCCGTCAAAGTAAGAAACATTAAGTGCCTTTTGATGACGCGAAAATATATGTACTTCCGTTAAAAAAACTAACTTGCTGTATACAGACATTTCGAATGTACAGTTTTTGTTTTCAAAAGGAAAAAATTATGCGCCTCGAACAAGTGATCCCCTTTTGAGAAATATTTAGGTTTTGTGACCTTGTCTATCTAGAGGTGATTAGAAATGACATGGACCAACTCTTGATTACCGAGGACATCACCTTAGATAGGAGGGTGTGGAGGTTGCGTATTATGGTAGAAGATTAGTGGGAATGTAGTGTTGTCTTACTTTTTGAGGGGTTAAGCCGTATTCTTGTAGTGTCTTGATTTTGGTTCCATTCAATTTGTTGTTTATTGTGTTTAAGTTATTGCACTTTCCCTTTTAATACCTACTTTGATATTTTGTACTCGAGACGAGGGTCCTCCAAAAACAGCCTTTTTTCCTCTACAAGGTAGGGGTATGGTTTGCGTACACTCTACCCTCGCAGACCCCACTTGTGGAATTTCATTGGGTATGTTGTTGTTTTTTGACTTTATTTATCTGGAATTGTTTAAAAATCTCATCGCATCTATTATATAGTTCAACTGCTAACTAGAACTAGAAATTATAGTATATATCAACTTTTTTGTGGGGCCTGTTTTCACGTGTCAGAGATTTATTTTTGTTTCACGGAGGTGTGATTCCTTATAATATAGCCTTGTGATTGCTGTTCAATTGGTTTATAAAATAATGGACAGGACAAACAAATTGTATCTGCTAGTGAAAGGGTATAATCGTTTGGTATTGGCATGTATCCAATCACAAATCAGCACAGAAGGATCCATCTATTGTGTTTTTTGGAGGATTGTGAAATGTTTTTTGATCCTTGAACTATTCTTGGATTTCCCTTTCTTTTGAGAAAGACTTAAAGGCTCAGGAACCGGAAATGAAGGAAAAGGAACAAAAAGAGGGAATTTTTTTTTCGAATTGTTAATGATTGAGGGACAAATCCAATAAATGGGTTTGTCATAATAAATGGCAATAACGCACAACTCATGGAGCACCTTCTGTGTGCAACTTTTACATCAAAAAACAAATGGTCCGTCAAATGTATTTACACTGAAGGTGCTCTAAGCCTCTAACATCCATGAGCCTTTAGTGAATATTTTAAAATTTTTGAGTTCTGCTAGTTATTTTTTTAGTTTGTTTGGAGATATGTGTCAGTAGAATGAGTCTCTCGTGGGGATTCATATAATTGACCCGAATTAGCTTGGAATTGAGGCGTACTTGTTGCTTTAAAGTATGTTTTTAAGAAGTTACTTTTCATGGAAGTCCTTAATATGAAACTTGATTTTCTTTTTGGAACACATTAATGCTTAAAGATATAAAGCCTGACACAACTGCTAGGCAAATGCTTGTACGGATTTCCTTATTCCTTTTTTGGTTTGCCTTCTCATTCTTGTTCTACTGTGGTGTTTCAAACTCTTAGAAATCCCCATGGTATTTAATGGTGTTGCAACCTGATGACAGGGTAACAAGAAATCGCTTGCTGACAAGTTCGAATATGTCATGCATGGGAAGCTATATAGGATCTCAGAGGAAGGTTCCGGGAAGCATGTTAAAGCGTACGTTTGGTTAACTTATCTCATATTCAATTCCATGAACATGGATTTATATTTCTGGATGTTCTTTCCTTTTCATTGGTGCAATACTGTCAATCTGTCACACCTTAGCAGCTTCTTGTTTCAAAAAGTCGGCTTAGATTGACCTTTTTTAGGTGCCCATTTGCTAAGATTAGATTTCAATTTGATTTATGTGACTTATTTCAAGCGTGTCTTTTTTTTTCCTATTGTGTGCATTTGTGGAATATAATTTATTTTCTTGCAACCCTGCTTCGTGAACTTTGCTTTTGAGCCGAGGGTCCATCAGAAACGACCTTTCTACCCCACAAAGGTGAGGTCCGCGTACATCCTACCCTCACTGGACCCCACTTGTGTGATTACACTAGGTATGGTGTGGTTTATTGTTGCTGTTTATTTTGTGGAATATAGATGTACTTACCTGTACTTGCTTTTTCTCTGTTTTTGTTTTGGGCTTAGTCTTTTTGTCGTTTTAGTCTGATGTATATTCTCTTTTAGTTTTAACTTCTAAATATATTGTTTGAGAGTTTTCTATGTTCTGGTTGTTGTGACTGCTCGATTTGTTGGTTTCCAAATAGCAAATCACGAGTATTTTACTGATATAACAATGGATTTACTGGTTTTTATTTGTCTTCAGAGACATTTTTGTTTCATTTGGAGGACTGCTGATGCAGCTGAGAGGAGATCCATCCATTGCAGCTAAGTTTGAGCTTGATCAGAAGATTTTCCTTCTCATAAGGAAGGTTTGATGTGTATCAAACTCAATTTGAACTTAAAAGGCGACAGACTATTTGTGATCGCCTAAGCTATTGGCACGTGATAAATCGCGTGGTGGTCTCAGTTACTCAAGAATGTAATTGTGATATATAATAACGGAGACCATCGAGAACAAGAGCTCCATATATGTTGGAGTGTAGAAACCTAGTGTCTGCAGTTATGATCTTTATCCTGGTAAGCATAAGAAGAGTCTTTCCCTTTTATCAGAAGTTGAAATCGCAGTGTGTGAAAGCTTATTTTGTTGCCTGTTCTTAATTTTGTCTCGCTCTAGATAGAATGACTCTCTTAGTTACGTTGCGTTTGACTTGAGTTACCATGCTTTTCTCTAACTGCAACAAAGCTTACATATGATTAGGATCGTCCCCTTCATTCTCTGCAATTGACCCCAGCTTGGGTTTTTGGAAAGCCTGTTCGGACCGAGCTACATTATCCTATGAGTTTGTCAATGTAGAGGTAGAGCTATTTATAAACTATCCTTCTTAGATCTTACTTGTAGAATTAAAATCGAGATTGTTTAACAAATATACTAAACATGGAAGTTAATCTTTTTATAAGATATATGAATACATACATGATACATCAAATCATATCAATTTCAAAACATGTATGAATAAACAATGATTTAAGTGATAAATTTTTTATAGATAAATATATGTCATTCAATTGAAGAAATTACCAAATATGAAATAACACTTTGGAGATAAATATTTTGGTCAAAAAAAATTATTCAAGATATCTTCGAGATTTATTTTTCCAATAGATATATTGGCATATATACGATTGAACATAGAGTTATCCCATTCAATCACAGCTAATTAATGTATATCGTCTCATTAAATCACTTAATTACGATAAATTAATGTAATTTTGTATTAACACTCGTGAACGAACTTTTACTATCATGTTTTTCGTATAAAAATAATATTACGATTAATTATATATGGATGCGATATTTAAAATTGACAAAACTAACCCTAAACAGATCTCCTCAAACTCCTTTAGAGTCTTTTTTCAATCTCTACATTATAATTTCTGCCTAATTTGTTTGTAAAAAACGTATTTGGTTAAGCTTATGAGCTGGTTAAACTTGCTTATAATTACAATAATTCTAAGTTTATTTACTCGTTTGGTAAATATCATAATGTGTATAAGCTTACTTCTTCTTCCCTCTAATATGTATCGACCGCTTCTTATTTTATACTAGCTCTTAAATTTATAATTTTGATAGAAAAAAATAAGGGTATTTTAGTCATTCTAACAAAAAAATAACTTATCAACGTACTTTTATCAAATACATCAACTGTTTATTATCCGTTACAACACTTCTATCTGAATATGTATTTGTATATTTATAAAATCAATTTCGACCCTTAGTTTTTTCAAAATTATTAAAACTCTAAAAAAGGGCATGCACTTTATATCGTCCCTAATTTCTTCCATAATGTACGGTTTTTATTTTTTATAGAATCAATTAAATTTATTTCATTGGATATTTGAACTCTTTTTTTTTTCACTATAAATATTTCAAACCATTTTCCCAAACTCTCCAAATTACTCATTTCTTTCCACTATCCTAAAAAAGAAAAAAATGAACACTTGTTTCAATCGACCATATATGTATTCAAAAATTGAAAATGAAGAAAAAGAAGATATTAAACATAGAAAAGCACAATTCTTGATTTATAAATCATTAAAGAAAGCAGATTCTATTGTGTCTAAGAGAAAAAAATCATCATATTGGTTGAAAGTGAAATTTTGTAAGTTGAAAATCAAAATTGGGCGGAAATTAAAGAGGTTGAGAAAGAAAATATTTTTTATATTTTCTTCTACTTCTACGAGTAAAGTTTGAAGAGTATCTACTTCTATATTTTATCATGCAGTGTTGTTGGATATCGAAGGAACGATCAATTTAGCATGATCGTGTTGTTATTATTTTTCCTCGCTGCCTTCACGAACTAGTGATATGATCTGCGTACATTGTACCCTCCTCATATCTCATTTTATGGAATTTCACTAGACATGTTGGTGTGTCGTTATCTTCTTTTCTTTCTCACTTGATTTTTATTTATTATTTAATAATTATATTTTATTTCGTACCTTATTTTTGTTTTGTTATAGTAGCTTTACTCCATATATATATATGCCCCACTAGTCTGATCAAATTGTTTATGTAGTATTTTATAACGACAATAAATAATACAATCTATTCGATATTTTCTTTTTAAAAAGTTGAGGTGCTTGAAAATTATGTACACCTTCTAACCCAATTTATGTAACACTTTTCATTTTTCAAGAGTTTAATTTTAACAAAAAATTTGTGATTGAAATCTTCAAATTTTTTGAAATAAATTTATATATCTATAAATTGCGTAAAAATTACTATAAATCACAATGATTGACAATTCAAAATAATTAAAAGATATATATAAAAAAAATACAGTCAAAGATAGACTTGTTTGAATCTCAAAATCCAAAAAATGTCACATCAATTTGGACAGAGAAAATATTGTTTTATGCCAAGTAGAATGTGAAAAATTAGCATTATGTTAAAAAGAACATTATTATGCAAACTTGAAAACCAACTCATAGAAACCTGCCTTAATGTGCATTTTGTTAAAAATGCTTCATTAGGATTTCCAAATCATAAAATGGCATAAGTTTTTGTCAACTGAAAATATTTACATGAAAAGTCTACCTACTTTCTAATTATTTACAATTCTTATTACCAAAACATGCAAGAACATAGTAATTTTTTTTTGTCACAGAACTGATCTTGGAATCAACTTGCTGATTTTCCTGCATTTGTACATTTTCAACTTTTGATGTCAATGAGACATCTTCAGACACTTCCCTTTCTGGTCAAGATTTTACGCTTCGACGAAATACTGCTAGTAAGGAAGAATGGCAGCATTATATATACAGCAGACTTCTAGTATCATCGAGGCCGCCAGCAGAAGGTATGACCATATATTTAATCCTCTAAAACCTGACGAATGAACGAGAAATCAGTGTTAATGAACAGCCCTAAGAAATGAGTAGAATAGAAACAACTTAAGATGGTGTTAGTGTAATCCCACAAGTGAGGTCTGGGAGGATGGTGTGTACTGTGTACGCGGTCTTACGCCTACATTAAGAAGGTAAAAACTACAAATGTGTAAGTAAATATTCTTACTTATTTGCCCCGATGCTACAGCAGGAAGTGCAGGAATTCTCACAGCTGCAAAAGTAGGAAGTTCCGATATACATCAGTGACCAGTCATATAAGAAGAAAACGTTTTGCAAAGTGAACATAATAAGAAGGAATACGTTCAACATACACTTCTTGCATGATGAAGCTGGTAACTGAGACATAGATGGCCAAGGAGCCGGAATGTTGTCATTTAAGTCGCATACAAAGCTGATCCCTGCAGTTTTGTCCAGTATTGCATCCGACGGTAAACTAGACAAAAGACACCCCGAAACTATTCCAACAGAAAGAACAACAAATAATTATTAACTACTATAACAACGATAACAACTAGGCCTCAATCTCAAACTACGCGAGGAAATTTTTATTTAGTGCTGTAAGAATTTTAGATAAGAAAGAAAGGATGAGGCAGGTAAAGATATGTCATAGAGTTGTTGTATACAAGCCAGCTAATCGCAATGGAAATGAACATGTACTTCCACCGTTTCATTTTCAATTAATTTGACAGATTTTGACTTGGCATAGAGTTTAAGAAAGTAAAAAATACTTTTGAATCTTGTAGTCTTAAACTAAAGATATGGAATGCTCTTTAATCTTGTGGTTGTAAATATGTCAATTGTCATGTGGAAAGATAGAATTAAAGGGTTGCCAAACAAAGAAAAAGAGGCATCTCTTTAAACAGAAAAAAAAAAGAGAAGGGAAAATAATTGGAGTAATAATATATATTTAACGAGTAAATACACAGTTCTCTTCTCATAAGAGGCTTCACACTTCACTAGCCGAGGTTCAAAGATAACCAATTTAATTCAATCAATAGTTCTTCTGTACAGCTAACATTAATTCGGACGCTCTTTTTACCGAAAAGTTCTATTAGTCTTAATGTTCTTAGAGTTCATAATTAGTCATATCTATCAAAGCATCTCGATCAAAATCTTCCAAGGTACCCTAATCGAAAATTTTAATATCTCATATTGGGAGTATTAGTTGTCCAAGAAAGTAACAAGATGTGATAACTAAGGAACAAAACAACAAAGTAAACACGTAAAGTAGGTTTATTACCTTCTGATGTAACTGGTGTAGTGTAGTCATTTGAAGATAACCAGATGCCACAAACATGACAAGATCAAAATTAATGTCAGTTCAAGGTATTTGTATGCGGTAAAATGCACCAAAGAGCATTCAAATAAAAACTGACCTTGTACGGAGAAATCCTTGAGGCTAATGTGACAGAGATTGTAGACATTTTTGCTAACATTGTCTTTCTGTAGCTTAAGCCCAAGTGAGGCAGCACAATCCAAAGCTTGCAAGTTGGTGACAAAGCTCTGCCTCTGTAAGTGAGACACATACCTCTCGACAGTATTACAGCATCTTGTTTGGTTATTCATCCCATCTCCACAAGCCTTTGTAATATTTTTCATGTTAGGAAAAACCAAAGGGCACACTAAGGGGATGAAGAAACACATTAGTAGATTTATAATAATATGGAAATGCAAAGATAGAAGGTGAGAATGGAAGCTAGATTCTAATTTCTGCAGCAAGAATTGTGATAACTTTGTGGAGCCAGTAGCATTGGGGATGATCGAATAACCAGGACTATGTTTGGTTTTGGGCAACAAGTGGAATTATAACATTAAAAGAAAACGTACTTCATCTTTACTTCTGTATTTTTCTTTTAGCTCTCTGATGTTCGTTACTCAAGCCGATGGTTTTCCGAAACAACCTCTCTACCTTCTCAATGTAGTGGTAAGGTCAGTCTATATATACACTACAATCCCCAGACCCCGCTTATGGGACTACATTGGGTTTGTTGTTGTTGGTAGCTTCACCAGGTCATGAAACAAAAGAGAGCAAGAATACACTTTGGAACTGCTCCTAGTAATGATGGGGGGGGGGGGGGGAATGAGCCCTTAGCCAAGGGGAAGTACTCAATCAACCATCTAATCCTTTCCTCTTCCTTCCAAGAACAAAATCTTTTAACATTGTTGATCAACACTAGCTAATAAGATGTATCACAATGAAATTTATTAGCAAATAAGTGTAGTAGGATATATATATATATATATATATATATATATATATATATATATATATATATATATATATATATATATATATATATATATATATATGATGTGCTTATCAGAGATCACTCCCATTGTTTAACCATATAAAGCTTGAGAAACACATTTGCCGCAAAGGAGCTCAAATCTAAAGGGTTAAAGACAGAAAAGCCCAACAAGTTCATTTTTAACCTTCATGTGTACACATTTTATTTGGGATGCCTGTAACTATTCATTTCCATATCCATGTCTACACTTCATGGAATGAAGGCTTTTAAATTATCAATTTTAAGCACATATCTAGCAGTCTACACTTCATGGGATGAAGGCTTTTAAATTATCAATTTTAAGCACATATCTAGCAAATAACTATGCAATGAGAAATCCAAGGTTGTTATGGAATAGAATTTGTATGAACTTTCACCTTTATTGTTTTTGCAATTATAAAGTCCTCTAAGAACATGTTTTGCTCCAGCAGGTTCAAGTTTATTTGCCAGCCATCTGTGTACAATCCTTTTACAGTCGTTAACTCTAGTTGTGTGATCAGACAGTACATGAGGGTCACCCATCCTTGAAATATCATATGCTTTAAGTGCAAGTTTTTTAGCAGCTTCTGTTATAGCATTTCCACAAGTTTCCTCACAACATTCATTCACAAGATCGATCTTGCCACAGGCAGCAAGTAGGCTAGAGGAGTCCACAGTGCTCTCAAACTCATGAACATCTTTGACGGGGCAAGAACCTTCAGTAAGGTTTTCCGGATGGAGAGAGCATATCTTCTGCAGAGTATCATTGGCACCCTGACTGACCAGGAGTTGCTGAAAATCTGAAAGGCAGTGCTTTGCGAGAGTCCCATTTAAAGCAAGCATATTTGAATGTTTACTAGACTGCCCAATAAGAATAACAAGAGTTGTTTCTAGTTGAGGGCAACAGATGACATTAGCCAGATACTCTGCAAATGGAGCTACACAATCTATTGATGTCACGGCCATCATACTTTTCACAGCATCAAAGTTCAGCGTACACAGTCCTGGAGAGGGTGAAAGGATAAGTAAGAGAAGACAGGGGATATTGAAAATCTTAGGTCTTTCTGAGGTCTATTTCTTCTCTAAGTTTATGTTGCTATATATTTTGTTTTATGATTGGTGGTGTGTAGGACAGCTTACACACACCTCGACTATTTTATTGGGTACCTCCTACCTCCCACCACCACAAGTACCGAAAACTCTGCCCTGCCAATCCTTAGGCAGATGGAAAGAACTAACCTAGTGTTCTTTGTCTCCACTAAGATTTGAACTCATGTATCCAGTCTATGCTGCTTTATGTTTCGACCTTGGCATTTTTGACTCTTAGGATATAGTTCTTGCTTAGTTGTTAGGAGTTTGACATAAGTAGTTTCTGAAACAAAACAGATAACATAGGTATGCAACTACTTGTAAGAGTTTAGTTAGCTTGTGAAAGCAAACTAAATCAGATTGTTATACTGCTATATCCCAAGCAGTGCTTTATAAAAAAATATTGGCATACTGCTCGATGGCCCAATGCACTAACCTCCCACTATGGGGCCGTACCACCAGGGACTATTGTACACAGCCTTACCTTGCATTTCTGCAAGAGGCTGCTTCATAACTCGAACCCGTAACCTCCTGATCACATGGAAGGAACTTTACCAGTTATGCCGAGGCTCTCCTTTCAGACTGTTCCAGATCAGGAAAAAATTATATTTGCAGACTGTTGCATGTATACATTTAATTACTCCAAGTTGCTCCACAGTTGGAAGGTTGATATAAATTAAAACTTATTCGACACTAAGGACCAAAAGCTTTAATGTGAATAGTTTCTGAAACAAACCAGATAGTCTAGGTGAAGTGCTGTTTGTGAAAGGTGCCAATGGAGAAGGTGCACGAAGGGGGAGAAGGGGTTGTGGAGCAGCAGTTGGTAACGTCTTTAGCAAAAGGGTATCCTCCTTTATGTCCATGATTAGAGAGCTTCTTAGATGATTTAGTGAGCTGCAACTGGATTCCTGGAGGCCTGTAAAAGTAGCAAATCCATCATAAATTTGAAATAGCACTGGATCCAAATGAATTACCAGCAAATGCACATAGATAGAAATATATGAGACGACGGTGAAAGCATCATAAGTGAATGTACCAAGATAGAAATAATTCATGAATGCAAGTGAATAATTCAACCAGAAACCACTAAAACCAGCAGATTATGTAGTCAGTAAAAGAAAAAAGGTGACAGCAAGCAATCACTTTCTGCTGAATCATCATCCCTCGTCTGTGGAAGACCCCATGTTGAGATTTCAAAGATTGAAACTTGTATATCCAGAGAAATCCAATATCATAGTAACTGGATTTTCTCCTTGATTCATTCAGTTTGGGTCAAATCTATATTTACCCACAGAAACACTATGTGACACTTCATTAAGTATTAGCTCAGGAAACCATTTCATAGCTTGTAAAAACTATACATTGCTCTGCGCTTCTTTATACCACTCCATATTCAGAGTTAAATCACGAATTCCCACGGATACATTTCCCTTCCCTAATATCCAAAGCAATCCACAACAGTACAACTGATTCCACCAGCAGGAGATGCAAGGGAAAGAGAACATCACTCAAATAAGGTCTTGGAGCAGAAATAGTTTGTCCAGCTAATGCAGAGGCTAAAATAAGATTAACATAATGCAAAACTACTAGACTTTGTAAGATTAGGTCTTTGGTCTAACTCACACCCCAAAAGTTAGCTCAAACGGAGGAGGCTTGCCAAGCCTTTACAGGGAGATCACCCCATCTCATTAAGCATCAATGAGGAGCTTTTTCATTCTTCAACAGACTCTAACAAAATGCATTTTCGTAACCCTCGACTGTCCCATCTCAATTCCAACTTAAATGATCCTACCAACAGTTTCAATTACTCATTCACACTAAATTTTCTAATGCACATATGTTTTTCACAGACAACTAATTAAAACTAATTTTTTGCTTGCCTCCAAAACTTAGTAAAGGAGCTCAACTCATACCCTAAGCATAGACTAAAGTAACATGCAAATCACGATCATCTTTAAGACCTACATATCCAGCCGCAGATAGAAGATGCATTGTTCTAGCAATTCCAGATACTTTAAGCCACCACTAGATCACTAATTTCCCCAAACACCAGCTTAAAGCATGAATCTTTATCGCACCCCAGCTGGAATTTTCAGCAAAATTTGGTAAATTTCAAGAATGTATTCACAAATCATCCAAGAAATAAGCAAACTAACCAAGATACAGAGCACAGAAAATAAAAAAGGGGATTCATACTTACAAAGAAAGAGTATAAATACAACCAGAAGAAGGTCAAGTCTGAAACTTTCACTGACCCCTCCTCTCATCTCTACCTTCCTTCTCTTCAAGACCCAAAGTAGAAAGGAAACAGCAAATGCAAGAAAACCCAAAAGGGTTGAAATTTAGCAGCAAATCTTGGACTTTGTTTCAGCAATGTGAGAAAAAGGAAACTGAAATTAGAAGAAAGAGCAGTGGGAAGTAAAAGTTGAGGCAGCCATTAATGTGGTGCTCTTAAGTGGGTGGGGGTAAGATGCAGTAACGAAGAATAAGCTGTGTATGAATTAGCATAAGACCCCACACTAAGATAATGAAAAAATTGGCTCCGATCAAACGGTAAATATTAATTCATTCTTATAAAAAAATATCATAAATTTAAATTTAGTCAAATTTTAATATGAATATTGAAATCGAATTTGCACTCTTTGGAAAATGTTAAATCCATCAAAAGTGCATGTTCCAAATGATACATTATTAGCGCATGACATACTTTTTTTTTTAATTATTATTTGATTTTTCGTAAAATTTTGAAGCTCGATTTTTTTTGGTTTATGTGATAAATTTAAGGAGTAAAATTACGAGGTTGTAATTGGAGCACTTTACTATAATAAAAATTATATCGTATATAATATATTACATATATAGAAATATATAATTTTGAATTTTCATAATAGAATATGAATAGATATTCAGCGGCTGAAGAGCTTAATATGTAGCCTAAGGAAATCAAGATTGACAATATTTAATTGAATTTGAGTATATGTTAAAAGAAATTGACTAAATTTGTAAATGAATACTAGATAATGTGTTGTTAACCTACCTAATAAATACTTTAATTGATTAGTGAATTGTCCTTAAATTTTTATGTCACCATTACACTTTAGCGACATTTTCTAAATGAATAGTAACTATTAATAAAAATATATATTTAGTAATAATAATTAAGTTATTATCGTTGAAGATTATTTTTGATGTAGTGAATAAATTTTAGAGTGAAAACTTGACTTGTAGCAATTTATATATATCATATAAGGAGAAAATTTTAATTCTTTGTTATTTTAAAGTTAATGTATAAAATATATTTTACACAGCAACATTCTATTAAGTATGATTTGAATTTTTTTATTAAAGTTTATTAAAGAAGTTAAATTTTTTTTGAAAAATAATAAGCTTCTTAAAAATAAAACAATAATAATTTTTCTAACAGGTAAAAGTAAACGAAACAAATTATTTCATACATATGACATTCAATATTGATTATTTTCTCAACTCTATCTTTCGACGAACAAATAATCATTGAGCCGTACTCTTTCGAAACTATACATACGAAGAAATCTAACTGCCACACATATTATCTTCATCCTCACCTTGTAAATTAGGTCAAGCTAATTAGAATAGGTGGCAGATATCCAATGGATAATTAGCTTAACCCTCACTAATACCTTTTGTAAAAAAATAATAAAATTTTTTAGTGACTTACTATATATAGATAAGAGGCTGAAGTTGGTGAAGAAAAATGTTCCAAGATTCCATCGACCATTTTAAGTTCACACTTTGATATCTTTCCCTTTTTTATGAATACGTGCGTGTGCGCGCGCGAGCATGCGTGTGTGATGTATTAAAATAAAATTTAAGAGCATGAAATAAAATGTCACTAACACGTAATCTCTCATTTTGTTAAATGCAATGATTTATTATAGAGCAAATGGTCAAAGGCATACCTAAATTAGCATATCATTTTTTCGAGATTCATATTTCAACTATCTATTGTTCTAATTTTAACATATCTATACAGTAACTTTTTAAATTTTTATATCAAAACATACTTTGATGTTGAGTTTGCCCGCATGTACATGTTATTGAGTGAAAATAATATTTGGTCAACTCAACATTGAGGTGCATTTTGATACTGAGGAAGTGATAATTGAGGTAAGTAAAGAAAAGAATTGATAATTAAGGGTGTGTTTAGTATGGAGGAAAATGTTTTTTTGAAAGACAAGTAGATTTTAGACTTATTTTCTTATGTTTGATCGGTGGGTAGAAAATATTTTTCGGAAATGACTTTTAGTGTTTTGATTTATGAATGAAAAATGTTTTTAAGAGACGTCTTTTATTTTTACTAGAGTAAAAGATAATTTATGAAATTGAAAATATTTTTAAAAATAAAATTATTATTTTTTTGGGGTGGGGGTGGGGGTGGAGTGGGAGGAGGAGGTAGGAGTGAAGAAATAAAAATTTGAAGTTGATACTATTTTTAAAAAGCAAAATTAATATTTCGGGGAGGGGGTGGTGTTAGGGGGGGTGGCCGGAGCGGGAGAGGGTTAGGGATCGGGTGAAAAAATTAATTTGAAATTGAAAATATTTTTTTAAAATTGATGTTTTTCTGTCCAAAAAGAAATATAATTTAAAATTGAAGGAGAGTTTTGAAACCTTAATTTTTGAAGGGAATTCATTTTCCTTAATTTTGAGAAAAAATTAATTGATTTGAAAAACATTTTTCAAAACTTTTGTCTCAACCAAACATGAAAAAATTGAAAAACATTTTCCACCAAACACACTCTAAGATATAAAATTTACAATAAAACAATAATTTAAATGTGATTTTACCATTAACTCTTTATTATATACAAAAAATAATATCAAATATGACTTATAATGAAAACAATATCAAATTTATACATATATTATCTTCTCTAATAACTAAACAATCCCTTATATTCTATAACTCTATTTTCTCGATCGTCACCCAATTCGCTCTTATATAATAAAAGAATATATATCGACTAGATAAAATAAATAACTTCAACAAACTATTTTTATAAAAAGATTCTTAGACAAAGAACTTTTCTCACTTACTGGTAGACTTAAATTTAATCCTAAGAATTATAGTTGTATTAAAAAAATACAAATGTGTAGGAACAAAAATTGGTTCACATATTTCTTTGATTCCATTCACAATTCCATGTTCACATGTTATCTTACTCAATTTGTTTTTTCCTTATTTAATTAATTTAATTTTATTCTTTCTAGATCCTATATATCTTTCTATTCCTTTCACATTAAAAAAATGTCAATGTGGGTACTTAAATATATATTTTGGTATAAATGGTAGGTAATATAAACATGATCACTGAGAATTATACTAGAATTGATTCACAAAATCTTTTGATGGATCGTTAATTATAAATTTTAAATATAAGCATTGAAAAAATCGAATATACAACATTTTTCTATTTAATAAATTTTATATATGTGACGTGAATCTGAATAAATTATAAAAATACGAAATAAATCTAACTTCATGATGATAAATATTTGTAAAAGATTAATTTTTTCTTTAAAAGACCTTTTTTCTTCTTCAAAATTTGTAGCTTTCTTGACGTAAATTTAAACACATGCAAAATAAGGGAACGTTTGATCAATTTTTTTTTTTGAGATATCTAAGCATAATTTAATTGATTTAAACTTCTCATTATATATTGTTAAATAAGAAACAAAATATGAAATGTTTCCAACTACAAGTTTTATATTAATCTAAAAATTTCAAACACATATATGACATGTTATAATGATGATAAATTTCAAAAAAAAAAAAAAAATTAATTTGTTTGAACTTGCCTCATAAATCAAAATTGACAAAATAATTTGTCAAAGCAAAATATAGATAGAGTACATTGAGAAAAAAAAAAGATTGTTGAACTAATCCTCTTTGTCTGCCACCCATAATAATAATAATAATAATAATAATAATAATAATTTGTATACACATAGAAAAAGACCATTTCTTATTCTATATGCCCCCCCCCCCCCCCCCCCCCAAAAAAAAAAAAAATCATTTCAAGGGTATAAATATAGGTGTATCATGTAAATCCCAAATCTCCACCTCTTTCATTTCACAAAAACATATTAATGAAAAATTAGTATATTCAAAAGTGTTCAATATTCGAAAATTATAATCGTATTGTTTAGATCAGTTTACTATATCTCAACTAATCTAGCAGAAGATCTGTTATTTTAAGATGGGAAATTGTTGTAAACGTGGATCGAACATGATATATGTTGAAGACGATGATGACGAGTGGGAATATGTCGTATCACCAAAAAATTTGATCGTAGAAAAAGAAAAGTTATTTTCGTTTTCCTCCTCCTCATCCTCCTCCTCATCGGCATCATCATCGACATCGTCTATTTCTTCTTCGACGATTAATTACAAAGAGGTGAAAATACGAATTACGGAAAACGAGCTTGAACAAATTCTAGCTGGAAAAATTGACAATATGGAGGAAGTTACAATGGAGCAACTATTGTCTGGATTTATAAATTCTAGCAATAATAGCTTTGATTTTGAAAATATTCAACGTCAACAATCATGGAAGCCTCGTCTTCAAAGCATTCCTGAAGTTAATTAACATCAGAGACGAAGTTAAAAATTTTTATAATCAGCTTACGTATTTAAAATGAACTTATTATATGTAGCAATAGTATAATATATTTTGTATATATATTTATAAATCGAGTCTTATTTACCCGTCGTAGATCCGTCTCTGAATAGGAAAGAGTTTGATGGTGAGGGAACTTTTTGCTCCTTCCTTGTCCTTGTCTTTTTTTTTTCTTTTTCTATTGATGATGTTGTAAAGAAATTGACAAATTTGTTGTATAAATTTAGTTTGACTATTATTTGAACGTTTTTGAATTGGTCAATATTTGAATAGTCCACATTCCAATAGACATTAGTTCAGATTTATTTATTTTTGTAAATTGTTTTAGATAATTTATGTGTCATTATTAATTATTATTCAACATATTAAAAAGTCATACAGTGTTATTATTATTTATTTTTTGAATAAAGTTAAATCTTGTAAAATTATATTTGAATATCTAACCATGTGCTCTATTCTATATCTTGCTATAAACTTAATTTGAGTAGTAACACCTTTTTGACATTTTAATAACTAAATGTGTCAACAATTTCATATAAAATTATATTGTTAACCTAGTGGTATATAATAATATTGTAAATATTAGTGCACAAAAGTTAAACAAAATTCTTTAAATCACACTCCCTTCATTCAGAATTATTTATCATGTTGCGTTTATCAGAAGTTAATTTGACTAATTTTCAAAGGTAAATAAGATCACATTAATTCGATATTTTAAACCAAAAAAAAATAAAATAGATATTCTAAAACTATATGAAAAGTACAAGAAGTTACAATATTTTGCATATTAATATGATGAAAAAATTCATCTTAAAATGTTAGTCAAAATTTTTTTAGTTTGACTCTAAAAATAGAAATCATGCCAAACAATATCGGACGGAGGAAGTAATACTTATCGCGCAAAAAAGGAAAATTATCTGGGAAAACAATCCCAACGGAAGCTCCTCGCTAGTGTTTTGCCCCACTACTGAACATTGCGCACCCCTTTAGAGGATACAACACATTGAAATAAAGGAATTGATTGGTGGATCTTTCCCATCACTTGATTATCCGATAGATCTAGCGTCATTTTCCATTCATCAGGCCTAGGAGAGGAGGTAGACGCTCCCCCACCCGAAATCATTTCCTGTGCAGTCTACCATTTCTATCAATAATTCATAAAAATATTGAATTTTGAGTTGTCTCGATTTCTATTTTAGTAAAAACGTCTTAATTTTAAAATTTAAATATAAAAAAAAATCTAATATAAATACTAAATACGAATAAATATTTTTTCTCTTTCATGGTCAAAAAGCACTTCATATTAATGTCACATCATATGGTATATAACTATTTAGATAAAGTATGATAGCTTAAATGATTAGCTAGCTAATCAGGTCTGTACCATATCGATAAATTCAAAACTAAACATTTTAATATTTTTTGTTTAATAAAATACTTATCCCTAGTGCTTTGTCAAGAGACAAAGTCAAGTTTTACATCCTTAATGAGTTGGTGTGCATAACTTAAACGATATATTTTTTTAAATTGTTTACTTAATTCTTTTAGCATTTTCTATGTTTAAAAAGAAATTTAATGTTTATATAATCGCTTTATCTTTAATAATATTTTAGATTATAAATTTTAATTTTTTAATATTTTTTTTTAAATATTCAATCAAATATTATCACATTAAATAAAATTATATATCATAAGAGTCTTGTTATCGTGGTTGCATACTCGATGGATTTTAAAGAACACAAGTGAGACGGGTATGAAATAGTTAATTTAGTTGTTTAACGTCATAATTAAGACCACTAAAATATTAAAGAATGAAGGTAGAGTACAATGATCCTATTGTAGAAGAGTAAAGGTAGCATATGACAATAACTATTGGGCTTCAAACTAATATTTATAGAAGTTTGGGAGAGAGTGATCGAGATGAGGATTGGAGTGATCTATCTACTGTTGAGAAGCAGTATCAATTGCAAAAGTCATTCATCTTGTAGGGATATTGTTGGAATAGTATAAAGACATGGAAAGACTTACATATGGTATTCATGTTTATGATAAAGTTCACAGGAAGGTACTTTGGAGTCTAAAGGTGTACATATGACCTACAGTATGACAATTAAGGATATGTATGATGGAGCCAAGATCAAAATTTAACTAGTGAGAGATGACATAAAAAGCACTTCCAAGTTGTGATGAGATTTCACTAGGGGTCAACCCTTAGCTTGGTGGAAGTGAAACTTGATGCGTAAAGTTGTATCCAAAAGAGTGAGTTCCAAGTACTAGTTAGGTTATTAATTCAAAAAAATGGGGGAAATTGATAACGATGTCGTTCATTATATTGGAGTGGTGTAGGTGAAATATAGCTTGATCGTTTAGATATTTTGCGATAAGAATGTTGGAAATGTTTGAAGGTAAGTTCTGCAAAGTAATGATTAGATCAACGGTAAATTTTGGTATGAGATGTGCCTTATACTTCTCCAAGGAGTCGTCTGATTTAAATTTGAAGATGGATATCCTCTACAATCCACTATTTCCTTTCCACGTGATAGTTTCATCATTTTTTAGGTTTTACTTTTATTTATCTTAGAATTGACTTTTTTCACTCAGAAAATGTCAAAGCATCCTGACATTTTTCGATATCTCCATATCAAATAATTGAGAAAGAAAAGCTATATAAAAAAGGGACAAAATTTTATATAACACAAAATTTAGCAAGAGATAGTTAATGCCTTTTCTTACCTTGTACATTTGACAATTAAAAGGTCAATGTCTAAAATAACAAGACGTAAATTAGAATTAGGTTATGAAGCATTATTTTGTATGTCAGTGAGATCTTACTTTAACAGACATTTAGTTATACTTGAGAGTCCTTAATTTTTTTCTTTGATTACAATATTTTCTCATGTAAATATGTAATTTCTTTATTCTTCTTATTTGTTTCTGTTTTTATCATTGATTATATCATGAAAAGATTATATTATCTCGATTTTCTTATTTTCATTATTTAAGATAAGATCTCTTACCTTATGTAGTGTTATTATCAAAAGTACTATGTTTCTTATTTATCATAAAATGTGAATCCTTTTGCTTCTCGAATGGGAGGTCACTAGAGTTCTTATCATTCATCGAATCGTCACTACGTTTTACCTTCGAGAAGAGTTCCAAAATATAGGGGTGGGCATAAACACCGGAAAATTGAAATATCGAATCGAATCGATTTTTTTCAGAATTTTAATTTTGGTATATCGGTTTTCGATTCGGTATTCGATTTACTTTTTTGTATTTTTTGGTATTCCGATTCGGTTTTCGGTACGTATTATTTTGATTTTCGATATTTCGGTTTAAATCGAAATATTATACTATAATTTATATTATATTAATAATTAAATAATCTTTTAAAAAAAGAAAAAAATATGTAAAACCTTATTCCTCTTCCTCTTTCTTCTTCCTCTTTTTAAGGCAACAGCAGCAGCTGCTCGCCAGGCGCCAGCAACAGCAGCCCTCGCCGCCAGCAGCGGCTTCATCTTCAATTGGCGACCCATTAAAAATCAAAATAAAAAAATTGAATCGAATTTAATAAAAATCGAACCGAAATAACAAAAATCGAACCGAACCGAAATTTTGGTTTATAATTTACAAGAATCAAAAATCGAAAAATAAAATAAAAAATCATAACCGAATCGAAATACCAAATACCATCCCTACCAAAATATGTGATATTCATTGTGACAATAACCTTCCTAGTATTTAGGTCACAACACTTGTATCCCTTTTTATTAGAGGCCTAGCTAACAAAAATACCTATTTGGTGTTTGTGCTTTTGCTACTAACTAGACTGTATTTCATGAATATTCCATCAAATCTTACGAGTATGGTAGTATATTTTGTAAAAATTACACCACGACTTTATTGTTGTCTCAATCAAAACTTTATTAATAAAACTTTTGGCTTATCTTAATATCGCTAGGTGACGTCACCCTGTAGTTTTACTTACCAAAATATAATTGCTCTGATACAATGTAATGCTTGATAATAAAACTGTACAATCTTATTCATTCGCAGAGACTCACATATATAGCAAAAAACCTAGCAATCATATCCAAGTGAGAGTGATTTTCATAGAGAACAAAAAGAAAAAGAAAAATGAAATGTAGATAGTTCGTTCGAATACGGGAAGAAGAGGTGCACATATGTGCTAATGAAAAAGTTGACTGCACTGGAATCACACCGTTGAAAGATTAGTTATAGCCAAATCAAAACGAAAAAAAAGAAGTTAATTACATAATAACATAATCCTAGATACCAATGTTGTTTCATCCTTACTTATTTCACTCGTTTTCATAGCTCCACTTTTCAATTGGAATTTTAGTCGTTTTGGTTAGAGAATACAAATAAATTGCTAAAAAAAGAGACTAAACTACCAATTAAGTGACCTACTTTCCACAAGAACACCGCTTTATTTTTGCAAGTGGGGAAAAAGCCTAGAAAAATAACAAGGGCAAAAGCTGGCAAAGAAAGTGTGTAGCATTTTCATGGAGTTTTTTCACATGAAGTCAATGTAGAGTATTCAAAACTTTGGCATTTTCTGATCTGTGGAATATCTTTTAGGTACTAATTTGAGTTTAAATCTCTGTCAAAGTTGCAATCTTTTACCCTGCTAAAAATCCCAAGTTGTTGATTTATGGTAATTTGTTGAGGAATTGAAAACCCCCAAAATTCAATCTTGTTAAAGTTGCGATCTTTTGGTTTTTAAACGTCAAGTTCTTGATTTCTGGTTTACTTGTTGAGGAATTGAAGAACCCAAAATTTAATCTTGTTAAAGTTGTAATCTTTTGGTCTTTAAACCTCAAGTTGTTGTTTTATTGTGACTTGTTGAAGTTCAATCTTGTTAAAGTTGCTATCTTTGTTATGTTAAACCCCAGGTTGTTGTTTTTTTGTAACTTGTTGAGGAATTGAAGTATCCAAAGTTCAATCTTGTTGAATAGACTGTAGAAATGGGTGGTTGTTTTAGCAAGAAGTATACCCAACAAGATGTTAATGGGCATAGGGCAGGAAGACGTGTTAATCAAGCATATCAAAAACCACCACAACCCCAGCCAGAAAGGCCATATCAACCCCAGCCCCAGCCGGAAAGGCCATATCAGCCACCGCCACAGCCAGCATATCAGCCACCGCCACCACCAAAGCCACAACCTCAGCCCCACCCTGTTCCTGTTACTGTGCAGCCTGGACAGCCCCAAGACCAAATGCAAGGACCCCATATGAATAACATATTGGGAAAGCCTTTTGAGGAAATTAGAAAGCTCTATACTCTTGGGAAAGAATTGGGTAGGGGTCAGTTTGGAGTGACTTACTATTGTACTGAGAACTCAACTGGGAACCCTTATGCTTGCAAGTCCATACTTAAGAGGAAGCTTGTAAGCAAGAATGATAGGGAGGATATGAAGAGGGAAATTCAGATTATGCAGCATTTGAGTGGGCAGCCAAACATTGTGGAATTCAAGGGTGCTTATGAAGATAGGCAGTCAGTACACCTTGTGATGGAACTTTGTGCTGGAGGAGAGTTGTTTGACAGGATTATCGCCCGTGGATATTACTCAGAGAAGGATGCTGCTGAGATTATTAGACAGATTGTAAATGTTGTTAACATTTGCCATTTCATGGGTGTCATGCATAGGGATCTCAAGCCAGAGAATTTCTTACTGACTAGTAAGGATGAAAATGCTATGTTGAAGGCAACTGATTTTGGACTTTCTGTCTTCATTGAAGAAGGTCAGTTTCTTGCCCCTCTAGATTAATAAAATTACAGCTGAGTTTTCAAGAAGAAATTGTTGCGTTGTCAATATTATGTTACTTTTTAAATACTTACATGACTTTTCTTGCTTGGATGTGTCCAAAGTTTCTCGGACTCAGGTGTCCGATACGGGTGTGGATCTAGAGGTGATCCTTCATGATTTGAATTTTAAGATACGGGGGTATAGATCCAGATACGGATATGAGCGCGTTGATTCGGCTAAAAATCAATTCGTATATCTAAAAATAGAGTTATATTTCTAAATTAGGAGAATCGTAGAAGAAGTATAACAAAAAGGACTGACATAGAAATTTCTGTAGACAAGTTATATATATATCTTCAATTTCACCTTAGCTTTTGTTATAATTACAGAAATCATTAGATCTGTCCCAAATTTCTCTGTCAATTTTGGTCAAAGTACCCAAAATCGATTGACCATATCCGGTACAGATCCCACACCCTCACGCACATCCTCATCGTGTCGAAATGGGTATGTCCCCGAAAGTGAAGAGTCCAAGCAACTTGGGATGTGTCTGGTAATGCATGCCAACATTTTTAGTGCTAAGACACATTAGTAGTATCTATTTGACAAATTTTTAAAAAGAAGAGATTTGATTGGGGTAAAATGTAAAGATACACAAATCTTTGTAGAAGTGTATTCTTGTGTTAGCTAGAATAAGAATTGCTTCAATCCTACCAATCAAACAAGCAATCAATGATTACCATGAATGCAAAAAGTATTGATTTTAGACTTGCAGGATCAAGTGGGAACTTGGCAGGTCTTGCAGCTACTAAGATTTCAAAAGATCTCGCAGATCTGTATTTTCTATGTTCTTTAATGCAGTTCGCCGTCGTAGTTCTGATAATCTAAGAGGATTTTTCATGCTATAATAATGATCCAATCTAGTTTCCTGAACCCAAATTTCATCTTGCTACTGTTCGCTGCCGTCAGTGGCCTGTGGGTTGTGAAGGTGATTGAGTAAGACTCTTTAACCGAGGGTGTGAGTTTCTGTAGGAGCATCTCTCATCACTGAACTATCCCTTTCCTGGTAAAGCAATGTGTCTGTTACAAGATTGGCAAAAGTGTTAGCATAGAGCACTTGTTCGGTGAATGTGTCAAGAATTCTTTTCTTCCAGTCTAGACTCTAGAGTACCTTGGAAGAGTTTAAGTGTCTCCAAGAAAACTGCAAGTTTAGGAATAAAAATTGTACTCATTTATTAAGTGTTAAAGTTGCATGCTAGCTAATCGAGAAGTAGTTTATAGAAATCAGTGGCATTAAACATCTTTGTAAATATATATGTCCATGATCCCCAACTAATTTTAAAAATTGTTCCAGATTACGTATGTTGTGACTGAGTTTATCCTCCCGGAGAGTTCCAAATAAACCGTGTAGCAATGATTTGTGCTAGGCAAAAGGGACCAGTTTCTGAAAATATCCTCCTTTTTGGTTTATTTTGGTGTACCCCGAGTTCCCCATTTGTAGAGATGCTTGCATGTCTTTTCTAGAACCATATTTTCGTGTAGTTTGTTTACTTTCTCGTATATTGTTTGTATTCAAGAGAGTTATCCCAAATCAATAGAATTATTACCCAACCAAAAAAAGAGAGGGTGTATTTGAGTTCTCTATCCCTTAATATATCCTTGGCTGAGTCAGGCACGAGTCAAGACCCATATATGCATGAAAGAGAAAATGGTGGCTGCGGTTGATCCTAGAACATCTGAAGTGTAGGAATATATTTATTCATTAGAGCCAAAAACCAGATATAACCTCCCAAAGTACAGACTCATAAAATCTCTACAGAAACAACAAAAGTTTGTATAAGATTTTAATTTTTATAACTCTCCTCTCCCCTCGTTGTACCCAAGGGTGTAGCCTAGTGGTTAATGAAGTGAGAGAAGAACTATGAGATCTCAGGATGAAGGCAAAAAAATCAATTAGGTGATTCTTCCTATTTGCATAGGCCTTGGTTGGCTAAGTTACCCCTTTGTATAGTCAAGGTGTGTGCAAGCCAGCCTGGACAGCATCATCATAAAAAAAACTTGTCCCTCTTTTTTTTTTTTTTTGTTACTTCCCCATTTAACTGGATTTAAAAAATTTCTGCTGATACTTGAGCTAATCACGCATTTGTTCCTACAAGGAGCTAATAAAATTTTTAATTCGATTTAATAAAGTAACAATTAAGACTTAAAGAGCGGACTTAATAAATTCTTTGTCCAAGATAGCATGTTGTCAACCAGTCAAAATCCACTTGGATCTTTGTAGAATATCCTAGATCAGTGGTACTGGCATCCTAAAAAAGATTGTAAGTGATGCATAAGTTTGAAGTTGAATATTAGTGGATCCATTCCAACTTACTCTAGAGGACAATCTCAGTTTCTTTTGCTTTTTCTTTTGCCTTGTTATTTGTAATTATTATTTTACACTCTTTTTTTTGGGATATATGTATAAGCACATCCCCTTGTCTTTTGATCTGAATTTCTTGGGTTCTTTGACTTTAGCTGAATTCACAGACTACTTAGACCTTCATCTGATTCAATATAACATACCTTTTATGCTTTTATGTTTGTGTTGCCGCTATTTGGGTATTCCAGCATGGATCATTTCAGTAGTTGACTTCAATTATCTTTTGTTTCCTCCACTCTTCTGTTTAGAATCTAGAATAAATGAACTTATGTTTCATTTATAAATGTCAGGGAAGGTGTACCGTGATATAGTTGGTAGTGCATATTATGTTGCCCCTGAAGTGTTGCGGCGTAGTTATGGGAAGGAAGCAGATGTATGGAGTGCAGGTGTTATTTTGTATATTCTGCTCAGTGGTGTACCTCCATTTTGGGCTGGTAAGGATGGCAATAGAAGTTTAATAAGATGGTTTACTTCGTGTTACTCGTTGTGTTCTGTTCTGTTAACGTGTCTTCCCGAATCCTTTGCAGAAACTGAAAAGGGAATATTTAATACCATACTAAAAGGAGAAATTGACTTCCAAAGTGATCCATGGCCATCCATATCAAATAGTGCCAAGGACCTTATTCGGAAAATGCTAACGCAGGAGCCAAGGAAGAGAATTACTTCCGCGCAAGTTCTTGGTATTTTTCTCTTTCCCTTTCTGTAATCAAAAGTTACAGCAGCGTGTCATGTCTTTATTTGGTTCTATGAAATAGGGTGTAGTCATGTTTAGGTTTTGCATGCATTTTGGTTTAGTATATCTTCCAAGTATAAGCTGCATTGCTTTTCCATGGCTTTGTCAAAAACAGACCTTAATGAAATCATTGGCTTGATTACAGCATAGCCAATACGTTATCATTTTCCCATAGTGTGTGGCTTTTATCTTGGTGTTGCTTTGGATAGATTATGGATCTTTACTCACTGTGATTTGGTGATGGCAATTGTCCGCACAAATGATCTGATTAATGAATGTTTCCACATTGAATTAATAAGATGACTGAAATGGATGAGAGTTATGGGCTTGAAGATTCTTACCAAAGTGATATACAAGTTTTATAGAATAGTGGTGTGACATATAATTTTATGTGAGTGTACATTAGGCCTCTAAGACGTATTATGTCTACAACATGAATGGAGATACATGTGCGGTCATACAATTTTGAACAAAATTAGAAACGATCATAGTCTATCTAAGGGTGCAAGTAAGCATACAGAGGGAAATGAGTCAAGGTCGTGTGAGATGATCTGGCCATATACATAGACCTCCACATGCATTGTTCTATAGAATTAATAGTATAATGCTTAAAACACTAAAAGAGGATGAGGTAAGACTCTAATCAAATGAAGGACAGTTATCTAAAAAATCTACAATGTTTCAGACTTGATTCAAATTTAGCTAAGAACAGAACACAAATAGAAGTGAAGATCCATATTGGCGACTAGGCTTATCGATTTGTTGCATCGTGTGGCGAATCCAGGATTTCACTAAGAGGTTCGAAAAATAACAATGTAGTGCTTGGGATATGAACTTAGAACCTGAAGATGAATTTGAAACCCCTAAACAATTGAGCCCACATCTGCTCTTGTGTTCAAGGGACTCAAAAATATATAGATTAATAAAAAAAATTGTAAATTGTGTCATGTGCAAGCAAACCAATGAGAGTGTTAATCACCTTTTTTTGCACTGCCCTGCAACAATTAGCTTATGGTATTATTTCTACTCTATGCTTGGCCTACAATGGGTAATGCCCTACAACATGAAGGATGCTTATGCCAGCTGGATATTGTGGAAAGTTGACAAATCCATCAGAAAGATCTGGAGAATGATCCCAGCAGCCATTTTTTGGAGCATATGGAAAGAGAGAAACAACAGATGCTTTAATGGAATATCAACCTCTTTTGCACTCTTAAAGCCCAATGTCTAGTTAGTTTATTTAGCTGGCACTTTTATGCCAATGTAAACAGTGTGGATAACCTTTCAGAATTTGTTAGTTCCCTATCTCTAGTACAGTATAGTAGCAGGGTTCCCTATTGACTGTTTCACAAGTTTTTGCCAAGCTAGCTCCATATTTTCTGTTTGGAGCAGGTTTTTTGCACAAGGTGCTTTTGTAACTTCGCATCTTCTTGAAGCTTTCTAATATCATTTAATTACTTTATCAAAAAAAAATAAAAAAAATAAAAAATTACCTTAAATTATATATACAGTGTAATTTTTGCCTAGGGGGTTCAGCTAAATATTCTCGTGCCCCTCTAGATCTGCCCTGGTTGCATCTTAAGATTTTATCAGTTGTTACACTTGCATTATATAGGAGCTTTTCTAGTCTACTTGGAGATTTGTATGCCAATGTAGAGATAAATTGTGATTTGGAGAACCTCTAGTTTTAGAGAGTTCCTAATTTACCTTAAAAAACAAATTATTTACAAAGAAAGTAGAAATGGGATGAACTTTAGATAAAATATAGTGGAATAGTCATAGATGATTCATATAGCCAATCCCAACTTTGGTTTGATTGAGCCCTTTGAGTTGAAACAGTCTCCAGGTTGAGTTGAAACAGTCTCCAGGTTGAAAGTAAATCTGGGAAAGAGCAGTATCTGGAGTGGCTGGGGTTCTGGATTTAGTGTAGAACCCCCTTCTCTCTGTCCAATTTACTTCCTAGATTTCTTAGGTCTTTGACTGCAAGCAAGAGGCGGCTTGGGTTAAATACTCTATATGCTGGGTTTAAGTTCTGCTTGCTAGTTTGATACTTAGCATTCATGGTTCTTGTTTCTGCAGAACATCCATGGCTTCGACTTGGAGAAGCATCAGACAAGCCAATAGACAGTGCAGTCCTGTCCAGAATGAAGCAGTTCAGAGCAATGAACAAGCTCAAAAAACTCGCATTGAAGGTAGAATCTAATATTGCATTCTTATTTTGGCACTGCAGGTGGTTAAGTATTTTCTCGGGACTGCTATTCTCAGAATCTTTGACTATCGTTGTTGGTTCTTTAGTAGCAAAAATGATGTGCGATGCCGTCCATACTGAATTATTATCTAGAAGATGTAGTATTTATTAGGCATTTGATGTTTGATGTAAGCTCTTATTCTGTTACATTTGTAATTTCCCTAGGTCATTGCGGAAAATTTATCTGAAGAAGAAATCAAGGGTCTGAAAGCTATGTTTCACAACATCGATACGGACAATAGTGGCACAATCACTTATGAAGAACTGAAGTCGGGATTGGCTCGGCTTGGATCAAAGCTAACGGAGACTGAAGTCAAGCAACTCATGGAAGCTGTAAGTAACTGAGTATGATGCCTCTGACTAGATAGGATTTTGCTTTATTTCAGTTTCTGACCTGTATATGGCCTTGACATATCAGGCTGATGTGGATGGAAATGGATCAATTGATTATATTGAGTTTATTACTGCAACGATGCATAGACATCGGCTAGAAAGGGATGAGCATCTCTTTAAAGCTTTTCAGCATTTTGACAAGGACCATAGTGGGTAAGTCCATAAATATGATCATGGCTTCCACTTTCTGACCTTCTAAATGAAATTTTGTCTTCCTAATCTTGGTGAGTCCAGAAAATATTCCACATGCCATTGCGGATCAATAAAGATAATTCTTTCCAGAAGCAAAAAGAAAAATATAGTATATCTTATATTATGACATAGTGACATATCCTTACCACAAAGGTACATCCTACCCTAACCAAACCCCACTTTTGGGATTACATTGGATATGTTGTTGTTTTTTGTTGTTGTATGGATTCATGGCATCAATAGGGTAATCAATGGCTTGATAGGGGCCGGATGTTTTGCAAGTGATAACTTTTGATGCTAGACCATTGAGATATTGTGTGTAAAACCTCCTAAGCCATCTAATTGCTTAATTTACGCTAAGTTATAGGTGGGATTGCCCATAAGTGGTTGGATATAATTCATTTATTTAATGTTGTGTTGGCCGGACTCTTAATAAATGTAGACAGGTGCATGCTAGATTCTCCAAAGTAGTGTATTTTTGTTGGATCCGGTACGGGTGTGGCAGCATTTTAGAGAAGTCCAAAAAACATAAGCTTAAAGGGGAGTAGCTTCCTATTTATTTAATTTGGGAGAGTTAATACAGCAATACTTAACGCTTACCCGAATATCAGATGGACCCTCATAGTTTTTAGCATCGGTAGTTCCATCATGAAACCTTCCGGAGTATAAAGGACTAAGGGGAATCATTTTAAATCAACAGTATTATGGTTTATAAAATCAAGGACTAAAGGTGATTCTGAGACTCCTCCTGACTTAAAAATTAAATCTTTGTAACGGTATGTGTAACATATTGATCTCTCTAAGTTCTGTTTCTATGCTCGGCTATTTTGGAATCTTTTTATGGTTTTTGAACCTTTTAGAAGCATTGTACTTTTAAGGCTCTATCTCGTCCATACAAGTAGTTGTGGTGTTGCCCCTGTAGTTTCTTGTCCTTTGATTTCTGTTACTATCTATTGTTTCTTATACTTCGATTATCATATTATTTTGTTGCAGTTCACTATCTGCTGTTTTTGTTACGATCTGCTATTTCTCGTACTTCACTTGCTTTTTTCGGGACTGCTTTAGACTATTTTTCTCTTGAGCCCAGGGGCTATCGGAAACAACCTCTCTACCTCTGAGGTAGGGGTAAGGTCTACCCCGGACCCACTTTGTGGAACTACATTGGGCGTGTTGTTGTTGTTGTACTTTGATGGCTGTAGTATATGAGTTGGGTGTGGCCTGTATCAAACCTTAACATTTCACACATTCTTACAGATTCACCTCTTTTTTCTTTTCCTTTTTCCGAGCAAGTAACGCGTACACTTTTTATTGTTGTTGATGTTATTCAGATTCATCACGCGAGATGAATTGGAAAACGCTATGAAGGAATATGGTATGGGTGATGAGGCCACCATCAAGGAGATAATCGCAGAGGTGGACACTGACAATGTAAGTCGTGTTATATGAAACGCTCGACGTTGAAACTCTTTAGTGTGGATAGTTTCATACCAACTCTTCCATTTGAACAGGACGGTAGGATCAATTACGAGGAGTTCTGTGCTATGATGAGAAGTGGAACAACACAACCACAACAAAATCTTTTCTAGTGCATCGAGAGCAAATTACCCTTGCAACGAGCAGAGAACGTTCACCAGCCAGCACGATGGAGAGATGTCTATCACGAGAGGATCAGTAACTTAACATACTTTCATATTTCTTCAATCCTTCAGCTATCTTCAAAAAGCACTGGAGTACATGAGACCTTTTTCGTGTAGGTTGAGTTCGCGTGGAAAATGTGTGTATAGCTAGTTAATGGTATATTTCGAGTTTCTTGTAATGTATCTGATCCCCCTTCGTAATTTTGTGTGGATCGCGTTGTGACGTTGACCTCCCGTAGAGATTATAACAAGACAATCTGAATATAGCTTTATGCTTGAAAAAGAAGAGGGGATATTTGTTGACCTTAATGCTGTTGAATTCCTTAAAGATGTTAATAGACTGATGTCTATATGAAGCATTTGGAAGTTTTTCATGTTTAATAGTTGGCATAATACATAAACGTACTCTTTAACTATTTTATTACACATTTATATGTTGTAACTTTGGGTTTGTACAGGTAAACGCTTAAACTTGTTAAAAGTTAAACAAATTAAACACATGAGTCCAACGTATGTGGCATAATACATGTGGGATATCATGTAGGACACAAATTGTCATATAGAATATGTAGGATGCAACGTAGGACATCTATGTTTATTTGTTCAAATATTTACAAGTTGAAGTGTCTATTTATACACATGCAAAGTTGGAGGGCATACGTGTGATACGAGGTTAAGTTAAATGGTATATATTTACATTAACAATTTCACCTTGTATCCAATTATTTCGTATATTAATTTATTTCCCCTATTTCATTTTAAACTATTGCATCAAATATTTTCGTGCTCATTAAAACGTGTAATTTGATAATTTCCAACTATAACATAAAAATGGACGGTTTGAATTATCATTTAATTTTTGTGCATTCTTCGTAGTAAAAAGGAGTAATTTTGATGTGTATTACTATATATTGGTTGATTTGTTTGTATATATCTTGCTATTTTATTATCTTTTTTTCTTTAATAATCTTGTGCTGCATATATTCTTTTTGAACCGAGAATTTATCATAAATAACTTCTGTATATCCCCAATCCTCACTCGTAGATTACATTAGAACCGTAGCATGTCGTCTTATTTATTCAATGAATCCAAACCATATTCTATTTAGTCAAAATTGTGAAAAGCCAAAAAGTATTTCATTTTTGCAAAAAATAATCTAAAGTAATTATCCACTTAATTACTTAACCTAAAAATAGTTGGCAAATATAGAATAGAACATATCTATAGTATATGCATAAGCATGATCTATGCTATCTTTTGAATTTGATATTTGCTTGAGAATCAACATTTCTATGAGAAGAAATAGTAGATTAAGCTAAATGAGTTTTTCAAATACTTTTTTGATTATTATTTTAAATCAAGATTTGGTCAATTTAACATTGAAAACATCATGTTATTGAGACAATTATTCAATGAATCAATAATATAGTTATGTAAGTAATAATTTGATAAATTCTAAATAAAGATAAGAGTTTTAGAATCATATAGTCTGATTCAAAAAATTGATAACTTGATATATTCTTGTAGACATTGAAATTTTGTGGGACTCTACAAGATGCGTTCAATTCGAGTTGGGACTCTACAAATTGTGTTCAACTCAAATTATGATTCTTGGAGGCTACTCAACCCTAAACCCTGATTTATGCCTACATAAAAGGTACTAAATTTTCTTAAAAGGCATCTCGAAAATTTATCAAGATTTCGAATACTCCGCAAATTGATAGATTATTCATATAGAGAGGTCAAATCTAAATCATCCTGGTTTGAGAAATCCGCCACTAACGGCCCTCGAATCATGGATGAATTCTAAGAGAGTAGAATCAAGGGATCAACAAAATTGTACCCACAATATTTATCAATATAATCATGTTTCTTCAGATTTTATTTGTGATTACAATTCATTTTCTGTCAATTTAAAATTTGTTGTAGACAATCCTACTTTAATATGAAAAGTTATAGAAAATAAAAAAATTCTTGTAATTTACTTTGTTCAATATTTTTCGCTTATTTGTTCATATTTTTGACAGAATATTACTCTAATTATTAAAAGGTTGAAGAAATAGAGTGCATAAAGATTTAAAATAAATAAGAATTCAATAATATTACAATATTTTTAGAGTCGGAATTACATAAAATAGGACAAAATTTTATGGAATGGTACTGTCTATCTTCTGTTTTCTTTGGTGATTTTATCTTTTCGCTCTTTTAACACTTTTCTTATAAATTTTACTTATAGGCTTTTCGATAGCTTTCAAATTTGCTTATTTTGTTTGGCACGAAGGAAAATATTTTATTTATAAACTTCAAGATTCTTGAATCTTATTTCAAATTATATGTTATGTATGTTTATGTATTTTCTGTATATTGAAATATCTAACAACATCTGATTATAATAAATACAACCAAATTAAATTAGGACTAGAAAATATATATCCTATATGAATTAGGATAAATAAGTTCTAAGTAGACATTAATTAAATAAATATCAAAATAACAAATTCTAAACGACTTAGGATTCCTTCTCAGTTATCATTCCAACAAAATGTTTCTTTCCTTTTATCATAACTGTTTTTTTTTTCAAAAATGAAATAAGAATCAAGAGTAGCAATTAATTTAAATCAATACTAGAATATTGATTTGTATAATGTAACAAACACAATAAGCTAAACCTCATTCCTATCACTTTATCACCATCAATATGCTCGTTAAATTATTAGCTTTGATATCAATTATTAAAATAATATAATTTAAAAGTATACTTAATTGCTCGATATGATATTATCCGTTTTAAGTCTATGTTCGACATAAATTGCAATGGAGACAAATCTTTTGGAGTTGTCAGTTGCACGTGAGGTTAATATAAATATTCTATGTTGTACCTCCAAATTCATATTATATTCATGTGCACGTGTGCACTTTCTCCTTTTTTTTTTTTTGTCTTGGAAAAAACAGACTGTCATTGCTACATTGGGCTCATATGCCAAGATAAAATTAATATAAAAAAAAGATAATGTACGAGTATTCCTTCAATCTATGCTCGAAATTTCATAGACACACTTATACTATAATAATGTCATATTACCCTCTGAATTTATTTTATTAATAATTTTCTACTCTTTTTCGGCCTGCGTGGTACTATCTTGTAAGCCCAATATTGATTGACTTTTTTTTCAAACTAGTGCCACGATAGGTAGAAAAGAGGTAGAAAATTACTTATGAAATAAGTTCAGGGGCAATAGGACCTTATTATAATATAAGTGTGTGTGAGATTTCAGACATAGGTTGAGGAGATACTTGTGTAATTTTCCCTAAAAAGAATTGGTCTTTAATAAATGTTGATTCTTGGAGTTTACTATGTGGAGTGGAGGGATGAAATATTTATGATCACCATCAAAGTTTATAATACGATGGAAGTTTGAATTTTGTATATGGAAAATTCTTTAGTAAGAAGCTACGGTACAAATCTGAATTAGTCAGACTTAATCGAATACTTGAACAAGAAAAATAAGTGCATACAGAGTAAAGATTTGAACTTTGTATATTGTAAATTCTGGATATTAGGACTATGAGTTTGATCAAACTCGCACATTGATTTCTATCATTATTTCTGTTCCAGTTCAGTGATAAAGTCAGAATTTTCGAGAGAATTGAAAATAAAAAAAAAATTATGAAACATCAAACTATAGCCTAGGATGCTCTTAATGTTTAATATTATTGGGAAACTAACCTCACTTAACAGCAAAGCTTTCCTTTTTTAAAATTGTTATCTTAAGTATTATTTTAATTTTTGAGCCATAAAAAGAAAAAGAAAAATCAACCAAAGAATTGAATGACAGAAGTAAACAGATTCCTTAACCTATGCATCAATCTTGAAGACATATAGTTCTTAATTTTGTTTTAGTAAAAGTATTGAGTGTTCTGTTTGTTGCACACAAGTTACTTTATTACACCTTCCGTTTCAAAATTTATTTGTTTGATTTTGACAATACGAAATTTTAAAAATAAAAAATGATTTTTGAATGTTGTAGTCTTAAACTGAAGATATGTAGAACGTAAGATATGCACTTTAATTTTGTGGTCTTAAACTTGACTAGAAAGTCGTACCAGAAAAAAACCTGCAAAAAATGCAGGGAGACTACCTACAAGAGACTCAATGTGGTTCGATCCGTCTCCAGACTCCACTTATATAGGCAGAGCTTAGTGTTTCCCTTTAAAACATAAAGAAGTAAACACACGAAGAAGTCAAGACACAGGCTCAATATCTACTATATAATAGACTCAACGTGGTTTGATCCTTCACTAGACTCCACTTATAGGGAGAGACTAGTGTTGGCCTTCATAATATAAAGAAGTAAATATACGAAAGAAGTCAAACAAAGGGATTCAACATGTGATGTATATGTACAAACACAAATGGTAATTTTGATCTTGTATATACATTATAATTTTTCAACGACGCCCTGGCCCTTAGCTCTGCCTCTTGCCAACATAAAAATAATAAAACTAGTTTCTATTTGTGGATTTGTGGTGAAATATCACAAACAAGAAAATGTTGAGAAACAGCATGGTGAATGGTTCTGCTACATGTTGCAGTGTTGAGCAAGAACTGAAAGAAGAGAAAACTCTGAATGTCAATATTGCTGAGATATCTGCAGAATTGCAAAGGGAAAAACAGAAAAACGCGAAGCTAATGAAGAGAATATCAGTTCTTGAATCTCACATACAAGGAAAACATAAAGACATCAACTTCTCAAATGGAAATGTATGATTTCTCAGCTCAACTTTTTATTATGTATATTAGCTATTTTTGCTTCACTATTGGTAAGTGTGCCACACACTGGTTAAGGGAATGAGTTGTTGTCTCCTTTTATGGTCTCGGAGACAGTTCTCATCTCACGAGCTAAGCTTTAGAGATTGAGTTAGGAACTCGAGGTCTATTTTCATCTGATTGAGCTAACTTGAGATTATCAGATATCTACCAAGTTCCTTTTTTCATGATGTTTTGCTCTTCTTAAAGACTTAATGTTCAAATGGATAGTTACTTAAAAGATACTGTGCTTAGGCAGTGAAGTAATGATTTATAAGCTATGTACTTGAACTCTTCAAAAATGCCGACTGGTGTATGACTAATCCTCAGTGCATTTTTGGAGGATCTGACACATATACGATAACATTTTTTGGAGAGTGAGCAACGTAGGTTATAAGTGTTTATAAAAGTTCAACCATGAGTTCACCTCGGAGCGTATGCAACAACGTGATTCACTTGCAAAGTCAAAAAAATGCAGAAGCATATGGTTGAGCATAGTAATTGAAATTGAATAGATTCTGATAAATTTTATGAACATTCAATATGTATGTGCTCAAAGCTGTGTACTAACGGAATATGTCGTGTTTAATATATCTGTATCACAGGCCAGTAGTCAAAGTATAGACGACAGGCATTTCAGAAAGCTCAAGAGACAAAGAGTAGCACAATCTATCGACGTCTACCCTAATGAGGACAGAACACGAAAAATGGACTCAGAGGTGAAGGATCATACGGAAATTTTACTAACGAAAGACGTTCATACAGAACATTGCCTAGTGAATTGGATGAGCATGGATGATACTCAGTTTCTGAATTTTGAAAGATCCAAAGACAGTGATTCAGCAGAAGATAACAACCCTGATGATAGTGAAGACGAAGATGACCAAGAATCCGAGGACAGTGGCACTTATACTGACATTGTAGATAGAGGAAATGTCAAGAGCTTGCAAATTGACAAGGAGAGCGATGAACTGAAAGAAGATACCGGTGAAGCAAGTGATCCACCAGTCTTGGAAAGTTGTGATCATCATGCAGATAAGGACGTCTGCAAGAACGCAAATAATGAAGAAACTAATATGCTCGAAGCATACGAGGAGCTTTCAAAAGCCTGTCCTATTGATCATGAAATAAGAAGACCGGGAAGTTCATCGTCACATAAAAAGTCCCTAAAGATGGCATTCTGTCCCAAGGAAGTAAAGAAAATGCTAGGATCAGAAGAACTTTCACTGGAAAATGCTCAATCTCATACTATGAGAAAAATCTTAGTTTTCGCACCTCTTGGTACAAGGCACGGGAGTGAAGACATGTATGAACTAGACTTCAATCATTTCAGCATTTTACACAAGGGAGAACCATATATAGATTCAAAAAATCCAGGGGTATGCTACTAAACTTCAATTATATGTCGCTTCACTGTTTACTAATTCTAGACCGTATACATAGATTATACACTTTCTTATACATACAAGTGGTTCAAATTTCAATTGACTTGATATGTTCTGTACCAGGAGCATGTATTATACGACAACCCTGGATATCGGAGGAAGATATTCTATCCCAACAGACACAACCCAACCTTGTGTCCTGTTAAAATACTTGAAGAGGAGAAGTCTATGCGTCCCTCGGATGCCACCTGCCCGTCATGCTTATTCCTATGCATCAAGTATGGAGGAAGGACAAGAAATCTTCCTCAAAATGAGTAAGACTGCTTAAAACTACAGAATTTCCGTACATCTCGTTGCAATAATATTAACTTCATGTTTCATGTACTGACCATGTAAGGGATTTTTTTGTGTAATGTAGGTTCAGTTGACCTATAGGTAACTCTACATATAGAATCTGATATGACAAACTAAAAAATGCAGTGATAGTGTAAAAATCCTTTACATTGTAATGTATATAACTCGAATGATCTAGTTAACATTACAACAAAGTTGAGTTTTTAGTTGTGTCTATATATATCAAAATCTTGTCTGAAGGCACAAACATGAAATTTACTAGTCTGTAAATTGATGCATTGTCATACCAGATATGTCCGGCAGCGAATGGGAAGAAACAAACTGAAATCTTTTGGTCCGGTGATATGTCGGATGGCTATGCTGATTCATATTCGCAGCGGAAGCTTCTTCTTTAAGGCCTTAGGAATTACACTTCTCTTCATGGCTGGCTTTCCTAATGACCTGGTTCAAAGAGAAACCAAATATAAGAACTTGGACCTCTTACAGAAGTATTACAGGTATTCTGCATAGCATGTTTGTCTTGTGTACTTATCAAGTAGCCTATAGTGCATCGCGGAAAATGAGTACATACTCCCTCCGTTTCATTTCGTTATGTTAGTTTGACTTGATATGACGTTTAAGAATGTAAACAAGGATTTTGAATCTTGTGGTGTTAAGCTAAAGGTGCGTATAACATACCAAAAAAAACCCTTTGTATCTTGTAGTCTTGAACATGTCTTGTACACTCCAATAAGCGAGGGTCGTAATGGTAAAATGGGAATGTTAGAATTCAAAACATACAAAATATATAAAAACATTCTTTTTGAAAGAAACACACATAAATCGGTATGGAGGGAGTACATTTTTACAAGTTATCAGATGCCTATAAATGATTTGGTATCACAAAAACAACTCCGAATTGATCAAAGGAAGCAAATGTAAAGAAAAAGAAGCGAGCCTTGGAGCAATGTAAAGTTTGTCGAGGTCACATGTTCGATCTGTAGAATCAGCGACTGATGCTTGATTCAATGTAAGATGCCACCATCATATCCCTTGGGTACTGCCCTTACTCTGACCCTTCATGAACGAGGAATGCTTCGTGCACCTGGCATTCCTTTTACCTTGTTCGCAGACATTCTGTTGGGCAATTTTTTGATTTTGTTGGGCTCGAATGATTCTTCTTATTGTCAAATCATATCCATATTTGCAGGACAGATGAGGACGCAGAAAAGGAGGAGTTATTTCTATCACATTCCGAGACTGATGCTATTGTAAGATCTGCAACTCATAATCATTTTCTCCAAAAATTTTGGCAACTCTGATGCAAAGTAAAACTCAGTTACATCAAGATCAAGTCACTAATAATAATTCCTGCCTAAATGTAACTACAAGATTCAAAAGTGTCATTTTTTTTCATAAACTCTGTACCTTAGTCAAACTAAAGACATTTAAATTGAAACGGAGGGAGTATAAGTTATGCTAGGCAAGATATTCATTGTTTGTGACTTTAAAGTTAATCATCATGTGAAAACCTCACCCTCAATTTTGAGTTCAGCTTTCACATTTTAGACTTAAATACCTTTTTATTCTGTTAAAAAGGTCTTTTTTGATGCAAATGTTCATGTTGTTCCAGAATATTAGTCCCACTTCAGAGCAAGGGAAAAAAGCATCAACGAAGTCATCGAAAGTCAAGAGAGAAGCAATCTCTAAGACCAAAACTTCAGAAAAAGCTACAACAATACATTCTGAACCTTCATGTTCTGCCCCACCTCCTGAACCATTTGGACTAATGGGCTACGCCTCGTCTCCAAGTCAGATGACTATACCAATACCATCACCTCAGGCACCAGCAGATACACGAAAACCTGAAATGGCTAATACTGCGCCCAATATTCACTACCATAACCAATGTTCTTATCCTGTTTTCCCAATGTATCCACCAAACTCTGTCATGCCTTTTGTATATTGGCCTCAACCTAATGCGATCGCTCCATTCCCTTACCCCTCTTCTTATAGATATATTGCACCTGGAAGCTGTATTACATTACATCCATATTCTTCTTACTATAATCCTTTCATACCACAAACTTTAGGGACTGATGAGAAGCAAAATGGAGCATTAGATGAGGCTAAAAGGGAGTCAAACAGTAGTTCAAGCAGTACAGATTCAAGACAGAAGTAAACAGGATTTTCTACTACTATTTTGAGGAATAAAATTAGCTTACTAACTTGAATGATGACAATTATACGAATTCAGAAATTTTCTACTTGTTGGTACTTGCATAACAAAAGAAAATGAGCAGCATAGTTTCAAACATAACAGCAACAACAGATATCGAAGTAGATATGCTCAGTGCTATAAAGGCGAAAAACACAAAAATAAAGACAAATAACAAACATATAGACAAATATTTTTAGTGTATATAGTCTAAGGCTAAGATTCATAATTTAAAAATAACAAACATATAGACAAAGAAATTAGAAGAAGGACAGATAAAGTGAAATATCAATTGCTTAGTGTCACCTTTTCAATTGGTAAGAAAAAGTACGTCTTATAGCTTTGATGATGATACTGAAGTGCACGTGAAGAGAGGTGAAGTGCTCAACGTGTTTTGCGCCTCACTTTAGGGCTTAAGTGCGCCTTTGATTACTCTGGATAGTGGATATGTTAATTAGTATAAATTTCTTTACTTCAATTATTGCATTATTTATTGTTATTATATAAGTCGTTGATTATCATAACCAATATTTCTACTTTTACTAAATAGAAGTTACGACTGCATGCATATACATCATATTATCATACCTCAGTTCTGAAATTACACTGACTATGTTTATTGTTGTTATGAATTATCTCTCAGTTTTTTTTTTCATTTTTTTCCTTATAATATAAGCATTTGAAGTCTCTGTATTTTTATTATTTTTTTGAAATTTCGAGTGGAATATGTTATTCAATTCAATGTACCAATTTTTGGAAAAAGGATAAAACAGGTTCTGCTTCTTAATTAAGAGCTATTTGTCCATAAGTGAAGGAAGATTTTTGTGTTTTGATGATTTCCAAGAAAACTCAACTAGACCTAAAATTATTTGAGAAAATTGGCTAGTTGGTTCTTAGTATACTCAAATATTAATTGCGAAAATAATTTTTATACTATCAGGTTAGTAATAATAATTTTTTTTGTAAGATTATCAATTAATGTATGTTATAGTGATTTATGTGTTAATATCATTTGATTTGTTATGTTGTTGTTACATTTGTGTTGGGATCCTCAAGAAATTAACTATTTTTTTGGATGATTCGACATACAATCGTGACATTGTAGGGAAAAAGTTGATTTCTTGAATGATTCTTAAGTGCTAGCTATCATCGTTGTAAAAAAAAATAAACACAATCAAGCTATATTGTTTGAACTCCACGTGTTGAATTATGCAGAAAATGACTATTTTTTAAGGATTAATTCAACACTCATTAAAGGAAAGTTAATTGAAGAAATTAATACAAAAATATTATATCTTTATCTAGAGAGTGTTGTGCATACACCAAATTTTGAGCATTTTAAAAAAATAAAACATTAAAATAAATTGACAATGGACCAAAGGCTAAAGCTATTGGTTTAATACAAGATAAAAGGATATGAAAAGTTTTTTTTATAGGTATGGAAGGTAAAAAGAAGTAGAAAACAAAAGAAATTTATAATGTCATAATTAAAGAATTAAAAGTATAATTCATGAAATTCAAATCATGTAATTACGTAATTAAATTATTATTATTTAATTAGATATTTAATCATTTTAAATAAGTAGAAGGGTAAAACAATAAGTGGAAAGATAAAATGATAATTTTACTTTGAGGATAGAAGCTGCTCATTTTTAATAATTTAATAATAATAATTAATAATATTTATTAATAATATATGATGTTATGATAATTTTGGTAGCATCCAACCAATAACATAAGACGATCCATCTTCATCACGTGTCAAAATGTCATTTCTCAGTTGCATTATGATCTTCCTTATTAGCTTAAAAAAGTTCTCAAGCAATGGTAAAATTATGAAATTATTTTTGAGTAGAAACATAGATATTATAGGTTTGAATTGTAAAATTAATAATTTGTAGTCGTACCAAGATGTATAAAAGAGGGAATATAATTCTTTTTTAAATCTTACGTGAATGTGAAATGTTTTGTGCATCAAATTTATCTTTTCATGATTATTCTTATTAGCAAGATAAGTAGTCAGTTCTATTAGTGTGAGTTCAAATCAGAGTAGGCTATTTTCATCACATTTAATTACGATATAAAATTTTATTAATTTGCATAAATATATAATGCGTTGTGCATCAATTTTTTAAAAAATAATTTTCCTTAATAGCAAGGCAAGATATCACCTTCTACTACTATTAGTGAGTTTAGGATATTTGAATGGTTAAATTTATGGCATATTAATTTATTTTTTAAAAAAGAAAAAGACTTTACAATTTTGTAATTTAATTGACTAAAGAATTCATTAAAATAGATTCTTTCCTTAATCAAATTCTAAATCTAATATGTCAAGTCCCATTATAGACGCAAACCGCCACAACCACGCAAACAAAACGCAGTCGTTTATCCTTTTAAGTTACTCCACGATGTCGTTTTAGTACCGGATCCAAACATATAAATATAAATAATTACATAAATAATTCGCAATAATTCATAGAGTTTTCTTGTGAATTTCGACAAAAATCATTAAGTTTCGTGTACGATTCAGAAATCAGAAAAAAAACAAACCTAATTTGTTCTCTATTGAATTCTGGTAAAATTTTTGTTTATAATTATGATTCTTGATTTTGATGTGTAGAAAAGATTCATATATTAAAGTTAATTTTTTTTTGGTTTTCTTGCATTTTTGAGTAAATTTAGAGATACCCTTTTGCTTGAATTGCGTTTATAAGTGTATATTTATGTGATTCTGATGTTCTTTAGATGTTTGAAATTTGCAGTAAGAGATAAAAGTTTGAGTCTTTCAATGGCTAAGAGTTCTTTCAAGGTTGAACATCCTTTGGGTATGTTTTCTTTTAACTTTTCTTTGTTGGACATGATTTGATTATGTTAAAGTTGAATTATTGGTAGACAGAGATGATAAGGTAGAGGGTCTTTCGGAAACTGTCTCTCTACCTCCACGATGTAGCGGTAAGGTCTGCCATAGTGGGATTTGACGGGGTATGTTGTTGTTGTAGAGAAAATGTGTGCAGACTTAGTGTGTGTGTGTGGGGGGGGGGGGATTATATGTGTATACATATATATAGTGAGGATAATTATTGGGTGGTAATCAATTAATTTAATTTGTATGATAATACTAGTTTCATATATAAACTTGTAGGGCTTGGTTGAAGAAAAGTTGTGCTATAGCAGGTAATAGTGTCTATTTAGGTCTGCTATTTGTAGACATACATATGTGTGTTAATGTATTGTTCGCTTTGGGCCTAGTCTGACAAGGATTTGTCTTTACAGAAGGGCCATAAAAGCACTTACTGTGTGAACTTGAACTATTTCGTATAAAACTTTTCACTTTCCTCTTACTGGGATTCGTCTAAATGTCATATGCACCTCATCTTTAGAAGTTCTCATTAGCTTGACTTCTGTCAAGGGCATCAAATACGCCCTAAGCAGTCCTAGCTCTAAGGTTTTCCCCTCTCATACCATATTTTCATGATTCAAATCCATGGCACGTATTGTCCACTTTGGACCTAGGCCAAACGGATTTGTCTTTCGGGATATGCACATCGGACCCTAATTATGCATGTACTATGTGAACTTGAGCTATGCTTTATAAAGCTCTCCACTTTCCTCTCCCATTCTGATGTTGGATTTGCCTAAGTCATGTCATGCGCATCTCATCTTCGGCCAGTCCTGCTTGACCCATCCTCTGTAGGTGGCGTCACAGTTAGTTTGCTTGCACACCTATTGGTGCAGCTATACCCACCATCCAAATGCTACATCAGCTTAGGTTGGCAGGTGCCAGGATGTGGGTAGTTAGTGATGTTTATGCTTTGTAAACCTCCTTGTTACATTGTATATATTTGAATATTTCTAGATGCCTTTTTGAAGGCAAGTTAATTGACGAAAGGTAAATATTTGGTAAAGCAACAACCAGATATCATCGAAGTTTTGATCTATATCCTATCATGGTCTGATGGTCTATATATGTTCTGTTCTTGGTCTTCCTGAATCTACGAATATATCAGGTGCATAAATTCATTACTGAAGTATCCGGCAATAATTGCAGATTTTAGTTAAAACGCAGCTTATTCATATAGACAACACCAACTAGTTGAGATAAGTTTCATTAGAAAAATTCTTATTTGCCTTAGAAGGCAATATTTAGTATGGGAATGAATTGAGTGGAATAGCTGACCCCAACTGATTTTGCGGTTGATAGTTAGTTGATTGTTTGATATTCTGATTTGGGATTGCCGACTAGTATAGGAAGTGATGGTTTTTGATGCTTTTCTTTCCATATTGCTTCAGCCTTCAAGATATCAGATGTGTTGCCGTGTTGCCTGTTCTTTTCTTTTTCTTTCGAGCATATCCTTATTTACTTGAGCTGATTACTTCCTGGTGTCTCCCTAAGAAAAGCCGGAATACTGATGTTATCAATGTTTGTCCTTTTTAAATAGAGAGGAGACAGGCGGAATCTTCTCGCATCAGGGAGAAGTATCCTGACAGAATTCCGGTATGATATCTGGTGTTAAAAAGGTCTTGCACTTCATTGATACTTCAGTACCCTTATTTCTCGTGGCTATGTTTCCCATTCAGGTGATTGTTGAGAGAGCAGAAAAAAGTGATATCTCCGACATTGATAAGAAGAAGTAAGTTGCTTCTTTGCTTCAGTACCTCACGTGTTTCTTCCTTTCGCAATTAAACACAGAATGCTGCTCGAGTGTCATGCTACTTGTTACGCAATAAACTTCAATATGTTAACAGAATTTAGTCTCATACTACTTGATTGTTGCCGATTGTTCATTTCTATGTATAAGTAGATCCGACAGGACCATTATTTATTTGTGTTACGTTCGTGACATAGGTATCTCGTCCCAGCTGACTTGACTGTTGGCCAATTTGTTTACGTGGTCCGAAAGAGGATCAATCTCAGTGCAGAAAAGGCGATATTTGTCTTTGTCAAAAACATTCTGCCTCCAACTGGTAAGTGAAGTAGATTATAACATAAGGTCTCGATACTATTCCGAGACATTTGTCTTGACATATCTTCCTGTTGCAGCTGCTCTGATGTCTGCAATTTACGAGGAAAACAAGGATGAAGACGGATTCCTTTATATGACATATAGCGGTGAAAATACATTTGGGTTTCTCGAGCTTTGGAATTAATATTTCAAATTAACTATCTGTATCGTAAACCTGCTACCAATTTGAAATGTACAGATGACAAGTCTTTGCACTCTTATCCCAATATCTCTTTTAGGTTGATTATTAATCCATCCATTTATTAGTTCAATACATTTAAAAGGTGTACTATATGAGAATCACAACTCTTGTTTTGTTTCATGTGTGTATTTAAATTTCTTAATATAATTCTGTCATCAAAGCGTTTGTAGTCCAACGGTTAGGATAATTGCCTTCCAAGCAATAGACCCGGGTTCGACTCCCGGCAGACGCAAATATTTTGCCCTTTTTCATGTGCGTGTGATTTAAGAAAAGTCTTCCGAAGAAGCAAGCTTCAACGCTCCCCAAGACAATAGAGCCATCATTATGGGGAGGTTAAAGAGCATTCAATGCATAGCGGCCTTTCATTCCCTTGTTTTATCGTGGCACATCCACCCTTTCATTCCCTTGTTTTATCGTGGCACATCCACCCACCACAAGCACCCTCTGGCTCAGAGGATCAGAAAATGCCTTTCATTTTTCATCCTTCGTCGACCCTTCCCGTCTTCCTTAATAAGCCCTTGAGTCTCCTTTGCGCTGCCTTCTTCATAGAAGCCGTCGGGTTTACCTAAAAGTGCGAATTATATGGTAGAGAACGCTGTAGTAATAATTGGTAAGGAAAATGATCTATCACGGTGTGATATATCTAGATAATTTTAAGATAATAAGTATGAAATCTAACTTTTTTTTGAAAACATATTAGTAAATTTTTAAATCAGAGGAAATTATAAATAATCATTTCTTATTTTGGGCCTTTTATATAGAAATATACGAAACAAAATCTATATTTATAAAGTATAATAATAATTCATAATACATTTTAAATCAAAATATTACAACTCAAAATTTTAATAATATTGCATGTGTAAACTAGTAAATTGATACGACAAAATACAAAATATTTAACCATTCTTATTATATAGAGTAATATTTTTAATTCCCTATCAATAGCTTTCTTCAAGAATATATTCTTCAAGTACCATTTGAATTGGCAAGAACCCTAAACCATTAGCCATAGCCACCATCATCTCCTTCATCTCTTGTTTAAATTCTTCCAAATCCACCATCCCGTTCGAGTCGCAATCGAACTGAACAAAGATTGAACTATAAACTCGAGAAACCTTGTTTGGATCAGTTTTCACGTTGATACCAAAATGTGTATCAAAGACCCTCAATCCCTGCAACCAGTGGTGAAATCGAGAATTCTATTAAGAATAATATTCAAAATTTATTTTATAGATTTTAAATATCAAAAACATTATGTTATTATAATTTAACACGCGGGATTTCTAGAAGATGATGTATACACTGACTTTATTATTCCTACCTACCTCTAAAAAAATTTGTAATAAAAAATAATCTTTGAAAATATATATTCTATATAAAGTAATCTTTAATATATATATATATATATATTCTAGTTGACTACTCTTTAATCTATATAGCTTCAAAATGCCCTTACCAACAACTCTTTCAATATTTCTGAATAAGAAAGTATGCCACTATGATCTTTATCGGTATTGTTGAAGTGTTCAGAGGTGAAATCGTTGAACGCTTCTTCGTCTTCCCCGAAGCTATGGATTGTGGCACCATCAAGAACCTCTACACTCATTTTGTGGTGTTAATTTGTAGCTATTGAAATTTGAAACACAATTAATGAATATAAATAATTTGTAGCTGAAATTCTACTTATACTATATAGTTTTTTGTCAAGTATTGGAAGACTACCAATTTTGAGTTGCTAATTTTGTCAAGTGCATGTTATTGTAGTAGTCAACAAGACTAATAAAAGTGTGTGTATTTTGATTTCTTGCACACAGATTAATAACACAGTCGGTTGTTTGGTTATACCAGTATATATAGATCATATTGATTTAAATTTTTTAAAAATTAAATTAACTTATTTACATTGGATTTTAAAATTTTTAAATTAAATCAAAGAAATTTATATTCAGAGTTTTCAACCTTAAGTTTTTTAATTTTCTTGAATTTTTGGGAGGGTTTATCTATAACGAGACAATTTTATAGAAAACTTGAGATTTCAAATTAAAATTTATAAAAATGAAAATTTTTAAATAGAACAAGCTAGTGAATTTCAAAGATTTAGACGGTTAAAAAATGCATTTTGAGACTAAGAAAACTATAAAAGCACTATATGTAGTTTTAGGCACTAGTATTGCAAAGCCAACAGATTATTGGCTAGCAATTTTCACATTTGCAATCCACTTATTTATTTTATTTAAAGTTTTTTATTTTTATAAATTTTAACTCGAGATGTCACGTTTTGAAAAATAATTCCAAGTTGTATAAGTAGATACAAGATAAATACATGTATTATTGCTAATTAAGTTTTCAAATCACAATTAAATTGTCTTAATCTAACTGTTCAATATTTTCAATAATTAATAATATTCATTATGAAAAGAATTTTCGTATTGGCTTGTTGATTTCACCGCAATTTTGACTATTATGATATCTTTTGTTATTAATTTATCTATCTTGATACAAGTTTAATTTGGTATTTGAAAGAGAGCTACTTTTAGGATTAGTACTTAGAATTGTTAATTACTTATTTCATAATATAATATTATGCTAATTTTTAGAACTTTTCTAGACTTTGCAATGTAAATGTATATGTTATATGATATTACGCAGATTTGAAAATGTAATTTGGATTAAATATAACTATAATAAAGTGATAAAACAAAGCCTATGTAAAATTTCTTTAGAGTTATTGATTTAATTTATGTTATGTTTATATTTTAGAAAAATTGTTATTGAGGTAAATTCGAGATGCGTGGGATCCAAGCAAAACCGTAAAGATGTATAGAATCAAAGTTATTCATCGGATAAATCAGACAAATAACTACACTTTATCAATCAACTTATTAAATATTAATTTTTTAAATGTATTAATCAACTAGTCAATCAAAAATATACCGATTGATAGATATTGAATTAGCAGTTATTAGAAGTTTTCGAGTGATGTATCGATTAAATTATAGAATCAACTTACATATATTCCTTTTTCTTTAATTAAAATCACAATAAGAAAATACAATCATTACTTTAATTAACTTACTTCTCTTTTTCATTAAATAAAGGAAAAACTACATAAATGAGCCATAAAACTCAAAATAATTATATGTTTATACCTAATCTAAAATCATTTAAGAAATACTCATTCTCTCAATTAAAATTACAACATATTTTTTCATTTATTAAGGTTGATAATTTTCGCTTAACTGATACTAATCATGTACATTATTGATATTATTAAGACTGATAATTTTTCTTAATTGATACTAAATCAATATATTTATAAATAAATTTGGTAATTTCAGTAAAATCACGTTATTTTTAGTAATTTTATATTTTCCATCCAATTGAAGGGTATATGTAACAAGTTTATAAATAGCTAGAATAAAAACAATTTATTTTATCATCAAGGATAAAATCAATTAATAAATGAAAACTAAATAAGTATTTTTGAATAGTTTCCCTAAATTAAACATCGACACAAAAATAAGGGCAAAATTGTAAATGACCCCTAATATTAAGCAAACAACCTGTTTGTCTTCTTGTTCCCTTCAGTTTCGCTAACAAGAGAAACAAATTAATACCACAAAAATGAGTGTAGAAGTTCTTGATGTATGAAACGTTTGGATTCCTCGAGCTTTGGAATTAATATTTCAAGTTAACTATCTGTATCGTAAACCTGCTATCAATTTGAAATGTACGGATGACAAGTCTTTGCACTCTTATCCCAATATCTCTTTTAGGTTGATTATTAATCCGTCCTTTTATTAGTTCAATTCATTTAAAAAGTAAACGATACGATATCACAACTCTTGTTTTGTTTCAAGTATGTATATTAACTTTCTTAATACAAATTTGTCATCAAAGCGTTTGTAGTCCAACGGTTAGGATAATTGCCTTCCAAGCAATAGACCCGGGTTCGACTCCCGGCAGACGCAAATTTTTTGCCCTTTTTTTGTGTGGTGTGACTAAGAAAAGTCTTCCGAAGAAGCAAGCTTCAACACTCCCCAAGACAACAGAGCTATCATTGTCGGGAGGCTAAAGAGCATCCAACGCATAGCGGCCTTTCATTCCCTTGTTTCATCGTGGCACCCCCCCCCCCCACACACACAAGCACCCTGCGGCTTAGGGGGACCAGAAAACGCCTTTAGTTTTCCACCCTTAGTCGACCCTTGCCATCTTCCTTAACAAGCCCTCAAGCCTCTTTTGCACCGCCTTCTTCATAGAAGCCGCCGGGTTTACCTAGAAGTTTGAATTCTATGATAGAGAACGGTGTAATAATAATTGGTAAGGAAAATGATCTATCACGGTGTGATATATATAGATACTTTTAAGATAATAAGTATGAAATCTAACTTTTTTTTAGAAAAATATTAGTAAATTTTTAAATCAGAGGAAATTATAAATAATCATTTCTTATTTTGGGACTTTTATATAGAAATATTCGAAACAAAATCTATATTTATAAAGTATAATAATAATTCATAATACATCAAATTTATTTCAAAATATTACAACTCAAAATTTTAATGATACTGCATGTATAAACCATGTGTAGTGAATTGATACGACAAAATACAAGATATTTAACCATTCTTATTATATAGAGTAATATTTTAATTCCCTATCAATAGCTTTCTTCAAGAAACTATTTTCTTCAAGTACCATTTGAATTGGCAAGAACCCTAAACCATTAGCCATAGCCACCATCATCTTCTTCATCTCTTGTTTAAATTCTTCCAAATCCACCGTCCCGTTCGAGTCGTGATCGAACTGAACGAAAATTGAACTATAAACTCGAGAAACCTCATTTGGATCAGTTTTCACGTCGATACCAAAATGTGTATCGAAAACCCTTAACCCCTGCAACCAGTGGTGAAATCAAGAATTTTATTAAGAATAATATTCAAAATTTAGTTAGAGAAATTGAATATAAAAAACATGATGTTATTGTGATTTGAAACGTGAAGTCTTTAAAAGATGACGTGTACACTGACCTTATTATTCTTACCTACCTTTGAAATGTTTGTAACAAAAAATAATCTTTGAAATTATATATTCATTAAAAAGTAATCTTTAAAATATATGGCTTCGATATGCCCTTACCTGCAACTCTTTCAACATTTCTGAATAAGAAAGTATGCCATCATGATCTTTATCGAGATTGTTGAAGCGTTCAGCGATGAATTCGCTGAACGCTTCTTCATCTTCCACGAAGCTAAGGATTGTGGCGCCATCAAGAACTTCTACACTCATTTTTGTGGTATTAATTTGTTGCTATTGAAACACAATTAATGAATATAAATAATTTGTAGCAGAAATTCTATTTATACTATATGCTTTTTGTCAAGTATTGGAAGACTACCAATTTAGAGTTGCTAGTTTTGTCAAGTACATGTTATTGTAGGAGTCAACAAGACTAATAAAAGTGTGTGTATTTTGAATTCTTGCACACAGATTAATGGCATAGTCGGTTGGTTGGTCATATATACGGGTGTATATGGATCGAGTTGATTTTGAATTTTTTAAATATTAAATTATATTATTTATGTTAAATTTTAAAATTTATAAATTAAATCAAAGAAATTACAGTCAGAATTTTAAATTAAGATTTATAAAATGAAAGAGCTAGTGAATTACATATATTGAATAAAAGCACTATATGTAGTTTTAGACACTAGTATTGCAAAGCCAACAGATTATTTGCAAGCAATTTTGACTGGGATGGACTATTTAATATTCGAAATTTACTATTTTATTTTGTTTAATATTTTTTATTTTTGTAAATTTTAATTCGAGATCTCACGGTTTAAAAAAAAAAAAAAACTCAATTTGTATAAGTGTATACCAGACAAATATATTGCTAAATAAGTTTCCACAATTAAATTTTCTTAATCTAACTGTTCAATATTTTCAATAATTAATAATACTAATTTTGTAAAGAATTTTCGTGTTTGGCTCGTTGATTTTACTACAATTTTGATTATAGAAATAAAATATAAACATGTTCTTTAATTTGGTCTCATTTTACGTTAATGTCCTCCAACTTTAGATATACACAAGTAGACACTTAAACTTGTATATAGAACAAGTAAACATACGAATTGTACATGGTACAATACACATAGGACAAAAAATAATATGTAGGATATGTGTATCTATATGTTCAATTTTATACAAATTTAAGTATTTACTTGTGTACATCCAAAATTGAAAGACATAAATACAATTTAAAACCAAGTTAAACTACATATTTAAGTATTATGTCTTGATTATATATATGATATCTTTTGTTATTAATTTATCGATCTTGATACAAGTTCGGTATATGAAAGAGAGCTTCTTTTAGGATTAGGACTTAAAATTGTTAATTACTTATTTAATAAATATAATTTTAGTTTAATTTTTAAAACTTTTGTCTTTAGACTTTGCAATGTAAATATATATGAGATTACGCAGATCTGAATATTTATTCGGATTAAATATAACTATTATAAATTGACAAAACAAAGCCAATGTAAAATTTGTTAAGTTTATTGATTTAATCTATGATATGTTTATGTTTTAGAAAAATTGTTATTTAGGTGAATCCGGGGTGTGTGGTATCCACAAGATTGTAGATATGTATAGAATCAAAATTATTCATTAAACAAATCAGATAAATAATTACAGTTATCAATCAATTTATTAAATATCAATTTTGTAAATGTATTAATCAACCAGTTAACCAATAATATACCGATTGATTTGATATCGAATTAGCAATTATCGAGTGATGTATCGACTAAATTATAGAACCAACTTACGTCTTTTATTTTTCTAAATAGGTATTTTTGATTATTTTACCTAAATTAAATATCAACACAAAATATAGGGGCAAAATTGTAAATGACCCCTAATATTACGCAAACAACCTCTTTTGTCTTCTTGTTCCCTTCAGTTTCGCTAACAAGAGAAACAAATTATTTACAAATAAAAGTCCATCCAATAACATTACGCCACGTAAGACAATCATCAAATTCCGAAAATACGTCCAGGTTCAATGAACCTGTACTGTCGTCTTCTTCAGGTGACATTTTTTTTTCTCCTATAAATCAAAGAAGAAAAAAAAAAAAAGCAAAATATTACAAATTCAACAAAAACCCAGAAAGCAAATCCTCTGTTTTTGTTTTGAAAAAAGTATTTGGGATTGAAGATTTGTTGTTTGAGATTTGAGAAAATGGCTTTGGCTTTCAGTTCTTCAGCTGTAATTCATGGCTCTCTTTCTTCTTCATCTTCATATGAACAACAACAACCTAAAGGTTACACATTACTCTTTTTCTCTCCATTTTTCAGTTTTTGCTTTTAATTCTGTGAATGTGCTAGAGAATTTTCTCATCCGGGTTTCGTTTTTCTTCTTCTTTGGTTCTCAATTTTTCAATTTTTGTACTTAAAACTGTTAATATGATAAAGATCAGAGAATTTAAACATCTGGGGTTTGCTATTTCTTTGTTTGAGTTCCTAAAGTTTCAATTTTTACACTTAAAAGTGTTAATGTGATGAAAATCAGAGAAATTTATCATCTGGGTTTCGGTTTTTTTGGGTCTAATTTGCTGTTCTTTTTACAGTTTCACAAATGGGTATCACTCAGCCAATGGATCGGTCTCAAATACCATTGAAAGCAGTGAATTTTACTCAGAGGAGTTTGGCTATGAAGCCATTAGTTCCATTAGCAGCAACTATCGTTGCTCCTGGTGAGTTAATTAGATTTTTAGTAATTTGTGTGATTTACTGCTAATTTTTGTAATGGAAATGATTTATTTGTTTGCTTTTGTAATTTTTTTTTGTGGGGTTTAGAGGTGGAAGAGAAAGCAGAAGCAGATGATTATGAGAAATTGGCAAAAGAGCTAACAAATGCTTCTCCTTTGAAGATTATGGATAAAGCCCTTGAGAAATTTGGAAGTGAAATTGCCATTGCTTTCAGGTATACTTATTTTTTTTTTTTGGATTAGGGGTTGTGTTCCTTTCTCGAACCCTGCTAACGCGGGATGCATTGTGCACCGGATTACCTATTGGTGTTGAATTTTCGTATCCAAATTGAAATTTAAGCATTGTAGCATGGAAAATATTGATCTTGTTTCTTTAGTTTAAAAAAACTGGTTGGTGTTTTGTTTCATAGGAACTACTCAAGGCGGAGTAGAATATCTCCTAAATGTGTATGAACATTGCAAACTAGTTTCATTTATATGTTTCTCAACTAAAGATAACTTATCTTGCATTGTAATTTGTTAGTTTTACCAAATCAATCATCAGTTAATGCTTTGTGTGATGCAAATGCGATGAGGATTTTAGATGGTCATCATGCTATTTCTTTTTTTTTTTGTTTGTTTTGGTCTAGGATGTTGAGTATTATCCTGATACATCTGCTGTTCTACTTGTTTATCAGAAATGTTGGTTTCCTTTTAGATGTGTCTCTCAAATGAATTTCTAGATTGGTTAGCTCGCTTTGGTACATCTCCTAAATGATATCCTTATTTTGTAGTGGAGCTGAAGATGTTGCTTTGTTAGAGTATGCTCGTTTAACTGGTCGTTCATTTAGAGTATTCAGCCTTGATACTGGGAGGTTGAATCCGGAAACCTACCAATTATTTGATGCAGTGGAGAAGCACTATGGGATTCATATTGAATATATGTTCCCTGATGCTGTTGAAGTTCAGGCTTTAGTGAGGAACAAGGGCCTGTACTCTTTCTATGAAGATGGCCACCAAGAATGCTGTCGCATAAGGAAAGTTAGGCCCTTGAGGAGAGCCCTGAAAGGTTTACGTGCCTGGATCACAGGGCAACGTAAAGATCAGTCCCCTGGTACTCGATCTGAAATTCCCATTGTTCAGATAGACCCTTCGTTCGAGGGGTTGGATGGTGGAGTAGGCAGCTTGGTGAAATGGAATCCTGTTGCTAATGTGGATGGCAATGATATTTGGAATTTCTTGCGAGCCATGAATGTTCCAGTGAATTCATTGCATTCACAAGGTTATGTTTCCATCGGATGTGAACCTTGCACACGAGCTGTCCTACCTGGCCAACACGAGCGAGAAGGAAGGTGGTGGTGGGAGGATTCCAAGGCCAAGGAGTGTGGCTTACATAAGGGCAACATCAAGGACGAAAGCATGAACGGTAATGGAAATGCCACTGTCCATGCAAATGGTAGTGCTGCTCTTGCTGATATTTTCGACACCAACGACATTGTAAGCTTGAGTAGGCCTGGAATCGAGAACCTATTGAAGTTGGAAAATCGTAGAGAGCCTTGGATTGTTGTTCTTTATGCCCCTTGGTGCCGGTTTTGCCAGGTAATTTATCTTCTCATCAACAACTTTTTCTTTCTCCACCAAGGCATATCCAAGATTTGAATTTGATTAGAACAACCTTCAAGGTTCTTAACACCGAGCATAAGACATTATAAGCCATGTCTCGAAATTACTGAATTCAGTTGAGCCATTGAATATAGGCTGTTTGGGGATCATCTTAATGATCTTTTTTTCTGATTTTGTACAGGCAATGGAAGGATCCTACGTTGAATTAGCGGAGAATTTGGCGAGTTCAGGTGTGAAAGTAGCAAAGTTCAGGGGAGATGGTGAGCAGAAAACATTTGCACAAGAAGAATTGCAGCTTGGTAGCTTCCCTACAATACTCTTCTTCCCTAGACATTCTTCACAGCCCATTAAGTACCCGTCGGAGAAGAGAGATGTTGACTCCTTGCTAGCTTTTGTGAATGCCCTCAGATGAAAAACATATAATGTGTTTACCTATCTTGATGAGAAGCTATTCCGCAATACAAAAGTTGTGTGCAAGCTGGCTTGGACACCACAATGTTATCAAGAAAAAAAAAATGAACTTGTTAGGTTGTATGGACTTATACTGTCCTCTTAGTCCACTCCATTGTTTTCCCTTTTTAACTTAACTTTTTGTATATCCATCTTTGGTGAGAGCTTAATTTCTAGGGACTCAATTTATTTGAAATCAATATTTTGGTTGTTCATTGTATTGGCTAGGCTACCTCGTTATGATTTCACTCTAGTCACTAGCCCTACTTTTCGACATTATTTCAGTCAAAATGGGCGAAAAAAAATACCGTTGAACTATTGGAAATGGAGCACTTGTATTCTTGATTATCTTAGTTATTAGTTTTTATAAACTAGAATTAGGTTGATCATGAAGTTGAGATTAATCTTTGAAATTAAGGACTTATATAGTTGATAACATGCAATGCATGATCAAGAACTTAACATCTTCCTAATTTTCAACATAATTACAATTCTCCACATCTATATATAATTTCAAATCCCAAAACAAAATTCTCACACAATCCAAAATACAAATAACAAAACACTAACTTTTGTCTTGATTCTTCAACTCATAAAAAAATGGCAACAAAGTTTATTTTCCTCCTCCTTGTTGCTAGTACAATTTTTGTTGTATCCACAAATGCTAGAAACATTAAATTTGTGGCAAAATCAAGTGATGAAATTTATCCATATTATCCACTCCCTAAACCATTTGGTTTAAGTTTTGATCATGTTGGATCAAGTTTTGGTACTAATTTTGGAAATGGCAATGCTAATGATCAAAGTGTGTTAATTGGTAGTGGAAAAGTTGAAGTAAATGATGGAGCACTTGGACGTCATTAATGTTAATTACAACTCTTCAAACGCGGTGACTGATAGAGTCAAAGATCTTTTTATTAAGAAGTTCAAAATATGTGAAAATAAGTCTAGGAAATTTAATAAAATGTGATAATGACTCTTAATTGTATGTCTACTATGATTTTCATGTTAAACAAAAGAAAAAAAAAACATTTTTATGCATTATATTACTCAAAACAATTTGTCACTATCAATACCAGAAATTCCCTAATTTTCCACATATAAGATGGAATGATAAATTTCAACCTTTTATTTGATGTTTGTGTTTGACTCCTATAAATGAATAACAATATTAGTACGACATATTTTTTTAATTGGCTTTTCATCACGTGAATTTGAATAAATATTTACGTTAAATATTCGCCATCTTTAAATTCAGAATCCATCTCTACCTTATATACTTCAAGAAATTTCAATCATTTTAATAAAATATTAACCTGATAACATCATTTTATCGATCACAGAAACAACTCATTATCAATTTCAACCACTTCTATCCAAATACTTTGATAGTTAATACTAATCATTAGCTACTTTTAATCTTCTAATATAATGAGGCTCTTAAAAATGACCTTGTCATATGATTTTCTCAAACTACTTTGTCTATCTCCATCTATGAATTCCCTTTTTTTTTTTTCATTTATCAAAAAAGTACGTTTTTATATTTTGTACGTAAAATTAAAATTTTAAAATGTTTATTTTACCTTTAATATAATGATTTATAGTTATACAAATATCTATGATTTATTTTAGATCCTATATATTTTTCTCATTTTTAAACTTCGTACCAAATCAAATTACATCACATAAGTTAGATCAGAATATGTAATCGATCAACTATATTTTTTTTTTGAAACATCTCCTTCGTTTTATTAAAAATACTCTAGAAAGAATTCTTCAAAACTATAAATTCCATTACAAATCATAATGGACAATAAGGGAAAAAGCATATTCTTAACCTCTCCAAAGATGTATTTATCCAATCATTAATTCCAAAATTGAATATCCTTTCTTTAACTAATCAAACTTAACATATAGTCCAAATGGGTCCCGCTTGTTTTTTTTTTAATTTACGAAAAATATTTTTTTATTCAACATTTTTAAAATAAAATTAATTATTATTATTTTGATTTTTTAAATTCAGAAAGCAAATGAACAATATTGAAACAAAAAAGATTATAAATAATCTCGTTAAAAGTGATAGCTAAAAAATATTTTGATAGCTAAAAAATCATAATTCTCATATTACCAACATCATCTATAACAACATTCATTTTATTATATCAACTATGTATTCTACAATATTGATTTTTCTTTTTTATGTTATGTTATAATTTATGTTTTTTATTACATCATTTTGTTATCGTAATTTAAAAAAGACATACATAAATATGCATTTTAATTTAATTCATATCCTTTAGAAATAACATGGTCTTCAAATGTTTTCCAAGTGCTATAATGTGTAGATATGTAGCTGAAAACCAAACAGCAGAAGACTGAACTTCATCGTTCACGTTCGATGTTTATTTTGATTGTTATTTAAATTTAATTTTATTATTTAAATTTATTTTATAATAAGAATAAAAAGTCTTATTTTTTGTAAACACCAATTTATATAATACAAAATTTGCTGTAATAATTTCAAACTTTGAGCAGGACCTATTACCTCTAGACTATTTAATAGTGTATTTTAAAGATACATATGTGTTCACGTGGACAAGTTACTATTTATAATGATACAATATTTATGATGTCCACGTGAGCATATATATACCTTTCGAATACACTATTCCCTCCCCGTTTTAAAAAGAATGACCTAATTTGACTTGGAATGAAGTTTAAAAAAAGAAAGAAGATTTTTAATCTTTTTGTTCTAAATTAAAATTATGTTAAATGTACCAAAATACCTTTTAAATTTGTGGTCTTAAACATGCCACGTGAAAAGTTAAAGTTAAAGTGTTACAAAAAAAAGGAATCATTCTTTTTGAACAAACTAAAAAGGAAATAAGAACATTTAAACGGAAAATATTAAATAGTACTATAAGAATAAAAGTTCCTTCCCAAAGTGAGAATTGTTAAAGCAATTTGATCAAAAGTTTGAATCTATTTCAGACTTTTTTTCCTACTTAAAACAATATAATACGATATTATAAAACAATACTTAACAATTATTCAAATAAAATACAAATATTAATCAAAATTAAATTAGAAGACACGTTTATATATTGGGCGCATCAAAAAGAAATATGAGGACAAAAGAGGTTGTTGAAAATCCAAAATTGAAATCTAAATGGGTCCAACATGCTATACATTGTAGATATTTAGCTGAAAACCAAACAACACAAGACTGAAATTTCATCATTGATTCACAAGTAGTCAACAAAAAAAAAGATCATTTTTTTCTTCTTTTTCATATTTGATAAACTCAAGAAGAAGAATGGGGTCAATAGCTAAAAAGGGGTTGCAGAATTACTTGATACAACTTCAGCAACACCCTTTAAGAACAAAGGTCTCACCTTTTTTTCACTTTCTTTATTTTTTCTGTTTTTTTGGTTCTATACTTTCAATTTTGTCTAATTTGTGCAGTGGGTTTTGGTTATTTTGTGCTGTTAAGTTCAATTTATGATGTGGGTGTTGCAATTTTAGAACTGAGATCTCTATCTTGATTTTTCGAGTGTCATACTTGAACTAGTATTATTAAATTATCTCCAACTATTTATCGAAATACATTTTAACAGACAATTGTTTACTTTTTTTTCCTACCTGAAATATCTATCCTGTCGAGGTAAGGAAAAGACGTGTGTTTTTATAATAGGTGATAGTTCAGGTATGAAACTCAAAAAAATTAGAATAGGTTTGGTTTCGACTCTTTCACTCTACTTCTTTTCCTTATATTTTAATAGGGGAAGATTTAGCTCTGTTCTCTATGAGTTTTGCAAAGGATAGTTGATTTTTGGTTTGGTAAAAGAAAGAACTTTTGGGTTGCAAAGCAACGACTAGCTTAAAAATATACTACATCAATTTTAATTTGTTTATTTGGTTTTGACGTAACACGGAGTTTATGAAAGGAAGAAGACTTTTGAATTTTGTGATCTTGAATTAAAGATATGTAAAATGTACGAAAATGTCATTTAATTTTGTGGTGTCAAATATGTAACGTGAAAACTTGAAATTAAAGAGTTGTCTAAAAAGGAAAAAAAGACATTCTTTTTTAAACGAACTATAAAGGGAAGTATGACAAACAAAATAAATGGAGGGATTAGTAGTTTTATAATTTTAACTCTAATGAAATCATGACACTTAAAAGGATGTGAGCTAATGGTTAATGATGTTAGAAATTGTTCATGATGAACCATAGAGGCTAATAATTAGGTGATCTCTTTTTATCCGTCTAAATCTTGACATATAGAGTATTTATGCCAGTGGGAGGTAGCAACCATGCAGTTGATCGTTGAGGTGCGTCTAAGTTGGATGAACACCATCCTTATTGGATTTATCTTAGTTCCACTATGATGAATCTCAATGCATTATATTGGCATCCGGGCGTAGTGAGTAAAGAGGTTTATCACACATCTCCATTTGTATGTGGGGATATCAATGGACTTGAATTGAATGGAATGATGTAGAAGGTTTATATAGTTGAATTTAACTAGTTTGATCTTGAGATGTAGTTGATCGAGTTGATGGTTCGCTTGTGTGTAAAGCCTTTTAGCTTGATCGGTATTGTGATTTTATTTTTTTAGTTTCTAAATTTTGCAAATTTATAATTGCAGGCGGTAACAGCTGCAGTTTTGTCAGCTATCAGTGATATAGTGGCTCAGAAGATCACTGGCATTAAGAGACTTCAAATGAGACGCCTTCTTCTGAAAGTGGTAACTGTTTGAATTCCTTCATTGTTTCCCTTTCCCTTTTGTGTTTATACTGTGAAGTGTAGTTGGCTTTGAGAAATCTGTTTGACCTTTATCAACTTCATTGTGCCATAATCTTCTCATACTATGTTGCTCGGACTCTTCAAAGAAGCTGATGGATGCGTGTTGGATCATCCAAAAGTAGTGTTGTTTTGGAGGACCTGACATGGGTGCGGCAAGACTTTTGGAGAGTCTGAGCAACATAGTTCTCATATGAGCATGAACATAATATGCATACAATACATAGCTTTGATGAATCTCAAGGAGTTTCCTTTTATTGAATATCTGCAAACACATGATAATTTGATAATGTCTCTCATTAGTAAGGGCAGTTTCTGGAGTTAGACGGTCCTGCAGCAATTCAACATTTTCTTCTTATTCTGCATCCTCTTTCTTGAAGCAAAGCAAAATGCTACCAGTAGAATACTTTTTTGACTGCCCTGATCTTATTCACGAGTTATTGGTATTCTGTTTAATTTGATTAAGATTAACCTAATTCTGTTGCGCACTGTCCTAGTTCCTTATGCTGCATTGCCTGCTATAGGTCATTTGTAGCCTAAGTTGTGTGGAATCTTCACTTTCGAAGCCGCACAATATGACCTGCACCCGTTGACATTTTTAAAAAAGACCGAGTAACATAGGTTTTAGCCTCTTTGTACCTTCTCATTGAAGACATCATGTAGTGAAGTAAGACTAAGAAAACAATACCTTCTTAGCGTGCTGTTTACCTTTAGTCTAACCCGCGGTACTCTCATCCAAGCTCATTTTGATAAAGCATTTTCTTGTTCGTATTTGTGGGGGAAAATCTCGTCTACAAGAAGTATACTAAAATGTGGAAAACCATCAATCGTATGATTCTTTACAAAGACATCCATTCAATCTATATACTAATAGGACTGCCGTCAATGGTAATCTCATTATTTACTCAAATTTTCTGCACTCTCTGAAATTTTTTAAATAAACACAAACCTTCTAGTATGTCTCAATAAAATGGGATTGTAAAAACTGGATAACTTCCTTTGCCACACTTAAACTATATTGGGATCTGGAGAATTTCAGGTATGTGTTGGATCATCCAAAAGCTATGCAGTTTTAGAGGATACGACATGATCATGACAACATTTTGGAGTGTCCGAGAAACATAGCTTAGTAATGTACTGTATAACTAAATCAGTAGGATAGGAAAAGGTAACTGAAAGTGATATGAAATGATGGTTAAAAACATTTTCATATATTTTTAGCTGCTCTGCAGTTCTGTTTACGAAAACAGAACAAACAACAGCCAATAAGCACATATTAGGATTTTTAACTTTCGAGACTTAGTCCAGTTGTAGTGCTTTGTCAGGTTTACTTCCATCTCAAGATTCATTTTTGATACGGCACTTATTATCTGAATCATGTATCCTTTGTTTGTAATTTCGGGTTGCGCATATAAGTTGCTATCTGGGATTGTTATTGCCTACATGCAGCTTTTTGGCTTTGCCTATCTTGGACCATTTGGTCATTTTCTTCACTTATTGCTCGACAAGCTTTTCAAGGGGAAGAAAGACACAGCAACTGTTGCAAAAAAGGTACCGAAAACCCTTCTTCTTTGGATAATTGACAATAAGTATCTGAAAAGAAAAAGGTTCCAGATCATCCTGTACTTATTGGCTCTCATAACATCCTTTTGTGTCACATTACACTTCACTCTTCTTTTTTTCAGTTAAAAGATTATTTTCACCAATGATTTATAAAGATAGAAGTCCTTCGCTATATAACCATTTGGTCATCAAACTGTATTTCCAGTCGGACAAAACTGTAAATGAACGAGTAGATTAGTTGTTCATTATGATAATTCGAGTGGCATTGTAATTGTTTCAGGTGGTTCTGGAACAAGTGACATCTTCTCCTTGGAATAACTTGCTTTTCATGATATACTATGGATTAGTTATTGAAAGTAAGTTTTTGCCAAGCTACAACTCATCTTTGCAACTTAACTATGTCACAGATTAGATGTTGCTTTTGCAACTAAGCACGCGAATAGATAGATTGAGTTAATGAAAATTGGAACCTGAATTACCGACTCAGACAGCATAATCACGTCCATCTAACTGTAGCTAGAGGAAACAAGATAATCCGAAATACTGTTGAGAATCATGAGGCTTCATGTTCAAATCTCAATAGAAGCGAAAACACTAGGCAATATCTTCTCATCGATTTGAAGTAAACACTAGTCAAATGATCCCTCTATATTACCCTTCTTTTCGCCTTCAAACCAAACCTCTAGTAGGTATTGTTTTGGTAAAGTGAAGTGGTAATATTTGTGCAAAATTGATCTGTCTTCAGGAATCCATAAAGTACATGCTATAAGTCTTCTTTCATTACCTAGAAGTATAATTATAAGGTCTCTGATTCAAATCCTAACGTGACAACAAAATACTAGGTGATTTCTTCCCATCCGTCTAAACCTTGGCCGAGTTATGTGTTGAGGTGCGGGGAAACTGGCCTAGCCACCTCTGTCATAAAAGAAATAATAATCATATGTATACACAACGAGGCTTTGTGTTGATGGTATCTTTATTATGTACAGATAGACCCTGGATCCAGGTGAAGTCTAATATTAAGAGGGAATATCCAAAAGTGCAGTATACGTCTTGGACGGTTTGTCAAATCCCCCCTCTTTCGAGTTCAAAACTGATTTTTTTCTGTTCTATAGTGAATTCTAACTGAATTTATCATTCAAAACTATACAGTTTTGGCCCGTCGTGGGTTGGATTAATCACCAGTATGTGCCACTTCAGTTCCGAGTCATCTTTCACAGCATTGTGGCATGTGGCTGGTATGCTACATTTACCTATACTTGTTACTGGTTCCGATATGTTCAACTTCGTTCCCACCTCAATGATTTCACAATATCGTTGATATATCCTTTCTCATTTTCGATTTGTAGGGGGATTTTCTTAAATCTACGCGCAAGATCGATGGCATTAAAGAAAGCTTGAAAGTCTCAAAGTTGCAAACCGGACATGGCAACATGTTCATATGTATTAAACGTTGCTCGTTCTCTCAGCTACTAGTGGCTTATGTAGTGATCGACATTTCCTATGTACCTTGTATTTTTATTTTTTGGTTATGGTTTTCTTGAATAGTATTGGTAGTCATAGAACTCCATTTTAGTTGATGATTGGCCTATTATGACTACAAGGCTTATTGTAAGGGATAATATAATTTATTTGATGTGACAATTAATGTTGTATATTTGTCCTAAATTTCTTACCACGAGTGAGTTTTCTTTTTCCTAAAAGGAAACCATAAAGTCTTCATATTTGGTTAGTCCTTTTCTTGTAGAAAAATGTTTAGGACTTGATAAAGAGACTCGTTTCTTCTAACTTAATCGACATTCACAATGTAGTTTTAAGGACTTTTGAGAGTTTTTTGTTGGACAGAAGTGATACATTATCACTTGTGTAAACCTCTTTGTATTCCCAGTGAATTAGTTAGATTATTTCTTTTAATATGTTTATAGTGAATTGCCCATCTCCTTTGTTGATGTAGGTCGGTTGATCGAACCGCATTAAATTTTTGTGTCTTTTGGTATATTTTTTGTTTTTCTTCTTACTCATGGTCTATCGAGAATTGTTTTACTAGCTTCCGTATGACACCTAATTATTTCGATCCTAACAATGAACACTCTTTGTAAATGTGCCTGAAACCTATATCGATATTAGATCCAATAAAATTAAGTAATGCGAGTAAAAATTTTACCACTCTTTGTTATTAAGTTGTTGCTCGATCTGATTTGCATAACAACGTCCATTAATCAAGTCTTGTTATTCTTGAATTTATCTTCCTTTTTTGAAAGATGTTGATGAAGAAAATGTGGTTGAGTGATTCAAGAAAGTTGAAGATTGAAAAGTTGTCATTGTTTTAGAATGAAAAAGGTGAGTTTTCTTTAAAAAAAAAATGTGTTTGTTTATAGTGATTTGAATGTGTTTGTGATTATGAGAAAAGAGGGTGAGGATATGATTTGAATGTCATAACTAATAAAATATTATTATACATAATATTTTTTTTTATAAAATAACAGCTACCAAACGATTTCTTATTTTACGTGACACACTTATTTTTGAAGAGTTTAAAAGGTATTTATTTTATATATATATTTTAAATATTGAATTATTAATTATTATGATTTAATTTATGATATTTTTTAATAATCTATATTTTAAAACTAATCCTAAATCCCCCCCACCCAACATCAAATATTGTTCATGTGAAGTGACTCACTTAAGTAGGTCTTATGTCACTTGTTAGCCAATGAGATTAGAGAGTTTAAACAAAGTTTAGCTGTAAAGCTAATCTCCTTTGCCAGGAGTCTATTCTTGGTGCTTTTAATATTATTTTATGTATAGGTGGGTAACTAAATTTTGTGATTTCACTGCTCGATATTCGATATTCGATATTTATATTGTCTTTCAATTGAATTAGTTTTAGTATTTAACACTCTACTATATTTCCTTAGGATTATAGTGTTTAATATATATCACTTTGTTCTTAGGTGAATGTTAGTTACATGTCAATTTCGATGTCAAATATTAAATAATATATCAGGTAAAAATAAAAATAAAATATGAAACTTTCTAACTTTAAATTACATGCATAAAATGCTCTAAGAACCAAGTCATAACAAGTAATAATAAAAATCAAAATGTTTACGAGGTGTGTAGGTTTTTAATCATTATCTAAGGTTTTAAATTCAAATTTTGATTAACAAATTATCGTATTTAGTAGTCCTAAAAATTCCTAATATAACTTTGAATTAATTAAGCTTTAGTAAAATATTGAACATCAATGGAAAAAGATAATCTTAATGCATAGAATAACTATATTGAGGAGTAAGGAAAGAGCTATGAACAAAAAAAATAATATATTTTGTATGATAAATTCATAATATTAATCAAATCAGACATAATGGGTAATTCAAGTAGAGTTGTCAATATGGATTACGTTCATTGTGCTGATCTAGTCTAATCCATAATTTCATAGGGTTTGTGCTAAGATTTTTGAAGCTCATTTACAAATTTTTCTTTTAACCAGATTTGAATAAGCTTGCTAATTTGTGGAACCTAAGAAATACGAATAGAGGCGGTTTGTGAGTCAAATAAAAATTTATTAAAAAAAATAAAATAGAGTATTCAAAATAACAAGAGTCTAAACCAAAACCTAAAAAAAAAATCTTTAATATTAAAATATTTTAATACAGTATATTTATAAAATATGTATTACATAAAATAAAAATTCCCTAAAAGTTTCTATAAAACACTACCTAAGTCGTAGCCTATGAAATATTGTCATAGTTTTGTGTTTTATTATGATCATTGTACAATAATTAGATTAGTATTTCTATTTAGCTATTTATACTTTTACTTGAAATCAAACTTAATAAACGGAAAAGGGTCTAAAATACCCTTGAAGTATTGAAAATGGTACAAAATTACCCTTCATCCACCTATTGGCTCCAAAATGTCCTTTTCATCCACTTATTGGCTCCAAAATACCCTTGTCATCCACCTTTGAGTTCAAAATTGACCACTTATTTAATGATTTTAAATTTAAACTATTTTAATATTTTAAAATACTTGATGTTCAACTATTGGTTATAATTTAATTTATTTGTGTTATTTATAAACCAATCCACTACCCACCCATTACTAACTAAACTCCACCCAATTAATAATCCAACTATAATATCAAAATCGTCATAAACACTACTAAAACACGGTGAAATTATAGATTAATGAAAATGACATCCAAAATTATTCGAGTCCGAATCGAAGCCCCAATTAAATTTATGTTGAGCCGCTTATTTAGGAAGACACTTTCAATTTGATTCTCTTTCAAGATTGAATTAGAAATTTATGATTAAAGGTAAAGAAGTAATACATCCCGAATTAATTCATGCACTTTTGTAAAATATAATTTTATTAATATTTATGATTTGTTTTAAAACTTTTAATATATTATTTTGAAAAAAAGTTACCTATGAAGTAACATCACATAATTGGGACGTAAGAATAATTAAGATGAACATAGTCAGACTTTTAAGTTTATTGGTAATTTTTATTTAGACACTTGAATATATGATAATTAACTTCTATAGATATCTTCGTCTCAAATTTTTAAAAACACTCAATTGGCAGTAGCTTTTCTATTGTTGCATTAATAATTGAGTGATTTATTAATTTGGAGGGTTTAATTAGTAATGGATCGGTAGTAGATTGAGTTATAAATTATACTAATAAGTTAAATTATAACAAATAGTTGAGCGCCACGTATTTAAAAAAATATTTAAATAGTTTAAATATAAAACCATTAAATAAGTGGTCAATTTTGAACCAAAAGGTGGATGACAAGGGTATTTTGGACCCAATAGGTGGGTGAGAAGGGTATTTTGGAGCCAATAGGTGGATGAAGGGTAATTTTATACCATTTTCAATACTTTGAGGGTATTTTAGACCCTTTTCCGCTTAATAAATATTATAAAAATATTTTTTGTGAATTTGATCAACAGATAGTTACACTAACATCATGTCATGTAATTTTGTCTTGTCGATATTATGATAATATTTTTAAATTATATTTTGATCTATAAATTTATTTTAAAAAATTACACTTTTAAAAAAGTTGGGCTAGCCCAACACAATCTGTACAAGTGGGTTAGACGATCGTTTTTTTCCCCACAAAAAAATGGATCAGCACAATCTGATCCAAAAAATTTTAAAGTCTATATATATTAGGACAACTTTCACATATAGCAAATTAAAAATTCATATTTGAAGTTCGCATAATTGCGCTCCATAGAAAACATAGAAACTGTATAATTCGCTATACATATACAGTTGAAGCAAATTGTATAAAACGAAATGTATAAAATAAGAAAGAGAAAGACACTTGGGCAGAAAACTGTATAAAAACGAAGTGTATAAAATGAATTGCATTATTATAAGTGTGTAGAACGATTATATACAATTTGAATTTGTATAAAATGAGAAAGAGAGAGAGAGAGACAAAAGAGACTTGACAAGGAATATACAATTGAATCGAATTGTATAAAACGAGAAAGAGAGAAATTAGATACAATTTGAAAATTGTATAAAACGAGAAAGAGAGAAAGACAAAAGAAACTGGACATGGGAGTATTTTTATTGTATAATTAAAAGTGTATAGGACGAAAATATATGTACTTGTATGTGTATATACAATTTCTCACGCTTTATACAAACAGAAACGTAATTTATACATTTCGCTTCTGTTTGTATAAGTGAGAAAGGCGAAGGTGGCGAGCGAGATCTGGGAGAGTGGCGAGCGAGATCTGGAAGAGGGGAGAGAGGGGAACAAAAATATATGTATTTATACATTTTTCTCTACTTTATACAATTAGAAACAATTTTTATACATTTGTGTTTGTATAAAAAGTGAGGAAGCGAGCGAGAGATTGGAGGAGAGTGGCGAGCGAGATATTTGGGAGAGAGGTGCCTGACAAGTTTTTGCAAACGTTTGCTATGGAGCAGAATTAAATCAAACCTTAATTACTCCATTTATTTTAGGTCATTATTTTGCTATTATATACAATTTTCCCTATATATTAACCCAAATAAAATAGATCAATTCATATTAACAGCAATATATATATATATATATATATATATATATATATATATATATATATATATATATATATATGTTTTTTTTCCGATTTTACCTTTTCCACTAACATCATGATCCATTTTAATAAAAAAAGTTTGGGTATACATCCCATTTTAATAATTAATATAGTTACGTACTATAACAAACATTAGGCTATATAGCAAATGAGATTAGAGAGTTTAAACAAAGTTTATTTGTACGTAAAGGTAATCTCCTTTTTACCAAATGAGTCTATTCTTTGTGCAACTTAATATTGTTTTCTGTCAAATCTGTGATATTTTTTTCGATTTCATATAGTTTGATACTTAATATTTGATATTTATGATGTGGTTCACTTAAATTTAGTTTGAGACAGAAAATATCAAATAGGAATAAAGTAAAATACTTCTTATAAAAGATGATGTTATATTTAGCACTCCATTATATACAATTTTTGACGGTTCTCATTTGATATATCAGTTTGATGGCATATATATATTTTAATTAAGTGAATGTCTTATATAATTAAGGTAATTAAATTAATTACATGTTATTAACTCTTTCTTTTCCCTCTTAAGTGATCATCCTTTTTGACTTGTTAAATAGTAATATTTTCACATAATTTCTAAAAGATGTATTGGCTATAAAATCTCATCCGTCAATAAAATTATGATAAAATGATAAATTCTTCTACATTTTTTATTCAGAAACTAAAAATTTAAGTTATAAAATTGTTATCCTTATTAAAGATTGTTTTATCTTTAATATAGAATTTTTGGACTTGAAAATTATACTAAAGTCATAACAATTAATGGTCAAAGTAAGTAGGCAAAAATAATTTCTTTTGACCCTCCAAATACTAAATATTGCCACAGAAATTTCCAAAGGAAGCATATATAGTTCATAAAATTTAGCCGATTATAAATATTCATATTCATTATTATCGCTAAATATAATATTGTAACGATCATATTATCATCGTTAATTTATTTGTTTATCGTACCGATGGAAGTAATATTCTTTGTATGATAAATTCTTGGATAACATTAATCATAATATATAGTGGGTGACTCAAAAAGATATATCCTTATTTTTTTTATAAAAAAAAAAGCCTTTAGGTTCTTTTCCACTAATATTATATGGTCCACTTTAATATTTTATTTTTAGGTATAAATACCATTTTAATAATTAATTACATTAGCAAACATCAGATTATTAGGTTTGAATTAGGTTGTTGTCATTATCATTCTTTGTTTGTAACATTGTAGTACAAGGGCCCTCAATTGGTTTTTGTACTTGTCAAATTACAAAAGATGACGTTAGAAATCAGTTTATTATTGAAAAAATTATATATAATAGCTAAATTATTAAATTAGATTAAATATTATAAACATTGTTTAATTTAATTGTCATCTTAGCAAATAGTTGTCATTGTCACTCTTCCTAGGTTTCTAGCATGCCACTCTTGTCAGTCTCTCCCTCGCTTTTATACAAACACAATGTATAAAATACGTTTGTATTTGTATAAAATGAGAGAAAAGTGTATATACAAATATGAATAAATATATTTTTGTCTTATATACTTATAATTATATAAATACAGATCTTCCAGTGCCCAACTCTCTTTTGCCCTTCTCGCTTTATACAAGCACATATTATACAAACTATACTGTATAATTTGTGTTGTATAAAGCGATAGAGAGATTTGATATACAAATATTTTATTTCAATTAAATGATATACAAATTTAAATTTTATACAGATATATAAACATATAAAATTGAATTGAGAGGTTACCATGATCTACCAGCGAAATTATACAAATCTGAAGCTCCTACCAGCAAGTTATACAATCTGATGCTACATAGCAAACATAAAACTTATTGTGGAACATAATTATATAAATTATAATTATAACATACAAATTGATTATTACGTTTGTTATATGTTAATGTTGCTCATTAGTATAAGGGAGCATAATAGGGTGTCATGTTCCCTAGTTATAAAAGAAGACAATACTACAATGTGATTGAGATGGAAAAGTAATCTAATATTGATAATACAATATAAAATATATGAAAATTAAAATGGTTTAATTTTTAAAAAATTACTGACCAAACCATCCCATTAACACCCTCTGTTCATACATTAAAATTAGCACAACCAATTAATACGATATTTGCTATTTTTTTGCTGTTGTTTGCACAAATATTTAACGTATCGAACATAGAAGCGGCTCAACCATATAAGTGGCCTAAGACAAAAATTAAATGAGACTTTAAATTTGAATTGTTAATAACATTTATATAATTGATTTTTTCTAGTTTTCAATTAATAATATAATCATTTTTATCTTAAGTTTTTTTTCACGAGATATAGTACTCTAAATATGTCAAATTTTTTCTAATAATTTCTTCATTTTCATGAAAAATTTACTTTTTCTACAAATAGTATTCAATATTTGTTAAAAATTAATAACTTATAACCTATTATTATTAAAAATGAGGCCCCTTATATTTGGGGGCCTAAGACACATGTCTTTTTCTTAACATTGTCAAGCCATCCCTGATCAAATACAATGATTAATTATTTTTCACGATTTCATATAAAATAAAATATGTATAATTTTTGAGTAATTTATGTATTACTATTTAATACCGAATAAAAGATGAAACAATTAATATGGAAATTGATTAGTGAAGGAAAAACAACATAATTTAGATATACTTCATTACTATATATGTTATTACCTATACTTTCAAGATATTATATATCTTAATACTTATTAACAGGTTCTATTCAATATATGCACTTAGATATATATATATTATTACTATCAGATATATACTAAAATATAACAGTGAGAGAGACAAGCGATGTGGGGAGGACGGTGATTGAGATTCATTATGTATCCGGTTACATTAGATTGACATGTGAATCACTTTAGATACATACATATGTATGTATGTGATGTAATTCATATGTATCTGTAGCTAGTGCGATTTGCATGTATTAGATATATATGAGAATGACAAGCGAGATGAGGGGGGGGGGGGGGGGGGAGTTATCTCTCCCAAATACATGCGAATGCACTTGGATACAATGTATCTAGAATAAATTACACCTAATTTTGATCCCATGTATCTGCTGAATTCGAAAGAATCGAGGCATCATTCGAAAACTTACAATTGCAAATGATATGACGATAAATTAGACGACACATAAAACTTTACCAAAAGAAACATATATTATAATATGGTCAATTGATCTATACAATTACAAACTTATATTAAACATAGAAACTGTAGAGAGAAATGTCAGAAACAGAACTCTTAAATGTGTACATTGTATGAATGCTATTATACGGGTTCCAAACGTTTCCACCAAGAAATAAATAAACCAAATATGAAAGATAATCTTTTTTTTCTTCAGAAAAAGTAAAAAGCAATTATAGTATTACTCTGGCTTTCCTTCAAGAGAAAAGTAAAACTCAAATATGGTAAGAAAATCATGATAAAATCCTAACAGTATTTTGAGATACATGTATTTGAATGTATTTGAACACAACAAAATTTAATAAAATACACAATATTATAAATTGGAATATATATATACCAAAATTTATGTAAGTTGCCTATAACTAAACTCTGGATTTATAATGTCTGCGAAACCCTAACCAATGATAATGTACAAAATCGATTGAATCAAAAAAGATAAATATAATCCTTGGCCAGTGAGCAAGGACTTCGAGCTAAGTAAATTTTACCTGAAAATGAATGAGATTGAGAGGTGCCACATGAGTTTTTTTTAATCTAGCTTTATATATATGGGCAACTCTGATAATCTGTTGACTTTCGATATTAAATTTGAAGCTCAATTAATTAAATTTATAAAATCCTATTTTACATGATACAATACTCTCTATCAAAATCGATTATTTACTTACAAATTTGTCACAACTTTTGGTAATCGAATAAACTACATAAATGACATAAGATTATAATGGCAACGTCATGGATAAGCAGGATATACTTATCAGAAACTAATACACGTCACTTATATAGGTGGTTGTTAATTAGTGTTATAACAATAATTAGGTAGCAAATTTATTAAAACAAATTAAATATTTGTGTCCAAGCTAATCCATAACATCATTTTTATAATCATATATAGTTGAGAATTTATATTCTTTGCGAACCTAATTATATATAGGGTAATTGTACCTACTTAGCCATTTGCTCTAGCTTAATTTTTGGTCTAAGAAGGTTAAAAATAAACAAAAAATAAATTATTTATTAGTAAGAAAGTACAAGTAATGTTAAAAAAAAAAAGAAAATATATTTGAGTCCTGCTAGACATTGTCGTAGAAAATATTTGAATAACGTGAACTGTTAATTCATAATTATACAAATCTTTTATGTAAGAAAAACAATAATAACAAAATTTAACTAATGCGAAATTAGCAAGTCAAATTGAGGGTAAGTATGATGAGTCGATGATTAGACTAAGCTTTTCTAATTTTCTCATGGTTTATAAAAAATATTAATCCATTTTATAGCCTTATTGCTAGTTCATTATTTTTCATCATTTAGTTTATGTACACATAATTATTTGATTGTACTAAATTTGTTTATGTCCATCAATTTGGGGCTAATAAGACCAATTATTCGACCCTTTGGTATCACCTAGGGTCATATATTATACTTTCACCATAACTAAAGTTGAGTTATTTTTTAGTGCTTTTAATGGTTTGACTTTATATATATAAAAAAAATACTACAAAGTGCAAATGCTTTTTGTGAAATACGTCGTTAATCACTTGCATTTGATCCATAAGTAAATAATTACATTATTTTATCGGAGAAATTAATTCAACTTGTATACTGTAGGGGTGGACATAAATACAACAATTACCAGCCTAAATCGAAATTTATATGGTACAAGAAGTTTAAAGTTTGATATTCGATATTTATTTTTAATTATTCATTTACAAAATTAAATTTTGAAAGTATCAAATTAAATACTAAACATCCAACTTCAAATAAATTGTTTAACATATATATGGGAAGAAGTAACAAGTGATTTTATATATATATATATATATATATATATATATATATATATATATATATATATATATATATATATATATATATATATATATATATATATATATATAATATATCGACTTTACGTCTAAATCATAATGTAAAGATTTGAGAGTGAAAATTCAACAGACTTTATTTGTAATTTTTCAAAAAGATATAATTATTCGACAAATTATGACTTTTTTTCTTCTATACATAATTATCGAATTATCATATTAGAATTTAGGGATAATGCCCAAATAGCCCCTCAACATATGCACGAAATCTCAGACACACACTTATACTATACTAAGGTCCTATTACCCCCCTGAACTTATTTTATTAATAATTTTTTACCCCTTTTCGACCTACGTGGCACTATCTTGTGGGCCCAACGATGGTTGACTTTTTTTTTCAAACTAGTGCCACGTAGGCTAAAAAGGGGTAGAAAATTACTTATAAAATAAGTTCAGGGGGGTAATAGGACCTTAGTATAGTATAAGTGTGTCTCTGGGATTTCGGACGTAGGTTGAAGGAATACGTGTGCATTATCCCTAGAATTTATATCGAAATTTAATCTCTCATACCAAAGCAAACTTTGAAAATTCAATATTTAATATTTCAATTACCTATTACAAAATTAAAAATTAAAAATTATCAACCACCTATCCACCGCCACCACCACAAACAAAAGTGACTCAAGATGTATAATTAGTGATTGCTCACTTAGAGAGGATGCCAAAAGTTAATTATGCAAAGATTAAACAATACATTGCCACTTGTTTTTTTAGCATGTACTACACAATATTAAACAATTAAAGAAATAGTTTTAAGGGAACTAAAGTAAGATTATCAATTCTCTTAAATATTAATTATTTTGTTCTTAATTTTATCATCACAAATTAAAGTGTGATCTTGTTTGGTCTTTAACATGGGTGTCTACCAGATTTCCAATGAGGTACAAGTGTAGATTAACTAGTGAGTACTACTAAATGAAGATTGATTAATTAATTAAGGTTTGATAATTAAGTTAAGGTATTGTTGGCTATGGATGATAATAGGAAAGTTGCTGATCGATTAAAATAATTATATTCGATAGTAAAATAATAATATTTATTTATTTTATATAATTAATGTATATTATATGTATATCATATATTAATATATATTTGCTAACTATTATTTTAATGGACGACTATTCGCTTCAATTCCTCTAAAATATAACTAAGTAGCTAATCATATATAATGAAAGTAGTCTTTTGCTCCACTTTCTCAATGTCCTAAGCTGCTTAACTCAGCCTAGACATGCAAGTCACTTAAATAAATAAAAAAAATTCTGAATAAAAGAATATATTTATCCTTCTATTGATATATACTTTGTTAAGGCAGTAAGTTAACTATATATTCTAGGACAATCCCTTTTGAGACTCTTATATTGTTGGGTGGAACAACAAAGTTTATATGATAATAATAATAATAATAATAATAATAATAATAATAATAATAATAATAATAATAATAATAATAATAATATAATAATAATAATAATAATAACAATAATTATAATATATTTGATGAAATCTTATAAAGTGGGGCTTGATGAGAACAGAGTGTGTATATTTTATCACTACCTCATAGAGATAGAAGACTGTTTTCGAAAAGACATCAGTTCAGTGTATCAAAATCCAAGTAAAGAAGAAGAAAACACGGGAGAAAACATAGTGGTTAAAAAAATAGTATATAAGTCTAAAAAAGAAAAACAATGAAAACATCAGAATAATATGATAATCGAAAGCAATAAACAACATATGACAATATAAGAGCATGACTAGCTACGTTCTATGATAGACATTAAACCCTCAAAAGGCAATACAATACTCTACCCTCATTAGCCTTCGATCTATCCTAATACGCGACCTCCACTCCTTCCTGTCTAAAGTCATGTTTTCTGTAATATGAAGTTGTGTCATGTCTTGTCTAATCACCTTTCCTCAATACTTTTTCAATCTGCCCCTACCCTTCCGACCCGTGTACCTCTACTTACAACCTCTCACACATTCTCATTGTGGCATCTGTGCACCTCTTCTGAACATGTTCAAACCATCTCAGTCTCACTTCTCTCATCTTGTTCACCACAGAGGTCACTCTACCTATCCCAAGTAATATCATTCCTAATCTTGTCACTCCTAGCTAGAATGTCTACACATACATCTCTACATCCTCATATCTACAACATGCATCTTTTGAATATACGAGTTCTTGACTAACTAAAACTCCATCCCACATAACAAGGATAGTCTAACCATTAGCTTGTAACAAAACACATTGATAGTTGAAAAGAAATGTATTTTATTTATAAGATGTTGGATATTTTTAATGACTTTGTGAGGTCTCTTTCGAAGAAAATTGAGCGAGCTTGACTCAACACAAATAATGTTACACCATAGTAAGAGTGTCTTTGAGGTTATTTTAACCAAACATACATGACCAAGGCGACACAAGTCTATGCTCTAAAAAGTTTCTCAGATTATCTCATCTAAAAGTTTAAACTCTTAAATAAGATACTCCACACACTATAGAATGGAAAAAAAAATAAGAAACCATTTTCTTGTATATGTACAAAGTCATTTTCTTGTATGTGTACATTGAATTAGAGAATTATACTGTAATAATTCTGATTAAGTTTTTCATTTTCAAGACTTCCATGATAATCTTTCTAGGTTTATTCAAAAACTAACATAACCATGTAGTGCACATCTAAGAGTCTCCAAAACCAAACAATTATGTGCTTTACTTTGTTGAGTTCATGCATATATACATAATATAGTAACATATATACATATTTTAGTTTTCCTCCATCTTTCTTTTTGTATACACCTTTTAAATATGAGTATCAAATTTTAAAATATTTGTACCTAATTCAAGTTGTGTTGTATAATATTTTTTAAAAGAGTAAAGGAAAACATTGTGGCTGATCGAGAAGCATAAAAACATTATCAATTTGACATAATTAAAGACCATAAGTACAATTGGGTTAAAGCTTTAATTTATGTAATAGAACATTATAATGAATTTATAGTACACCTTCTGTCCCTATTTAGTTGTCCACTTTAAAAGTGACACACAAATTAAGACACCAATTATTATCATAGGTTAATTACAATTTTACCCTTAAATTAAAAGATTATGCAACTCTCCAAGTATAATAAATGTATTTTCTGGTTCCAAAAAACATGCATTACAACTTAGTAGTACTAGAGATTTTCTAGAATTAAATAAGGGCATTTTAGGAAAAAAATTATTGTTCTGTTTTGATTTGTTAAAGACAAGTAAATAAGAACAAATACAAAAAGAAATATGGACAAATAAATAAGAACTGAGGAAGTATTAATTGCATTATAATTTTCTATTAATGCAAAAAATTAGTCTTAAGTATATGGTGGTTGAGCACATTTCGTCTTAAATTAAAAGCATATATATTAATTATATAAGACTAGAGGTTAAAAACCCTTCCTTTTTACCTTCTTTTGTGGTTCATTTTGCTTTTCTTTCATTTTCCTTTTGTTTGGGGTGGATGTGGAGATATTATCACTCAACGCTTTATACCTAGCATTTCTTTGATATATTACCTTTGTTGGTATAAAACAGTACATATATCTCGATATATCGCTCACCGTTTGAATATATTAACTTTGTTGATACCAGATATACATGTCTTGATACATTTTGATACATCGCCTTATACATTATGTAAGAGTGAAGTTCCGAAAACAAAAGTTTTTATGAATTTTTCAAATAGCAGAGAATATAATGAAATAAGTCATGTATTTAAATAGCTTTTTGATATATTTTTCCCCTTTCTCTTTTTTTAATGTCTAAATGAATTCTAGACTCTGTACTAGATAAGAATAGTTCAAATCTATCAAAAGTAATTTATTTAAAGAAAAAATAAAAGCTTTAATGGACCAATTTTTTTTGTTATATTATATTAATTTGATAATTTAAAAGATTTAATTTCATTTAAATCTCATAATACATTAATTGGTTAACAAGATGGAAAGTAATGTTTTATATTAAGTCAAACTGCATTAATAGTGTAAAGAAAATTTATAGCATGCAATATGTATAACTTAAATCTTTATAATAAAATAAAATGCACGATAATACAGCTAAGTGACCTAACAAAGGATGTTTACTTTATATCCCCCATAAATGATCCTGACTTATCACACACTATACATCTTGCTTTACTAATTTAATTTTACTTATCTTGGATTATATGACTGCACTATTAATCTTCAAAGCCATCTATTCGCGGCAGTAGCGAAGTTAGAATTTTTATTAAGAAAATTTAAAATATATATAACAAAAATACATAAGAAATAAAAGAGATTCAGTATCTACTCTATATACATAAAAAAAATATATAATTTTAACCTTATATATATAATGTAATTTTTTGACAAATTAAAGAAGGTAACAATATAGCCACATATAATGCAAGATGAACAATTGAACACCCTTTATCAAAAAATTATACTATAGGTCAGAAATAATTTTGAACTCTTTTTTTTTTTTTTGCTTCGTCACTAAATGAACCCCTTACGATATCTTGGCTCTTATATATACCCCTAAATAATCATTACAAATGTAGACCATATTCTCCTTCAAGAGTACTCAATTGGTATTTTACATTACAATTTTTTTTAATGGGGGAACAAGTTTTTGAATCAACAATCAAAGTCACAATAAGTGATGATAATGACAATATTACTAAAGATCATGTTACCAAGAAATCAACTTCTTCAAATATTTCCCCATTGACTAAACTTCATGCAGGCTATTTTAGAATTAGCCTTTCTCTAGGTGGTCAAACTTTGTTATGGAAAGTACTAACACAACATTTGGACAAATCACTAACACTTCAACACAAATTTCACTCACTCCCTTCAACAACTTTCCTTTTACTATGGTGGATATCACTTTGTACACTTATGTTACTCTCTTTTCTATATATCTTAAGATGCATTTTTCACTTCAAGTTAGTGAAGTGTGAGTTTTTGCATCCAATTGGTGTTAACTACCTATTTGCACCATGGATATCATGGCTTTTATTGCTTCAATCAATACCATTCACAATCCCAAATCTTGATTCTTGTCAATTTTTATGGTGGATATTCGTCGTACCCGTGGTGATTCTTGATGTGAAAATATATGGACAATGGTTTACTACTGAAAAGAGGTTTTTGTCAATGGTTGCAAATCCAACAAGCCAACTTTCTGTGTTGGGAAATTTGGTTGGTGCTTGGATAGCTAGCAAAATGGAATGGAAAGAGAGTGCAATATGTATATTTACACTTGGATTAACACACTATTTAGTTGTGTTTATAACACTTTATCAACGATTATCGGGTAGTAATCGTCTTCCTGCCATGCTTAGACCTACATTTTTCTTGTTTGTGGCTGCACCTAGCATGGCTAGCTTAGCATGGGCTTCTATTTCTGGGGATTTTGATATGCCATGCAGGATGCTCTTTTTTCTTTCACTATTTCTCTTCACATCTTTGGTAAGTACTCTTTTTTCTTTACTACCTTCTATTAAATGCATTATTCTACTCTCTGTTAAATTAGGTCTTAGGACTAACTCACACCCCAAAAGTTAGCTTAAAGGGAGGAGGATTGTCCAAGCCCTATAAGGAGTCCACCCATCTCATTAACCACTAATGCAGGTCTTTTGTCATTCTTTAACACCCCAACTCACGCCCATTGCTTAGCATCTGGTGCGTGGACAATTTTGATTCTGGGGCCCCCAATATCGGATGAGACGGGCCCTGCTTTGGTACCATGTTAAATTAGGTCTTAGGTCTAATTCATACCCCAAAAGCTAGCTCAAAGGGAGGAGGATTGTCCAAGCCTTATAAGAAGTCCACCTGTCTCATTAACCACCGTTAGTTGTTTGATAGAAATTTCGGCCTATATATGTATATATGATGTATAACTAATACATAAAAATTATGGTATTTATAATATAAGGACTAATTGATACATGTAGAATTGCCCTAAATACACCAAAACAAATAGCGGATAAGAATAATCTCAGTATAATTAATTCCGATCCATTGTTACTTATACACACTACTTAGTATTATTCTCATATAATATATCAAAGGGATGACCCCTTATATAATGCCCATATCTAGTAGTCTTGATCCCACTATATATTCTCTTTATATAATACTTATATTCCAACTGTTTCAATTTATCTGAACCTATTTGACTAGATAGAGTTAGAGAAAAAAATAAAGACTTTTGAAATTAGTAGCATTAAATATGCTGTAGTATTCACGTGGCTATAAAATTGTTGAAAGTTACAATGTTAAATATGCATGTCATAACTTTTATGTGGATATAAACGCTTCTCATTAAGAATCAATAGAGAAGTTTATGTTAAATTATTACCAAATTTAGAAACCGATAATTATTTTTGGAATGTAGGGTCACATATATAAACCATAAACATCTGTATGTGATTAGAGGCGGATCCATAGCAATAGGGTTCACGTGAATTCAATAATTTTTTCTCCATGAAATATCTATAAATATTTGATTGTGAACTGCACTAACTTAAACTCGTTATAGAAACTCATATATATTGACATCGCTTATGAAAAATTTTGTGTATATGTCACACTTACCATACACATCTATCTAATATAACTTTCTTGTTTTTTTGTCATGATTTAATTAGGTTTGTAGGCCAACACTATTCAAGAAATCAATGAGAAAGTTCAATGTTGCATGGTGGGCTTATTCATTTCCCCTAACATTCCTTGCCTTAGCCTCTGCACAATATGCACATCAAGTGGAAGGTCATGTTGCTAATGGGCTCATGTTGCTTTTATCTGCCCTCTCTGTTCTTGTTTTTGTTGGCTTGACAGTCTCCACAGCACTCAATCTTGACATGCTCTTGAGTGATCATGATAGATATTTAAACTTCACTAAAAGAACTTAAGTGTATCAATATTTCTATAGAGACAACCTATATCCACCTTTTAAGGTAGGAGTAAGACATGCGTACACAATTTCCTCGATCTTCAGATCCTATTCGTGAGATTACACTGGGCTTGTTGTTGTTGTTATAATTATTATGATTAGACAAGACATGCGTACACAATTTTCTCGATCTCCAGATCCTATTTGTGGGATTACACTGGGCTTGTTGTTGTTGTTATAATTATTATGATTAGACAAGACATGCGTAAACAATTTCCTCGATCTCCAGATCCTATGGGATTACACTGGGCTTGTTGTTGTTTTTATAATTATTATGATTAGACAAGACATGCGTACACAATTTCCTCGATCTCCAGATCCTATTTGTGAGATTACACTGGGCTTCTTGTTGTTGTTATAGTTATTATGATTATGTCTAGTGCTAATATTCCTAATGCATGTGATAATTTTGAACGCTATGAGGACTCCTATTACTAATATAGAAGTGTGTCAATCTTTTTGGAACGAATTATTATGAAAATATTATCACATAAAAGTATTTTTTCCCGTAATAAGTTGCATTTTTAGATTAAATGATCACATATTTTAATATCGGACTAATACTTAAATTGAATTTGAGTCTCACCACAACATAAAATCGAAGAAAAATTTAATGTGCTCTGCTCATGAAAAAAAAATAAAAACATAAATAGAACGTATTGAGATATGATTAAATAAAAATGTAATGGATCACATAAATCAGCAGGAAATATAAAATGTCTAACATGATTCTTCACTCAATCTTTTTATTTTTTATAGATTAAAAAATAAAAAGTCATTTTTATTTGAATTAAATAAGGATTGCTATTGTGATTTTGAATACTAAAACCTAATTTCAAGTGACTATTGTATGCCCTTAATTCTCTTTATGTGATTTGGAGTGTTTTTTGATATACCAAAAGTCATTTATTTTAAATTGAAAATATTATCTATATAAAGTATGTGCCTAACATATGCAATATACAAAACATTAATCTAAATGAATATGAAATTTCTTATTGTTGTACATGGGGAGATCATATGAAGTTAATTCCCAAATTAAAAGAAAGTCAATAACATTATAACAAATAATGGAGCAATATCAAAAAAAAATAAAAAATTAGCTAGTGTTATAGATACTGTAAAGAGCAATAATCAATTTTATTAATAGAATGAGCAAATCAACAACAGACTACTTTAACTTATTACACAATCAACAAATTAATTAATATTTCAAGTGGAATACTAATGAATCAAAGTATTATTATTTTTTTGTATCTTTTGTTAAAAAAAATAATTATTCAGTGTTCAGTACATGATGTGCCTCAACTAATCAAGATTCACGTCACGTAAGACACGTTAAAGAAAAATCATAACTTATCAGAATATTTTTCATCTATAGGATTCGAGAAATTCTATCCATCCCACTGTAATCCTCGATGATATTAATTAGCATAGCTACACATTCCATAGGCACAAGAACTTCCTTCTTGACACTTGTTGTTGCAACCCCCACAATGTCTCTTATTAAACAAAGTATTAACACATTGCCCTTTACAACAAGTTTCATTATACTTACATTTATTCCCACAAAATCCACAATTTTGTTTGTTCATCAACACATTTACACACTTTTTGTTGCAACAAAATGGGCCTGGACTATCCTTGGCCCAACATTTCATAGGGTTCTTATTACATGTCATTTGTGTAAACATTTCTTTGATTTTTAACTTGTGATCATCATTATAAGATGGTATTTGTGGTTGAAAATGGCCAATTGTTGGTAGAGGTAATGTTGGAATATTGTAATGAGGTTCAGTGAATGAAAATGATGTTGTAATTGGTATGGCTAATGTCATAATTATGGCTAAAATTAAAAGGAATTTCATGATTTTATGGCTATTTGTGAAAGGATGAGAAAATTATGAAATGAGAGAGATGTAAGGGTGGATAATTTTAGAAGGATTAAATTAAAGAGTATTTATAGAGAGAAATTAATTAAGTTGAATTTAATTTGGAGGAGTTTTGACTTTTTGTTTTGCTAGTGGAGTGGTCTATATTCACAACTAATTAGACATAAATTCAAATACTTAACCTAAATTAGGTGCTTTAACACAATATCATTTGTTTCTAATTAAGTACTATCTAATTATTTTGTTTTATTTTATAGAAGGTATGGATGTTTGACTAAACACAAAACTGAAAAAATGTTATTAAGAGTTTTTTTAAAAAAAAAAACAAAAAAACAAGTCATTATTAGGGAGAAAATTTGCTTTTGAAGCTAACTAATTAATGGAAATATAACCTATTCAAACAATCGAGTAATTACAGCTAATGTATAAATTTCATCAATATAATAATGACCAAACAACTTCAATTTTAATGGCCATGATAATTTTTCTTTTTTAATTTTCAGAATAATTAGTTTTCACTTTATTCAAAATCAGTGTTTGAACTTAAAAGTTTCAAATCATGTTGTCAAAATTTAGGCAGATGCTCAGGTAATAATGAATTGGAAAAATTCTTTTCCTCCGAAAATTTGGTCAGAATGATATTTTGTATATTTTTTAAATATTTTTACCTTTTTAATATTTTTAAATCAAAAATTGTAAAAAAAATTAGTTTATTTTAAAATTTAAAAAATATTATACATTTTTTTAAATTCTGGCCAAATTCTATCAAATTATCCGACCATTTACTGAATTACTATAAAAATTTAGAAAGTTTGTGCTGAGTGAGTGTTTATTTATTCAATTTTATACTCCCTCCCCTTCGTTCAAAAATAGTTATTCACTATACCCGTATCATTAATTATATTCATATCTCTATTACATTTTTCAACACATTATATTTATTATATTCAAAGGGTAATATAGCAAAATTATCCTTTTATTTATATTAAAGTGTGCAAATTAAAATCAATAGTGGACAAGTAATGTTGGACAAAGAAAATACAAATTTAAATATCTACTTATACACATTTAAAGTCGAAAAATATAAATGTTAAATTAAAGGCAGATTACGTAACACATTTATGTATTATAATTTATGTCATTCATATTTAATTTTAGCTGATAAATAAACATTCTAATATTGATTTATATACATAGACATGCACCTTGACTCATCATAAGCAGTCTAATTTACAGAATGATCATCAAGATACCTTCAAAATTGTATTTCACATGAATATTGAATATCTACGAGATACAATAAAATCAAATGGAATTGTTTAATATATTATCAATCAAATTAAAATATCTAAATATATATATTTTCAAAATTCAAATACTTACTAATTATTAACTAAAATCAAATTTAAATTTCTGTTTATATATTGTGTCTAAATTGAACTTGAAAAGTGTAGAAAATGACAGAAAGATGCTCAAGCTTAGAATAAAGTCATAGTATAAAGTTTATGACAGATTTAACGCTATTGTCATAAGTAAAGAATATATTCCGACCAAAAAAATATAGTTCGCCTCCATGGGATACACTTTTCTTTTTTTAACGATTTACGATTGAGATTGGGGAGCGTGAAATATACATAGATTTTTTTACTATCTCGTAAAGGTAGAGATTTTCGCAATTTTTTAACATGTTGTGTATAACGAAAATTGTGTTTTTTCGATTATTACACTATTGTATTGTCATTATTGTTTCTTTCTCGTAGACATTCTATTGTTTTTCTTATTAACTGGTATGCTTTATTCATTGTTTTCTCCTTTTTGTGTCGAGGGTCTTTTGAAAATAAGCTCTCTACCTTCACGAGATACTGATAAGACCTGTGTACACTCTACTTTTATCAAACCCCGCTTAGTAGATTTCACTGAATACATTATTATTTTTATTTAATAAAAGTTATTAAAGTAAAATAAAGTATGAAGATACAAAAAGTTAGATTTGTGGAAGTTATAAATACAAGTTGTTGTTTTTCATGTCTTGGACTTTAATTTTCTGTGTACATAACAATATATTCCATATGCACAATATTATAATTATTAGCATGAGTTTCATAATTCTTTGTACTATGATATTTTTCTTAGATTTAACATATGCTTACTCTAATTCCAATTTGATCAAAAGAAAGGCTATTTTTGTTCATGAAAAGCTTTATTCCTATGGTGGCCACCAAAAACATCATCATAATTCTCTTGATAGATCAAATGATACACAAGTAAATACAGATTACAAGTCATGGAACTTGAGACCTGCACATGAACGTCATCATCATCGACTTCGAGTTGTAAGCACCTCGTTTTTTGCACGTTTTATTTTTATCCTGCAGAGGCGGATTCAAAATTTTAATTTTGAAGGGTCGGGGTTCAATCTTCATGATGTATTAACACTAAGCCAATAGCATGTTTGTATATTTAAGTAACACTACACATTGATTGTCTCTACTCTCCAATACCCTAACAAATGACTCCATGCACCCCCATAGCTCCCGCCAGAGACGAATCCAAAATTTGAAGTTTATAAGTTTCTATGACGACCTTAAGCTGATGTACATTAATAATTGGATTCACAATCAAAAATTTATAAATATTAAGTGAATTTCTTAACAAAAAATACAACGTTTAAGCCAAAGTTACTGAATGACCCTGACCTCACATTACCCTAACTCGTATAATGTTTGCCTAGATTATACACAAATGTCTTTAGAACAATGTTTCTTTCATGTACATTAAACACTCAAAATTGTGACAAATAATCTCATTTGTTATATTTTATGGAAGGTTCATGGGGTTGTAAACATTTTTGGATGGGGAATCCTCTTGCCTATAGGTGTAATAATTGCAAGATATTACAAGAGACATCCATTAGAATGTGAAGAATGGTATTCTCTTCATGTTGTTTCAAAGGTAGCAGGGTTCATTTTGGGCACAATTGGATGGGGTCTTGGATTGTCAATGATGACAAATTCACCCAAAGATCAACATACTATGATGAGTACTCATGGAATTATTGGCACCATAATCTTCACTTTCACTACTATCCAAGTAAGACACAAATATTACTCTTTAATTTGAATTCTTTTTTATAGACGGATTCAGAATCGATAGTTATGTATCACTTAATTTTTTATCTATATATGTAACTTATGTTTTTTTGTTACAAATATACATATGTATATACTTGAGTTTAAGATATCGTGGACGTACGTAGATGCAAACATTTCTTATATTGTTTATAACCTGCTGATGTAACCCTTTGGGTCCGTCCAGAGTAAAATCCTAGGTAACTCGCACTAAGGCAAGTCTGGTACGACGAGCTCGACCTAGAAGGTAAACCTTTTGTTTTCGCTGACCATTATATTACGAACTTTAGACCTCCAACATGAAAGTCTCAAGCCCAAACCACTGAGCCACCAGAGGATCAAGTTTGTGGTGTTTATGATATGCCATAATATTTGTACGATTGTAAGGCTTCACCTAAAAGAATCAAAAAAGGAATTGGCTACAACGTTGTTCCTAATTTATCGCTAAATAACACGTAGATAAATAATATGCTTATTTTTTGGTCACTCATCCATAGTTAAATTGAATAATTAGCTACTAGTGCCTTTGAAACTTATTATTATTATAAACGTGTCATAATATTTGTGCGGTTATAAAAATGTCTTGTCAGACATATAAAAATGTGTTATTCTTTTCTGAACCGACTAATTAAAAATCATATCAACCAAATTGGAATAAATGCAGTATATAGTTTGAGTTTAAGATATATAGAGGAACTACTTTCACTTTTTATATAAATAATATAAGATTAATTGTGATATTATAGTCCTCATGATATATGCTTAAAAATTATACTAATTTTTTTTGTGATAAATATCTATACAAGCATATGCACCTATTGTTTATATGTTGATCCCCATCTATTTCACAATTGTTTAACACAACTAATTTATCATTTTTAGGTTTTGGCAATATGTTTGCAGCCAGATGAAGAAAATGTATACAGGAAATATTGGGTGATATACCATAATATTTTAGGTTATGCTTTGTTAATCCTAACAATTGTAAATATATTTCAAGGAATTGACAAGTTAGAAGAAAATCATAGATGGAAATGGTCTTATGTTGTACTTGTAAGTGTTATGGGATTGATTGCTCTTGTTTTGGAACTTATTCCATGTTTTAATATGATTAAAACCAAAATTTTGAGGATGTGAATAAATTAAAGGAAAAATTACTAAAATACACTACTTTAATTTATTTAATTTCATTAATTCCCTACTGATGTATTAAATTACAAAAATCTCTTTTTTTTTTATCCCAAATGATACTAATTAAATTTTATACATTAAATTTCATGTCCAACACATAAAAAGATACTCAAATTCACAATTTAAATTAGATACTTAAATTTTTATATACTTATCAATAATTCATATAAATATGATATTTAAATAACAGATGTATGACAGTATGATACACATATACTATTATTTGATACCTTAATATATACGAAATATAAGTAAATATAAAACAAAGAATCATTCTATCATGATCACCAAAAAATGATACTTAATAAAATTAATTGAACATACTAATAAATATATTCAAAAATCATGATAAGATTAAAAAGATACTTAATACAATTCATCTTATACTAACATATAAAAAAACAGGTTAACATGATACTTACAAAATACTAATTGAAACTATATATATAAACGAAATATTAAATTTAAAATATATTTCTTTGATACATTAAATTTCATGTCCAACACATGAAAAGATACTCAAATTCACAATTTAAATTAGATACTTAAATTTTTATACACGTATCCTATTATTTGATACCTTAATATATACGAAATATAAGTAAAAATTAAACAAAGAATCATTCTATCACGTGATACTTACAAAATACTATTTGAATCTATATATAAACGAAAAAATTAAATTTAAATATGTTTCTTTGATACATTAAATTTCATGTCCAACAAATAAAAAGACACTCAAATTCAGAATTTAAATTTGATACTTAAATTTTAGTTACAATATATCATCTCACCGGAGCTCCGGCGACAAATACTTATCAAAGGGCATCGTTATTATATATTCGGAAAAAATCGTCTATTAATATATCCCCTTCACATGGTACTATTATTGTTGCTATTTTTATTTTTTCATGGAGTTGATTTGCCCAAATTTCTGGGAGTGAAATTAGTTACAAGATTAACTTAAATCAAGTGAAGGGAAATCAGTTACCCTTGATTTTAGCTATAACAGTTACAGAAAAAAAAATATTCGGTCATTTATTTTTAAGTATCATTTCTATTTTATAAAGTATTCGGAATTCTTAAAAATAAGGAATTTTTGGTAAATATTGATATTATAGGGATAGAACGTAATTTATCATTTACACTATGTCATTTGCCTAATTTTTACTAAATTAAAACACTTGTTGGCCATTAATGCTTGATACACACACATCAAGGAGGAAGAAGCAATGTTTCAGTTTAAAGGTTCTTTAATTGTTGTCCTTAAATATAATTATTTTTATTTTTTTAAATAAAAAAAATTTAAGTGGATGAAATAACATTTGACATCGAAATAACAAACAATGTTTAATTGATACAAGTTTATATTTTCAAATCATAATATAATACAAGTTACGTCACTAAATTCTTATACAATTTTGACGATAGAAACAAAAGTTTAGCTCAGAAACCACAAAATATGTCGTAAAAGACATACTAGTTCCTAGGTAACTTGTATTGATAAAGACAAAACTTTAGTTCCAGAACCCACAAGTCATGTCATAAAAGACGTAGCTTCAATCCATGTAGAACATATTATGTCGAGTAAGAAAAAGTTCTCTAAACTTATGTCAAGCAAATTAGATACTACACAACTTACGTCGAATTTCATTTATATGAAACTTATGCCGAGCGAATATATATATATATATATATATATATATATATATATATATATATATATAAGAACAGCTTAGCCTACAAAATTTCTATAAATGACAAAAATACACCAAAAGTCCCTCGAGCCTTTTTTTCTCCTTAATAAGGTTGTCAAATAAATTATTTTTTCTTAAAAATTATGCAATATATATTATTTTTATTGCAACAAATTAAAATGTCAGTAAAAAATAATTAATTTCAACATAACTAATTTCAATATAAACTTACACCATTAAATATTCAAAATAATTCACTTAAGCCAAAGATTTATCAAAAACAACCTATCTATCTTTATAAGGTCGAGTAGTTTAATTTATATGAAACTTTAGCCAAACGAATATATATATATATATATATATATATATATATATATATATATATATATATATATATATATAAGGTGGGGAATATTTTTGTTAAATAAATCATTTTTTCTTAAATAATTAATTTTAACATAGTTAATCCCAATATAAATTTACGTCATTAAATATTTAGGGAAAATGAAAGGAATAGAGTTATGAGGAATTAAAATTAAGTTATTTGAGAGATTTCTTTAATTATAAAATAAATGAATAGGGAGAAAAGGCGGAGCAAAAAAGAGAGTGTTTAGGCATGAAACTCGCAAAATGATTAATAGTTTAGTGGGATTTTAATTTATTCAATTAAAAACTTATACATAAAGAGAAAATTACTTTAGAAATTCCCACCTGTTTGCTCCTTCAATGACTCGAAGCTATAACCTTAAAATTAAAGGTAAAAAAAAAAATGTTTTATCACCCGAACAACCTCTCTCTCGCCACATTTAACAAGAATAATCTCTATGAGAAGGAATAAACATGTGTACTGAACAAAGTATACTTGCCCCTAACTTCAAGAATCCAATAACACTACTTCTCAAGAAAGTATATTTAGTTATACACTAAGATCACATAACCAGTTCTTCTTTATTCTTTTCTTTCCTAAAAAGTTCCTCAACAATACTATGACATCCCAAAGATTTGCATTATATAATAATGTACTCTACAAACTGTTCATGATCAACATCAATTCCATTCACTTGAAAAAACAAAAGAAAATGCAGCATCCTAGGCCAGCATTACCAATTAAACATCGCGATCACGATCGCACTGTAAAGCGACACCATAGTGCTAGCTACTATGCTCACTGGGTTAAAGAAAGTTTAACCACAAGAATGTCAAAGCTCATATGTACTATATTCTTAGGTCTTCTTGCAATTGTTGGACTCGTCACATTCATTTTATGGCTAAGTCTTCGTCCTCATCGACCACGAATTTTCCTCAACGACTTCTCTATTCCTGCTTTAGGCCACGGAGATGGTGGTGGTGGACCTGAAAATGCACACATAAGCTTCAGAGTTACAGCAAGGAATTCAAATCAAGGTATTGGAATCTACTATGATGCAAGTCAAGTGACAGTGTATTATCAAGAAAAGCGCGTTGGAAGATACCAAATGTTGACAGCATTCTATCAACAGCCCAAGAATAGCACCTGGTTTGCTAGTACACTTAGTGGTTCATCATTGACATTGACAGAGTCGCAGTGGAAGCAAATGCTGCATGATCGGTCGAGGGGGGCAGTGATTTTCCGTATTGAATTAGCTTCGACTATAAGATTTAAGATTTCGTCTTGGAACAGTAAACATCATAGGTTTCATGCTAATTGTCCCGCTGGACTAGGACAAGATGGCAAGCTGTTGCCTATTTATATGGACAAGAGGTGTTCTTTTTATTTCTATTGATGAATTAGGAAGGGGAACATTTATTTATGATATTTTCCATTTGTTGTCCTATTTTTTTTACAACAATAACATACCCGGTGTAATCCCACAAGGGGGGTCTAATTAGGGTAGTGTGTACGCTGATCTTACTGATTCTATTAGACCCGTAGAAGGTAGAGTGGTTGTTTCCGATAGACCCTTGTTGTCCTATTCTTATTGAGTTCTCATTTTTAGGCTTGTATTCGACTACAAAGTTGAAGTGCATTATTTCTGAACTAAAGGAACTCTGTTGAACCAACTAACAAAGAGATGAAAAATAACAGAGAGATGAAAAACAACAACAAAGGAATACAAAAAGGTATTCTGTTTTTACATGCAACAAGGCCTTAAATAGAAGCTCAAAGTGTGTGTTGATTTGCTAGTTCTGTTCTTTGATAATCTCAGGAAGGTACTTTGTTAACTGACATTGAGAATATGACAGAAGCTATTGACAAATCCTAAATAGCCCGGTTAATTAACATCGGGCGTGCAGCATTAAGACCAATATAAAGATATGAAATTACCTGTCGATAAATGCATAATAAAATGTTTTTAAACATAAGTTCTTTGCCTTCAAGGAGCATGTAATGTCATAAAGACTAGAGGAACAACAAGTTCAGGTACAAATTCATTTTCTAGTCTATGTCCAGGATAACGTTGCTCAGCAATAAATACGAATATGCAAGTGATATGGAATCAATAGGTCCTCAGATGGTCCCACCAGGTGGCGGGTGAACATCAAATGACATGCATAGTCAAATAAATGTTCACATCGTGGATGTGTGTATAGGATTGGCATTCAAGCAGAATTCTTACTTCAAGATTTGACGATGTTTAGCAATTTGTCTTCGCCAATCACGTATAGGAATCTGCAGTTAGCCACAGCAATTATCAAACTATCATAAAGAAAAAACAAGTTCAGAATTTTTTCAGAAGAGACTAGATGAAACCATGAACAACGGTAGAGTCCTTACAGCAGGAAAGCCACCATAATCTCCGGGCAAAATAATATCCTTGGTGACGCAGCTATTAGCTGCTAACCTAACCTGAAGCATCAAAACACTATTATTTGGTTTCATCGTTAATTATGTATACATACTATCTTCCAGAAAAACCGCATAGAATGTTCATAATCAACAGAAAAAGTAGGTAGTATGCAGTGAGAAATTTAGTATCTAGATTCATGATAAATTCACAAGTTGAACTACTTTATGGTTCACAGCATCCCTCAGTGTCTTGCATAAGCTTTTACAATAATGTGGTTTACTCAAATTTTTGTCTTTTATCCTACGATATCCATTAGCTCAAGACACATACGGAAAAGGAGGACAAACTTGAGGCAAGAGAACAGGTACACAAAAATGCAACTTTCTTTTAATTGTGACAATCAACTCATTCGTGACATTTCTGGCTTCTCAACTTTGTCCAATAAGATCGATACTAAGCAATGAATTAACATGATAATGTTAAGCTAAGCATTGCCAAATAGAACTTGTGATGCATATAGTGGTAAGAGGTAACATATGATCTCTTCTTGCTTGGAAGTAAAGTGTTCTAGCATTTCCATTTCCCCACGCAGTATAATATGAAAAATCTATTAAAAATAATTACATGTATGTTATGGAGTAATCATTTCGCATAGAATGACACTAAATGGTGCTAGTCAAGGAACAGATCATCAGTTAAATAGAAAATCTACCTTCGAGACAATGTTTACATGATCACGGATCCCAACTCTTCCTCCTAAAGTTACATAGTCACCTATACTGAGAAAACAGAAGGACAGATGTTTAGATTAATCCAAAATAAGAACAAATGTATATTCCTGAGAGTTAAAAGATCACTGAACTAGAAAGTTAAATAAATTGCTGATCAAATCCAAAAAGATGTTTTACTTTCCATTCTTTATCAAAGCAGGGTTAAAAAGGATAACATACGTCACTGATCCCGCAACCCCGACTTGTCCACAAATGAGGCAGTTTCTCCCAATCACCACATTGTGACCTATCTGTATTGCGAATCATAAGAACCGTCTCAAAACCGACCATTTCGTCAGAATTTCAGAAGTAGGAAAGTACCTGAACTAAATTATCTATCTTTGTATGTTCTCCAACCACTGTATCCCTCCAACTGCATGGCCCACGAATGATGTGGCATTTATGATAAGCTCAGAAACATTAGCAATAAAGAATTCAAAAACAGCATCGATCTCACCTGCCCCTATCTATACATGTATTTGCACCTATTTCTACATGGTTTTCTATTCTTGCCTTCAGGGTCTGCAGATGAAAGTAATAAAAAAAGATAAATAGGCTTGAAAGACTATAAAAGGTTGTAGCTCATAAAACCTCAAGTATATGAAAAAAGCATTCAGTATCAGCTTATATAGTTAATCTGCTATCAACTTCTTTAAAAAAGAGAATTAATTTTTATAGGCAGTTGATCTGGCATCAAACAATGATAAGACAAATCTAGGTTTAGAGTTTAGACCAACTACTTTTAGCTCAAGCTCAGACGGGCCTGATTTCATTGAGAGAAAAGTCAAGCTTTTTTTTTTATTTATTTATTTATTTAAAGACGAGAAAAGTCAAGCTTGAGCATAGGTCGAACAACAAAGTTAGGCTCAAGTGTTCACTGAAATTTAGCGCAAACAATTAGCCATTAGCACAAACGATCATGGTCCAAACTTGAGGACATGGGCTAAGATAACGGTGAAGTTTAAATCGAGCACGAAAGTTGACACTACATTTGTGAAATATATTTCTAAATTATAACACCAAATAACATAAAAATAAAGAATATTAAAATGATTTTCATTAAAATTCTAATAAAGCACATGTGCATGTAAACATATGATAACAAGGATCACAGGTAGCAGTTATATCTCTCAGATTAATAGTATTTGACTAACTTGAGGCTTTTTCACCATATTTCCTTGCTCATCTACATAAAATCCAAAACCTGTTACAAGAAGAGAACTTTTTATTTAAATCCTGACACTAAAAATAATTTGTACAACAAAAGTACGTCAGTGACAGGTAACCCGACACATGTACCAGAAAGAGAATAGTCTTAGTTTTCTTTTGGCATAATAGATACATGTGCCCTTTAACTTGGCTCATCTAGTATATATGCCCTCCAACTTTGGATGTACACAGTAGACACTTAAACTTGTAAAAAATTGAACAAGTAGACACATATGCGTCATGCGTCCTATGTGGCATCCTATATATATTATGCCATGTAGGACAGTGTGTGTACTTGTTACTTTTATACAAGTTTAATTGTCTAGTTGTGCACATCCAAAGTTGGAAGGCGTAGATGCTAGTAGTGCCAAGTTAAATGACATATTTATGTATTATGCCTTCCTTTTTTATGAACTGAAGCAGATAATTTCACATTAGATTCAGCCTTACCATCTTGACCAATGCAGACCCCACTGTGGATAGCGCAAAAGTCACCAACTATGCAATTAGCCAGTGCAACATTGTAGCTGAAGATAACTTGCAGATAATTCATAGACCAAAAGTCATTCATAAGAAATGGTGCAAAAAATAAATCAGGCTGCAAAAATAAGTACATGTGAGATTGCCAAGGGCCGAGAAAGTAAATGGATCATCCAGCTTTATCCGTAGAATTTATGAAAGAGTTGGTTTTGGTTCTTGTGGAATCAAACTAAATGGAAGATGAATTAATATGAATATTTGGTAGGAAGATAATTAGTACAAAATACAAGTCAAAGATTGTATCTTGGTAGGTGAAAGTTAGGCAAACCATAAAATGGTTTGCTATCTTAACCTTGACAATTTTGACACATAGTGATGTCATGGATGACATCAATATGATGAATTTATTCCTATAAATAGGTAGCTCTTAATTCATTTTCAAATCATCCTTTCACTTACCTTCTCATCTTCTAAGGCATTGTGTTCTCTCTCTTGTAGTATTTCACTTATATTCTTTGTATAGTGAAATAAATATTGGTGCAGTTGTTCTTTGGTGGACGTAGGATCATTTTGATCCGAACCACGTTAAATATTGTTGTTCTTCCTTGTTCTTTAGTTTCACGTTTCCGCTAACAATTGGTATCAGAGCAAGGTTCTGTCTAAGTATGCTCTGTGGTTGCAGCACAGTCTGAACTTCCACATCAGAAAAGGATTACTTTGGTTTTCTGTAGTTCCAAATACATTGTAGTAGAAAAGGAAGAACAAGTAAAAAAAAAAATGAGTTCTATGAAGTTTGAAATTGATAGATTTAGTGGGCGCAACAACTTCAATATCTGGAAAATCCAGATGATAGCGTTACTGCGGAGGGAAGGTTCAATCCATGCTATTGACGGAAAGTACCCCGATAAGATATCGGATTCCGACAAGGAAAAGATTGAAGGAGATGCATTGAGTGCAATCCAACTGTCCCTTGCACCTAACATACTTTGTGAAGTGAGTACAAGTACCGAAGAGACGGCCAAAGAGTTATGGGAAAAGCTGGAAGGGCTTTACCAGGACCAGTCAGTGACAACAAGGATGTTGTTACAACGGCGTCTTCATACATTTAAGATGGATTCAGGTACTTTGTTGCAAGACCATCTAGATGCGTTCAATAAACTTGTGATGGACTTACAAACTGCTGGAATTAAAAAGGACGAGGAGACACTTGCATGTTCTTTACTATTTTCATTGACTTCAAAATGTCGTGATATTGAGAATTCAATGATGTATAGCAAACAACCTATTAAACTTGAGCAAGTGCGGCAAGCACTAAACTCTTGTGATGTGCGGATGCATTTTGAAGGAGACAAAAGTGACGAAGCTAGTGGACTCTTTGTAAGAGGTCGTACTAGCCAAAAGGCAAGGAGCAAATCGAAGTACAGATCAAAGTCTCGTGTGAACAAAAAGAATGCGGAGTGTTGGGGCTGTCACAAGAAGGGGCACTTTGAACGAGATTTCCCTATGTCGAAGTCCAAAGAAAAGGCGAGTGCATCCTTTGTTGAGAAAGTACATGATAATGATGATGATTATGTACTAACAACATCATGCAATAATGGAGTCTATGACAACAAATGGATCTTAGACTTTGGTTGTACTCTGCATATGACATTCCGAAAAGATTGGTTCAGCAGCTATGAAACAAGCAGAGGAACTGTATTAATGGGCAATAATGCAACTTGTAAAATAGTTGGCATTGGTTCAGTTCATGTTCGCTGCCATGATGGAATCATGAGGACTATTACAGAAGTCCGTCATGTTCCTGATCTAAAGAAGAATTTGATCTCCCTGGGTACTTTAGATAAACAAGGCTATAAGTACATGAGTGAAGGAGGAACTATGAAAGTGACTAAAGGTTCTTTAGTCATGTTGAAGGCCAAGCTGGAGGATGGCCTCTACACACTTGCGGGAAGCACCATTATTGGCTCTGTAAATGCATCTACAGTGCAGTTATCTAATGATGACAAGGCAAAATTATGGCACATGAGACTAGGCCATATGAGCGCACGAGGATTGGAGATGTTGAGCAACCGCAACCTTTTGAATAGTGAGAAGATCAGCACACTTGAATTTTGTGAGCACTGCGTCTTAGGGAAGCAGAAAAAGGTCAGCTTCAGCACTGGCAAGCACAAGACGGGAGGGGTGCTAGACTACATCCATTCAGATTTATGGGGTCCCTCTAAGCTTCCATCAAAGGGAGGAAAGAGGTATCTTCTCACATTCATTGATGATTTTTCACGAAAGGTTTGGGTGTGTTTCCTGAAGACAAAAGGTGATGCTTTTGAAGCATTTAAAGAGTGGAAGATTTTGGTTGAAAATCAAATTGAGAGGAAAATCAAGTATCTTCGCACGGACAATGGCTTGGAGTTTTGCAGTGAAGAGTTCAATGATTTCTGCAAGGTTCATGGGATCGCAAGGCATAAGACGGTCAGGCACACACCACAGCAGAATGGAGTTGCCGAGAGAATGAACAGAACTCTTCTTGAGAAGGCTCGTTGTATGCTCTTACAAGCTAAGATGTCCAAAGTATTTTGGGCTGAAGCAGTTCATACTGCTTCTCATATTGTCAACCGGTCTCCAGCATCAGCGATAGACTTTAAGACTCCGAATGAGGTCTGGTCAGGTGAACCCTCTAACTATTCATACTTGCGAATATTTGGGTGTCCAACTTATTATCATGTTAATTAAGGTAAGCTTTAACCAAGGGCTAAAAAGGCCATATTCGTAGGGTATGTTGATGGAGTAAAAGGGTACAAACTATGGTGTTTGTCTTTACTCAAATTTGTAGTTAGTAGAGATGTTACCTTTGATGAATCCTCTATACTTGATCCTCGTAAAGTTTCTGTGGAGTTATCTAGAAACGAGAACAACGAGCAGGTGGAGCTACCGGTGGAGCTTACCAAGAAACGGGATCAAGAGACTCAAAGTGATGAGTCAAAAGATGCAGAAGAACTTGCTTCCAATGAACCATACACAATTGCGAAGGGAAGGGACAAAAGGCGGATACGGAAACCGGAACGTCTTATAGAGCAAGAAAATTTGATTGCACAAGCGTTCGTAGCTGCAGAAGAAGAGATTAAGGATCTCGAGTCCTCTTCGTATATTGAAGCAACTTCTTGCAAAGATGCTGCACAATGGCAGTTGGCCATGATGGAAGAGATGGAGTCTCTTCACAAAAATGAGACATGGGTCTTAGTTAAAAGGCCAAAGGGGATGACGACAGTTGGATGCAAATGGGTCTACAGAAAGAAAGAAGGTATTCCAGAAGTGGAAGCTGCTAGGTTCAAGGCGAGATTGGTTGCAAAGGGTTTCAGTCAGAAGGAGAGAATTGACTACAATGAGATCTTTTCTCCAGTCGTGAAACATAGCTCAATTCGCGTGCTGCTAGCATTGGTTGCACAATTTGATTTAGAGCTTCAACAGCTTGATGTCAAAACTACTTTTTTACATGGTGATCTAGAAGAGACAATCTATATGGATCAGCCTGAAGGTTTCCTAGCTGAAGGAAAAGAAGACCATGTATGCCAACTGAAGAAGTCTTTGTATGGTTTGAAGCAATCCCCTAGACAGTGGTACAAGAGGTTTGATGCATTCATGACTACACATGGATTTTCGAGGAGTGCATTTGATAGTTGTGTGTATCACAAGAAGATGTCTGGTAACTCTATGATTTATCTTTTGTTGTATGTTGATGATATGCTTATTGCTGCTAACAACATCACAGAGATAAATATTTTGAAGAAACTGTTGAGCAAGGAATTTGACATGAAGGATCTAGGAGTTGCAAAGAAAATCCTTGGAATGGAAATTTCAAGAGAAAATGGTGTTGTACATCTTTCTCAGAAGAGGTACATCCGAAAATTTCTTGAAAGATTCAATATGGATATGAGCAAGCCTGTAAGTACACCTTTAGCTTCTCATTTCAAGCTTTCAGAGTTACAAATGCCTCAATCTATGGATGAGCTGGAGCATATGTCAAAGGTTCCTTATGCGAGTGCAGTTGGTAGCATTATGTATGCTATGGTATGCACACGTCCAGATATTGCCCAATCTGTAAGTGTAGTAAGCAAGTACATGGCAAATCCAGAAAAAAGGCATTGGGAAGCTGTCAAGTGGATATTGAGATATCTCAAAGGAGCTCCTGATGTTGGCTTAACCTTTCGGAAAAGTGAAGGTATTTCAATTCTCGGTTATGTTGATTCTGACTATGCAGGGGATCTTGATCGAAGGAGGTCCACAACTGGATACATCTTTACTCTCGTTGGCAGTGCCGTTAGTTGGAAATCGACTTTACAATCGATTGTCGCTTTGTCTACAACAGAGGCAGAATATATGGCAGCAACGGAGGCAGTGAAAGAAGCTATCTGGTTGAAAGGTTTGGTGGCAGAATTGAGTTCAGCTCAGCTTAAATCAATTCTAAAATGTGATAGTCAAAGTGCTATTCATTTGATTAAAAATCAAAGATTTCATGAGCGCACTAAACACATTGATGTCAGATTTCATTTTATTCGAGATGTCGTAGAAAAGGGAGCTATCAAGGTTGAGAAGGTTATCACAGACGATAACGCTGCAGACATGTTGACCAAAATAGTCCCGCTTGCCAAGTTTGCACACTGCAAGGACTTGGCGGGAGTATGCATCAATTGATGCAACTCTAAGAGAACAACTGCTAGGTGGAGCTGGTATGTTCAACAAAGGTTTGATTCTTCTTGTTTCTTACAATGGGATTGCCCAGTAAGCTTAGAAGTTTTGGCCGGAGTTGTTTATACGCATGCTTGGAACACAAACCAAGGTGGAGATTGAAAGAGTTGGTTTTGGTTCTTGTGGAATCAAACTAAATGGAAGATGAATTAATATGAATATTTGGTAGGAAGATAATTAGTACAAAATACAAGTCAAAGATTGTATCTTGGTAGGTGAAAGTTAGGCAAACCATAAAATGGTTTGCTATCTTAACCTTGACAATTTTGACACATAGTGATGTCATGGATGACATCAATAGGATGAATTTATTCCTATAAATAGGTAGCTCTTAATTCATTTTCAAATCATCCTTTCACTTACCTTCTCATCTTCTAAGGCATTGTGTTCTCTCTCTTGTAGTATTTCACTTATATTCTTTGTATAGTGAAATAAATATTGGTGCAGTTGTTCTTTGGTGGACGTAGGATCATTTGATCCGAACCACGTTAAATATTGTTGTTCTTCCTTGTTCTTTAGTTTCACGTTTCCGCTAACAATTTATATCTAAGTTTTGTTTCCCCTCTATTGCACCCCCCCGCCCTTTTCCATTCTAAACAGTTGAATTTCTTTCTTTAGGAGAATCCAACTCAAAACTCAAACATCTAAACTAATTGAGAAAAGGCTTAAGGCTCAGGTAATTGTTAACTTTGAATATTATCATGAAAGAAAGCCTGATGAGATTTTACCCTATTTTCGTTGATTGGCCTATTGTAACAGTAGGTCCAATGACTGCTCCGGAACCAATGTGACAATCTGCACCCACTGCACATTCTGAATGTACTACAGCGCCAACTTCAACAAAGGCCGAGGGATCAATGATGGCCGACTTGTGAAAAGTCCCACCGCCATTGCCCCATCTCCAGTAATCTTGTTGGTCATCCTCACCTCCATTCTCAAGTCTCGAATTCAAAGCACATTCAAGGTGCACTTCGGTACCTGATGGAACCAAGAAAATGTCAATCTTGACAGCAAGATTACTTTTAAATGCTAAATCACCAACAAGCACTGAGAACGTAAACTCATTTCATTCCGCAAGGGAAACAGAGCAGAGCAATATTCAACATGTGATTGATGCACAAGATTACCCACAACCAACACCGCAACAACAACAACAACTACTACTACGCCTCAGTTCCAAGTCAGCTGTATGAATAAATACTCACTGTTCCACAATCAATACTATGAAGGAAAATGTTTAATCTCGAATTTCACCTTTCATTCACTTTCCATATTTGATTCTAAGTAGGTGACATAGAGTAATCATAATAAACGTAACAAATAAGGAGAGTGTTCTTATGATATTTCTGACTATAAAAGATTAACAAAAATGTCCATCCAAGCAACTATATAAAGTAAAAGCTAGGATTACTAAAAAGGAAATCGACATTTTCCCTATAAACCATACCATTTCCCCCTCTCCTTCAGGAGAAAACATTTTCAACAAAATCAACATACCCATATAAAAAGATGAAAACTTTTTTCTATCCAAGCCTTCAGAGGACAGAATATCATTACCAAACATATTAGTAATGAAAAAAAATAGACCCCACTTGAAAAAAACAACTAAACAAAGTCTTTGTGGCATTTTCACAAACACCTGAGCTGCACAAATGCTAAAATAAAAACAACATAACCAACAAACTTACCCTGCTCAGTAGAACTGTGATTTGAAGCTCTGTGGCCTGTAGAGAACCGATTGGAAGAAATAATTGCTGATACAAGTCTTGGGTCTGACAAATTTTCAACCTTTCTTGTTTGAATTTTGCTACACACCATTCTTGATATAGAGGAAATTGTAGGAATGGAAAATCTTTTTACGCGAAAAGCCATAATGTAAGGAAGCTAACTCGCTCTCTCTATGTATTTGTATTTCCGAATATATTGTTATCAAAATTCTACTCCCACCTTTCGGTATTTATTTGTTGTGATTTCTATTTTTAAAGTTAAAATATAAAATTTTGATTAATATTTTATATGTATTTTTTTATCATATTAATATGCAAAATATTATGATTTATAATATTTATATTTTCTTAAATTCCGTGTCAAGTCAAAACTGGAGCAAGTATGTGGTTCATAAAACCTTGGCAACGTAATGATGTGTAGTTAAAAAAATTGGACAAGTTGATAAGTGAAAATCATGTATTCTACCCTTTTTATTACAAAATTTTGTTTCATCACTATAACGAGGTTTAGTTGAATGACCATTTGTGAAATTGAACATGATCATCGCGTTCATTCTATATATCTTGTGATGCTCTACATGTAAAATGTTCGTTTATATATGGTTCCACTTATTCAATGTAAATTAGGTTTTGGTTGAATGTTCAAACAAAAGTTTTGTCTAACTGATAGCAGATAAAATGGGAATTGCATCTGGTGTAATTGTTGCCCTAGTTGTTCCAATTGCTGTCTCGATTATACTCTTCATATTCGGTTTCTGTTGGATAAGAAGTAGAACATCGCGAGAATTCAATATTGTAGAAGAGATTACAGGTAATGTGAATTGAACCCGAATGTTGAATCCACTTTTTGTATTCTTTCTCTTTCCTCCCTTATTCTAAAAAGGGAAAAAAGAGAAAAGTAGGGAACTTTAAGTTAAACTCTATCTGTTTCAATTTATTTATCTGTTTTTGACTTGACACGGAGTTTAAGAAAGTAAACAAGACTTTTTAAATAGACATTTTCCTTTTTGCTTGTGCATAGATGGAGATGAAATTTCAGCTATTGAATCCTTCCAATATAACTTGAACACTATTCGAGTTGCCACGACTAACTTCTCAATCGACAACAAAATTGGTGAAGAAGGATTTGGCGTGGTGTACAAGGTGAAGTTGGTTTATAGGTCATGAGGGGTGTGTTTGATATGCCTCGAGAAAGTCATTTTCTAGTATTTGGTTACCGGATCAAAAGGGAGAAATGACTTCCCTCATCTTACTCATCATACTTTAGACATTATCATTAATCTTTAGAACTCAAAACATTAAAAAGAGTCGCAATCACTCACCAAGTATCAGAAACATTTTATAGGAAAACATTTTCCATGGAAAATGACGTCCTAGTATCAAACACACCCCTTATATTAGTCCATCTTGCCTTGTAACTTCGCGTTGATATCCTATTATACTCTCAGGGTAAACTTCTCGATGGACAAGAGATAGCTGTTAAGAGGCTATCAAGAAGCTCGGGGCAAGGCATAGAAGAATTTAAGAATGAGATTGTATTGATCGCAAAGCTTCAACATAGAAACTTAGTGAGGCTATTGGGATATTGCTTGGAAGGAGATGAAAAGATACTCGTCTATGAATTCGTCCCCAATAAAAGTCTCGATTATTTCTTATTCGGTTGGTTTCCATCTTATAACATTCATTTTTGTGTATTTTTCTTATTGCTATAGTCGTCTATTTGTGTATTTTTCTTATTGCTATAGTCGTCTGTCTAGAAACAACCTCTTGCAGAAATACAAGGTAACGGTCCTTGTAGAGTGATTTCAATAGATCTTTAAGAAAAAACTCAGTTTCTGATCAAATTTTGTAGATCCTGAAAAGCAGCAGCTACTAGATTGGTCGAGACGTTACAAGATTATAGGAGGGATTGCGCGGGGACTACTTTACCTACATGAGGATTCTCGTTTAAGAATTATACATCGCGATCTCAAAGCAAGCAATATACTGTTAGATGTAGAAATGAACCCGAAAATATCAGATTTTGGAATGGCAAGAATATTTGGAATTGATCAAAGTGAAGAAGTAACAAGTAGGATTGATGGGACATAGTAAGTTTTAAAGACTTCCAGCTTTTTCCTTTATGAATACGCGTTTTTTCTAGCTAACCATCGTGTTTGTTTGTCGTTGTATAGTGGTTACATGTCACCGGAGTATGCAATGTAGAGAGGAAATACTCTGTTAAATCAGATGTTTTTAGCTTCGGTGTTCTGCTTTTGGAGATCATAAGTGGAAATAAGAATAGCGCGTTTTACCAATCAGATGGTGGTAAAGATCTTCTTAGCTATGTAAGTCTTCCGTTTACCTTTCTATCCGTAAGAGCTCAACATTTTATCTCCCTCTTAACGAGGCATGATACATTAAACCTGACATCTATGACCTCCAACTTGGATAAATGTTGTAGGTTTGGAAGAATTGGAGAGAAGCTACGCCATTGAACATAATGGATCCAACATTCGCGGAATCATACTCAAGAAATGAAGTGATACAATGTATACATATTGGATTGTTGTGTGTACAAGAGAATGTTAATGAAAGACCTACAATGGACTCAGTGGTGCTCATGCTTAATGGTGTAAAATATCTTATGATACATGTTATTGAAAATCTATATTACGTCTATATAGGTGAACAAATAAGTCCAAAGAGAAATCGAAAGGTACGAAAATGAAAATATAGTAGTAAAAAATCTATTTTCCGTCTATATAGGTGAAAAAATAAGATCGAAAGGTACGAAAATTAAAAAAAAATAGTTGTGTGGCTGCTGGGATTCGAGCCCAGGTCTCCACGGCCACAACGTGGAATTCTTACCACTAAACTACAGCCACTTTGTTGTTGAATTAATCTACAAAAACTATTAAATAATAATAAAAGAATTAAAAAAACAACAAATCAATTTAAAATTTTACGGCTCAATTTATTTAATGGTTTTATTAGATAGAGGAGTTTAAGGAAAAAAAGAATTTTTTTTTTAGATTTATCGGCGTAATATTTATGTGATTATAAAATATTATTTAAAATAAACTGATTTACTTAGTAGTTTATACTCACTCTTTTTCTTTTTAATTGCCATAATTTGCTTCACAAGAGTCAATTTAATTAATTTATTGAGCCAAATTTTATATTAGATGTTCAATAATTATACAAAAATACTATAAGTTATAATTTTTCTCATATTAATAAAATTTAAATTTACATCTTACAATATTAATCAAATTCTAACAAACAATTTTACTCTTAAAAAGCAAAATAATATGACAAATAAAAAATTACTACAAATTTTAACTAAAATCTGCTCAATCATGCGTACAGGTAAATGTATACCAAGAATGAAGTCATAAAGTATTTTCAAATATACCAACTATTGGACTCATGTGACCTACTAGTATCTTCAAATATAATAAAAAGAGATAATATCCGAAAATACGTCTGAATTATTAGAGTTTTATATTTTAATTATTAATTTTTTTTTATCTGAATTATTATCGATTATTATTGTTTTTGTTTGAATCATAAATATTAATGTATAAAAAAAAAATACTTGGTTAAGTCGATGGTGAATTGATAATATTTAGCTAGGATAGGGAAGCAACTAATATTAAATCAAAAATTTATTTTTGTAAAGATAAATAATTTTAAGTTGATTAATATGTTGCAAAAAAGTGAAAAATATCAAAAAAATAAAAATAAAAAAATCAATCCAATCCTAGCAAGAGAAGTTGCCAAAGTCACTTTAGCAACTCACTTTAGTTGAAAAATAAATAAATAAATAAATGTGATATCTAAAAGACAGTTTCTAAATTCATTCTTCCTAAAATAATGTCTAAATACATTTGAAATTCATTCTTATAAAAATACTAAGTAATATCTAAATCCATTAATCTTTTAAGTTTTAATAGTTTTCAGAATGAGTCTTTACTCATTTCATTTGTTAAGTTATTATGATTTTTATTTGTTTTAGAAATAATGCCCAAGTACCCCCTCAGCCTATGTCCGAAATCTCAGAGACACATTTATACTGTACTAAGGTCCTATTACTCCCCTGAACTTATTTTATTAATAATTTTTTACTCCTTTTCGACCTACGTGATACTATTTTGTGGGCCCAACGATTGTTGACTTTTTTTTTTCAAACTAGTACCAAGTAGGCTAAAAAGGGGTAGAAAATTACTTATAAAATAAGTTCAAGGGGGTAATAGGACGTTAGTATAGTATAAGTGTGTCTCTGAGATTTCGAACATAGGTTGAGGGGGTACTTGTGCATTATCCCTTTGTCTTAATAATAAGATATTAAATAGCAATTATATTTTGTAATTGTGGAAGTGAATATTGATTATTTGATCATGAGCCAACAAGACATTGATTCATCACCCCTATATATATATCAATAATACATTTATTATAATCTCATATATAAAAAAAGAATATATAAAATATTCGCGGACACACTACTCTTATCTATGTTAATATATGTGTGTGGGGGACGATTGAAAAATGAGATTCAAAAAATGAATTGTTTATTTTATTTTTTATTATTTCATAAATCTAATTTTTATCTCACAATTTGATCAACTTGTCATTAATTTATTTTTATCTCATAATTTGATCTAACTTGTCATTTTTATATTTGGGGAGCAAACATAACAATTTATTCGAATTAGATATTTATATTAAATCAATATATATATCTGGTACAAATAACATGTTAAATATTTACATAAAAAATAAAAAAAACAAAGAGAAAAAAAATCGAAAATAATTAAATTCACTATGAGAAGGTTGGAATTTGTAAAAGCACAAGTCATTTACATATAAACGAAGTTAAAATTCTATATTATGGCAAAACTCAAGTTATTTTCATTAAAATTCTATATCATTGTGTAATAATTAACAAAATCCCTCAATATAAATATATTTATCCAATTAAATATACATGTTAAACAAAGCCACAAGGAATTTTAATACTATCTGTTATTTTTGGGTACCCCTTACTCACAAACTAAATTGTCTCTTGGTTTCTACGAAAAATATATATGATTGATTCAATGTTTACTAAGTTCTTGTCAACTAATGATAAGCTTTTATATTTGCTTTTTTAATGGCTTGCTATTGAGATCAAGATAATGTTGCATAAAGTATTAGCATTATTTTTCCTATTTAACAACTTTTTAATTTAAATAACTAGTATTTGTCACTATTAAGTTGAAGTGGACAATGGTTGAAAGATACATATATCTGAATATTGTTATAAAGCAAACATGCTTGGATGTTGACATGCACCGTAGGTTGAAAGTAATGCGACAGATTGAATTGAATTTGGATGAATGAAAATAAATTAAATTAGTAGATGAGTAGGTCATTCGATGAGACAGATCAAGATAAGTTAAATAACAGATTATTGACCTAAAATCGTTAATATAGTTTCTTGATATTCCATCACTAAATAAAATTAACGATACATTTTGTTGTTTAAATTACTACATTTACCTGTCGTTACTTCCTTTTTTTCAATAATGCTTATGAAGTCCTATATATACAACTAACAATAAACATATCTAGTGTAAATCATAGGGTCTTGGGAGAGTTATGTATACTCAGTCTTACCTTTATTTTGAAAAAATAAGAAATTATTTTCGATAAATCCTTAGCTCAAATACAATACATCAACATCAAGTATTCAAAAAATCCTAATATTTTTTAAAGGGAAAAAGGACAATATACCTCCGACTATCATAAATTATATGAAGATACCCTCTGTCATACTTATGGGATATCGATGCCTCTGTCATTCAAAAACTAGATCATATATACTCTTTATACTAAGAGACATACACTTGTCATAATAATATCTACTGATCTAATATCAGATCAATGGATAAGATTGTATCACGTGTCCCTATTTTAGTCTTCTGTTAGAGTGAAGGGTATATATGCTCTAGTTTTTGGATAGCAAATGCATCAATATCCCAAAAGTATGACGGAAGATATCTGCATACCATTTACGATAGTTTAGGGATATATTTGTCCTTTTTTCCTTTTTAAATAATATTTTTCTTCTTCCTCCTTCAACTTGATATATATATATATATATATATGTCCTCTCCAAAGCTACATTGTATCTATAGTTTCAAGCAAAATGAATATTCGCAAAAAATACCTACAATGTTTGTTCTTCCTTACGATTATTCTAACCATTTGTGGATTTTCTTTAGCAAAACAAACAAACCCCACCTCAAAAAACCTCAACTTTAGTAAATTCTTGAATTCAATTTATGAATGGAGAATTCAACAAAAGAAAAACTTTGGAGATTCCAACAATAATAATCTAAAAATTGGAGCCCCTACTGTGTTAGCTGGAATTTTTTGTTTTATTGCAGCTTCTATTTCTAGTGCTGGTGGAATTGGAGGTGGTGGATTATATGTACCAATTTTAATAATTGTTGCTGGTGTTGATCTCAAAACAGCCTCAAGTTTCTCTGCTTTTATGGTAATGTTTGTTCCGAACTGTGTGACTATTTCATTTAATTTATTTAGAGAGTATATTTTTATTTATTTAATTATTTTACGTCTTAATATATTTGTTCGCGTGTTGCTTGATTTCTATACATATATCAAATTCTTCAAAATACCTTGTTCTTTTTCTTGGGGGGGGGGGGGTGTAGCTAGCAATGAGATTTATTGTCTGTTTGGTTTAGTTTTTTAATCGAAATGCTCTTTGACTAAGCTTTAAAAAAAAAAAAAAAGACAATTTTGAGTAATAAGTCAAAACTGTTTTTAAAATTGATCATCTAAATACAAATCATCCTTCAAAATACTTTTTTGAAAAAAAATGATAAAAAAAAATAGTTCTTTTTTAATAAGCAGATTTTGAAAGTTTAACCATACATATAAACTCGAAACTTCATGCATTATCCCTGATATGCATGTTTGATTAAAAGTTTGATCTGTTTTGAAGAGCACAATTATATTATATTTCAACATGCGTGATTCCTTTTCAAAGGTTAAATACAACAAATGTTCTTCTTCTTTACAACAATGAGATTTAAATTGATATATGTTTTCTACTTGTTTTAATATCACGTTGAAGTGTATTATCATCTCATGTAAAATTTTATATTATTATAGATATATATTTTATAATTTATTTAATTATATATTACGTCTCAACAGGTAACCGGAGGCTCGATAGCCAATGTTGTTTGTAGCATGTTCTTACCAAGTGCCAAACATGGTGGAAAAATATTGGTTGATTTTGACATAGCTTTACTCTCACAACCATGTATTTTATTGGGAGTTAGTATTGGAGTAATTTGCAATCTTGTTTTCCCAGAATGGCTTATTACTATTCTATTTGCAATATTTCTTGCTTGGTGCACTTTCAAGACATTTAAATCAGGAATTTATTATTGGAAAATTGAATCTGAAGAAGTTATGAGGAAAAAAGAGAATATTGAGGAAATTGAGGGACCTTTATTGCAAAAAGAAGAAAAAGGAATAAAAAATATTCCATGGATGAAAATGGGAGTATTAATAATAATTTGGTTTTCTTTCTTTTCCCTTTATCTTCTTCGTGGCAATCGATATGGACAAGTATGTTTCCTTCCTCTTTTGTCTTTTAATTACTTGTTTTTATTTATATTTTACGTAACTGATAAATTTGTCATTACGTGATGAAGAAGTTATTATTTCGAATAGTGAAAATAAATTCTTGTAAAATTATAAATAAGAATTATAATCTGAATAGCTTAATTGGGTATAAAAGATAGTAATAATTTCGAAAAAAATATGAATTAGTTTATCCTTCGTCTAATTATGAATATAACAAGTCTTATGATTGAAATAGAGCGATTAATTATCTCATATAGAAGGTAACATAGTTAATTAACTTAATAAGATAATTTAACTCATTGAATATTTGAACTTGGTGATTCTATTAATTCAATGAGATGAATAATATATTAACCAATCACTAATTAAGTAAGAGAAGTTTATATACGCATTACATAATATGCATTTATTAGTTTGTTAGAAATATTTAATCGTACAAATAAATTTATACATGATTTAACAAGAACGAATAAACAAAATTAATTAATGGTCTAAATCTATAAATTTTAATAAGTGGCTTTAATTTTTTTTTAACTAAAATTTATGTTTTCTTTTATTTATTTACAACTTGTCGATAAGTGTGGATCTTCCCTTTTTGTCTTTATAGGCTTTTTCCTTTTAATATTATTACTTTACTTTAACTTATTTTAATGAGTCATGTGATCTTATCTCGATTTCTGAATGAGTAGATTTGAATCTTAATGAAATATTTAGGTTGTATTAAATTATATTAATTTATTATGATTCAAGAAATTTAATAAGATGAGATCAAAGACATTAATCTATCGCAAAATATTTCAATATTATTTTGTTATCGAATAAGATTAGCGATGAATTTTTTTATTGATTAAAAATGAAAATTATCTATCGTTAATTCTTTTTTTTTTTTTAATTTTTTATTGTTGTGTAGGGAATAATTCATATGAAGGCATGTGGAGTAGTATATTGGATCATCTCATCGGTTCAATTTCCCCTAGCAATAATTTTTACATCATGGATCTTTTACAACAGAGAAAACCACCAAAATTTACCTTCCAAGGTATATATTAAATCAACAAAATAATATTTTAATATTAATTTTCTGTCGTTTCAATTTACTTGACATGCTTTACATGTTAGGATCGAATTCACACACATATTTGATAAAATTAAGAACACAAGAACTTTCAAGAGAAAGACATAAGAGATCTATAGAGAGAAAGAGAGAAATCAATATCCCGTGAGTAAACTTTCACAGCGGTGGATATATATATCAATAATTCAGAGTATTTTAGGTTACAGAGAATAAATTTAGAATAAATAATGCAGCCTAAAATTTGGGTTGGGGCGCGGCACCGAACCCCTCCTTCGGATGGGGGGCTCCCACCCCCAATAACCCCTGGCAACCTCACCGCGGAGGTTAAATCGCGTAAACATTAATATATGACAGTACATCAAATATCAATCAGGCTCCACAACCTAACATTAAATCTATACAAAATCTGATTAAAAATGATATTAATATATATATGTGATGATAAAACCTTTTCGTTACAAGGTCATTTGATTTAAAATAGGAATTATAACTTATTCCACCGTATTATTGTCACATAAACTATAGGAAGTTAATTAACTTGTTTAATTTTGTTTATTAAATTTGTCTTATTTATGTAGGAAATAACATGTGAAACAAAGAATAATGGACCTTCAAGAATGTTCATTTTCCCATTAATGGCACTTCTAGCAGGAATATTGGGTGGTGTATTTGGAATTGGAGGAGGAATGCTTATTAGTCCACTTTTAATTCAAGTTGGAATAACACCTGAAGTAATTCTCTATTACTCTTCTATTTATGTTAATTATTTTTCAAATTTTAGAATCTCATTTTATTTTGTATTAAGTTGTTTTTTTATATGATGGAAGTCATTTAAAAAAATAATATTTTTTTCTAAGTAAGTCATTGTTTTACTTCGTATTAAGTTGTTTTTGATCCGATGGAAGTCATTTAAAAAAATAATATTTTTTTCTCAGTAAGTCATTATTTTATTTCGTATTAAGTTGTTTTTAATCTGATGGAAGTCATTTTAAAAAATAATATTTTTTTCTGAGTAAGTCATTGTTTATTTCGTATTAAGTTGTTTTTTATATGATGGAAGTCATTTTAAAAAAAATATTTTTTTCTGAGTAAGTCATTGTTTTATTTCGTATTAAGTTGTTTTTAATCTGATGAAAGTCATGTAAAAAATAATATTTTTTTTGAGTAAGTCATTATTTTATTTCGTATTAAATTGTTTTTTATTTGATGGAAGTCATTTTAAAAAAATAATATTTTTTTCTGAATAAGTCATTATTTTATTTCGTATTAAGTTGTTTTTAATCTGATAGAAGTCATTTAAAAAAATAATATTTTCTTCTGAGTAAGTCATTGAATTCTTATTTTTATATATAAAAAAAAATACTAATTTTTGCCTAAGATATCACATGAAGTCAGTAGACACTGTTTTGCAATCAAAATGTCTCTTTTATTCTTTCTTTTAATAGCTATGTAAAGTTGAATGATTTTTTCGTTATGAAAAATAGTTTAGATTACGTAGGTAAAGTTAAAGTGTTTTTATTTAAAAAAAAAAGTTTAGTAATTCAAGTATAGTGTAATAAAGTAGAAGTTGGTAACAAGTTAACCATATATATGATTATATACGTCATTATACACACAAAAATATACATGGATTATACATCCGCTGGCAACTTCTATAGCTAATTTAAGTGGTTGAGTGGACAGTATTATACCCGAAGTCTATAGGAAACAATCTCTCTGTCTCACAAAGGTAGAGGATATGAATCTCTCTGTCTCACAAAGGTAGAGGATATGATCGATATATATCTTATCCTCTTTAGACTAAGGCTGGCAAACGGATCGGTTTTTGGCCGGTCCGGTTCCCGTACCGGTACCGGTTGAACCGGTAAGGAACCGGTCTTTTGGTATAGCGGACCGGTTTCCGGTTTTTCATCCGGTTGAACCGGTTCGGTAAGAATCGGTTCCAGACCGGTCCGATCCGGTAAGAACCTGTTTAGTCAGTTTTTCAATTTTCTTTTTTTTTTATTAGGTGGCCGTTTTATGACTGTTGGGCCCTTCTAGCCGTTGGGCTGGGGCCCAAAACGATCAACTATCACCCCCACCCCTTTCTAACCCATTTACACTATAAATATATCTTCTTCTTTTTTCATTTTAAATCACAAATTTAAAGTTGGGAAGTTTAGACCATACTTGTGGGATCACACTGAATATGCTATTGTTATTGTTATTGTTGTGGACGACTAGTTAGGTTAATTCCTTTTTCTTTGCTTAGTAGGACTAATAATGACATTCTTTTTTAAACAGATTACGGCAGCAACTTGTTCATTCATGGTATTTTTCTCCTCTACCATGTCAGCTGTACAATACTTATTTCTTGGCATGGAACATGTCAATACTGCCCTCATTTTTGCAATCATTTGTTTAATTGCTTCACTTATTGGATTAGTTGTGGTACAAAGAGCCATTGAACACCATGGGAGAGCATCACTTATTGTTTTTTCAGTTGGAATAGTCATGGCATTAAGTACCGTTCTTATAACAAGTTTTGGAGCTTTTGATGTTTGGAGGGATTACACAAGTGGGAAGTACATGGGGTTCAAACCACCTTGTTGAGAAATAATAAGAAAGGGAAATATATCGAGAGTTGTACTCGTTTGAAGCGTGCTTTCAATTTTGTGCTAATTATTAACGAATGTCAATAATCGATATTTGGTGGATATATATATTTGGTTGAATTGTGAATGAGTATTTTCTGAGTGTACTTTATTACAAAATGAAATTAAAGACGTTTTGATCTAATAAATAAAATGAGGATATTTTTTTTTAGCAAAATTCTTTCAAAAAAGGTGTATACATTAATATAATGTTGACTTTAGCTGCTAGTCCAAGGCTTAATGAAAATGAACTCATATTGATTTTGGTACTCACACTTGTTTTTTAACACTGTATCACTATACTATTTATTAGATAGCGAGGTTATACATATACTAATTTTTTTAAAAATAAATATATTTATTCTAAATCGTAATTTTAAGTAAGATTTATTTTTTCCCTTTAATAAACTAGACATAATTTTCATATAATTCAGTATTTTTTTTACATAAACGTTCAAAAAGAGACTCAAGAAAGTTGGATAGAAAACTGCACCTAACAATTATGACTTATGAAGAAAGAACTAAAATTGCTTTGAGCATTAGTGGTGATACAATTACAAAAAAGGTAAACATATAAATCGAACATTTTAGACACATGGAGTTTATCCAATTCGTATTAAAACTCTTGTTAATAATCATTAAAAAAAATACTAAATGATTTGGCATGAAATGATCAGTCTAAATTGAATATTCATTTATAATAAAAGGGCATGTTGAAGATTATTTTTTTTACTAAGAACTAAAATTATATATATTAATATATTATCAATTCAAGTTAACTCGTATTAAGAAGAGATCATTTCATTTCAAGTTATCATATCAATCATAATATAAAGGATTAATAACTGTAAAAATTTTGCATTTCCAAATGTGAGTTTACTTCCAAAAGAAAAAAAGAATTATCGATGGAAAATTATTTATAGCTAAATAATAAAAATTCGTTATTGATCCTATTTAAATATTTGACATAGATCAAATGTGCTCACTTTTGCAAATGTAAAGGACAAAACTGTTAAAAAATATACTTAAGTGACCATTATGTCATTTTTTCACAAGTCTCAATACTAGCTAATTTTTAGTCCTATAAATACAAGCCTTCCATAAAGGAAGCAAAACATCAATATTTTACAAAAAAAAATAATTAAGATGGCCTCATTTAAGCTCTTCATTGCTCTCTTTGTTGCAATTTTAGGTTCTAAATTTTTACCACTCTTCTCCCATTTAGTTAGTATATATTTTTTTCCGATGTTTTATTTTCTTTTTTAGCCTGTTATAAATATTTACACGATTGATATTTTTATATAAAATATCAACATGCATTATAGGAAAACTGTGGAGATTTTCTTGGGAAATAGTATGAAAATTTGCAGGAAAATAAGTTTCCTGCGAGTTTTTCATACTAATCCTCATGTAATTCACAGTTTTGTTGCAGTGGTGTATATATATATTAATAGCTAATCGAATCGTTGTTACGTTTAAAATGTGCAGTTAATCTCTCTTGGACTCCAAATAAGATGCAAGTGATGGCATTACGAGATTTACCTGTTAATGTTGCTAAGATGAAGGGAAAATTACTTGGACTTGGTGATATTACTACTTGTGGGATGTCTTGCAGTGATCGTAGCGATTGCAAAGAAGGTTTTATGTGTTCAGATTGTGTTAAAGTTGGGACCTTATTTGCTCAATGCATATAATACAATCGCGCTATTATCAATAAAATATTTATGGAGCGCAAATTATTGTTGCACGTAATGGATGGATTATTAATTGTTCGATATGTCTTTATGTTTATTCAAAGCATTTTAAATAATGTTGTATTTGCGAAGTTGTGCTAAGATAATAAATATGTAACCTTATAAGTTTCCTATTTATTGGGAGATTACTTACTCTAATAGGCTACATTTAATTATATGTATATGTTGGTTGCTTGTCTTTATTTTATCCTACGTGCAAAATTTATTATTTATCGAAGATAAGATCAAAATAATATAATTTAAACTATTATTTAACGAATTTTATATCCTAATCATCAATGGTTTCTTTTTCCATTTAAATTGTCATCATATATATGAAATAATTGGGTAGATATTAGTGGTGATAGTTCAAATAAAAAATAAAAGATATTCGAGATGGGTTTTTACACATAAATTATTAATATTTAGGTAGAAAATGAAATAATTGATAATTAAAATGTAAAATTTGCAAAAAAAAGGTAATAATACATAAAAGGTAATACACATATATGAGTTAAATTGGATAATCAACTCTGCGCGACGTAAATATTATTTCCTAATAGACTTAAAAAGCATAGTTTCTCGATTTTTTCCTACTTATTTTCTCAACTACGTTACCAAACTACAACAATTAATTTTACTAACATCTATGAATTTCATCAAGCTCATGTTTTTTTTGTCCTTCAAACTTATTGATTTAAGATTAAATCGTAATGGATTCGAAATTGTTTTTACATTTTCGAATTTGAGCAACAACTTATAAGAATCTAGAATGAATTTAGCACTTGAATCACCATTAAAGTTGAGGTTTAAGAAATAAACAAGAATTCATAATTTTTTGTGTTGCTTCTTTTAAACCTCTTCCTCATCTAAACATTTGAATTGGTTGAGTATATTATATTATAGGCATCTCTATTTTTAAAATTAAAAAAGAAAGAAAATGAAATATATATATTTTAAAAAAATTAAAAATGAAATTACACGTGGCAATGTGTGCATTTCACTGTCTATTGGGAATTTAATTTTCTACTTGAAGTGATATTTATTTCATTTTCAAGGCCCCCATCCCCAAAAAAAAAACACAATAAAATATGTCTGTAAAACACTATACTAACTGTATATGAGTTCGGAGCCTTAAAGGATATAAAATATTAATAAAAATTTCAAAATGGTATATAAAATTTTATATTAATCAAAATAGCAAAATCGTTGGAACAACAACGATTTACTCCACCGGAAAAAGCAAAATCGCTGCTACTGCAGCGATTTTGCAAAGTGTGATTTAAACGTTTTGGTTAATATAAAATTTTATATACCGTTTTGAAATTTTTGTTAATATTTTATACCCTTTAGGCTCCGACTCCAACTATATATAAAAGGAATATACAATATTAAATGAATATATATGTGAAAAAAGAAAGAAATTAGGGTGGGGTTTAATATATAATAAATAATTAGGGTCTGAATTGGATAAGTTAATTCACATTGAATTATCAAAAAACCAACATGACTTTGTTTAAAGCCCCATCTAATCAATAGTCAAATTTTAGGGGCATTTTAGATAAAAATATAATGTTAAAGATATCTTTAATTCAATAAGTAAAAAGAAAAAGTTTCAGCCAAATTTATTTCATTAAGGGAAAATACCCAAGTACCCCCTCAACCTATGCCCGAAATCCCACAGACACACTTATACTATACTAAGGTCCTATTACCCCCCTGAACTTAATTTATATGTATTTTTCTACCCCTTTTTAGCCTACGTGGCACTAGTTCGAAAAAAAAGTCAACCATCGTTGGGCCCACAAGATAGTGCCACGTAAGCTAAAAAAGGGTAATAAATTATTAATAAAATAAGTTCAGGGGGTAATAGGATCTTAGTATAGTATAAGTGTGTCTCTGAGATTTCGGGCATAGCTTTAGGGGATACTTGCGCATTATCCCTTTGATTAATGATATTTTGACACTTTTCTAATGTTTATGTAACTTTTGTACATAAACATTTAAAGAGAGACACAAGAAAGTTGGATAGTAAAATAACTAAATATAGAAAGATGTCACCTCAAAGAAAACTACTCCTAACAATTATGAATTATGAAGAAAAAAACTAACATTACTTTATTACTTTGAGCATTAGTGGTGATACAATCACAAAAAAAAAAAATTGAAATATTTTGGACAGATAAAGTTCACTCGTTTCGTGTCGAAATTCTATTAATAACAAATATAAAATTATTAGATGGTTCTATATGACACGGGTGTATATGTATCAAAACTGTGACGGAGGATTAAATTGAGTAATTCTATATAATAATATAGGATCATATTTAGAAATATTTCTTAGGAAGAATTTAAATTATATATACTAATATTACACTATATGTTTAATATATTCAGTATTAAGAGGTGATTATTTTATTTCAAGTTATCACATCAATCATTATATGAGTCCTCAAATGTAAGTTCACTACTTAAGAAAAATAAGGATTAGCGATGAAAAATTATGTAGCTAAACAATAATAATAAAAATGCATAGTTAATCTTATTTAGAGACGGATTATCTAAAAGTTCTTTAAAAGATACGAAGTTTATAGTTAGTTTTATTTTTTTTTAGAAGTACTCGTTAAATTCTAAATTCATTTTATTTTTTCTCACAAATTCTAATAATCAGAGCTTGTTAAATATTTGGCGTAGACCAAATGTGCTCACTTTTGCAAATGTAGAAGACAAAATTGTTCAAAAATATATTTAAGGGACCATTTTGTCATTTTCTTGCAAGTTCCAATTCTGGCTAATTTTAGGCCTATAAATACAATCTGCCATGAAGCAAGGAAAACATCAAAATATTTACACATTAATTAAGATGGCCTCATTTAAACAAACTTTGCTCTTTATTGCTCTCTTTGTTGTAATTTCAGGTTATAAACTTTTATGACTAGTCTATAGTTATTGATGTTTTATCTTCTTTTTTAGCCTGTTATAAATATTTAGACAATTGACGCGTGTATATATCATTACTCTAATTGTTGTTATATATTTACAATATATATGCAGTTAATCTCTCTTGCGGTTCGGGTAAGATGCAAGTGATGGCATTACGAGACTTACCTGTTGATGTTGCTGAAATGAAAGGGAAATTACTTCGACTTGGTGATATTTCTACTTGTGGGAGTTCTTGTAAGAGTCGTAGTGATTGCAAAGAAGGTGTTATTTGTTCAAATTGTGTTTCACTTGGAGCGTTGTTTTCTCAATGCATGTAATATGAGCGTACTATTACTGGTGAAATATTCTTGAGCGCTCAATCGATAAACTATTAATTGCTTACTATCTCTTTTATATTTATTCAAGCATTTCAAATAATGTTGTATTTTTAAAGTTTGTGTAAGGAAATAAATATGTAACCTTATTAATTTTCCATATATTGGGAAACTACCTACTCTAATAGATTGCCACTTAAATACATGTATATGTTGGGTGTTTTGTCTTTATCCTATGTGCAATTCATTATTTATTAAGATAATATTATTAAAATAATATACCCTAGGTTAACTATAATAGGTTCCCACTTTACTATTTTATATGAATATATAATCTTGCAATATTTTCAACCAATTATATAACATAGCTACGCTAAAAAGATATTGTAGCAAATATTTCCACTCTCTTCCAATTTCGTCCGCCACTCTCCTCTCTCCCTCGTTCTCTCTCGCTTTCATTTCTCCTCTCAAGTTCTCTTCTTTCCTCACTACAATCTATTGCGTGAATCTTTCTTCTCCCTCCATGTTTTATTATTTTGAAAAAGACTCAAATATTTCATTCAATTTTGAGAAAAGGTTCATCTATGTCATTTGTTAAAATTTTGACTCATTAATTTATGCTATATCTGTTTGAGAAAAGGCCAATCCATACCATTATTTGTTAACTAAAAATAATTTTATTTTGCGATACCATTATTCATTATGATTCTGCCACGTCTCTAATTTAAGAGAAAAGATTCAAATATGTCATCGAACTTTGAGAAAAAACTCAAAACCATTCTTATAGTCTAATGCTAAAAATCAATGAAAACCTTTAGAGGCGATACTTTAGGATTTTGTGGCGACTTTTGTAGCCGCTATAGTTCAATTTCTCGTAGTAAATCCTACTTGATAATACTTAAGTGGAAGGAATTAGTTTCACGTGGCTTGCTATATCACTAATATTATTGATTTGTTAACTCTCGAGAGTCATTGTGGTTTCTTGGGATAACGACAGAAACATTTTTTTTATCCAAAAATTTAATGAAAGGTTTAGATTATATATTTTACCTAGTCTAGGAAAGAACAAAAGTATATAAAGAACACGATTTATGACTAATAAATTTGGAGCTAAATAACAAAATCAATCGCTAATTTTATTTTAATGACGAATTAGAAATAATTTTCTGTTAACTACTAACAAAATAGTGACGGATAAGCAACAAAATTCATAGTTAATTCCAACTTTTTAGTAGTATTATCATAATTGATTTTACTTTTCTTATAAAGGAAATGGGCCTAATGTACCCTTCCATAATTAAATTTTAGGGACATTTTAAAATAAAAACATAATGTTAAAGATATTCTTAAGAGTTTAACTACTATCCACCGACGGTGGACAAAAAAATTACACGGACATCTTATTTTTGGAAATATTTAATTTTTTTAATTAATATATTTTAATATTATTAATATTAAAATAAAAATAATAACAGAGTGTTATATGGTAACTTGAATTATAAATTAATTGTACAAATTTAATTAGGATTCTTATTTGTCTTACCAAAAATAAAAAATACATAATTTCTTGTGTTTTCTTATTGGAAAGCACTTCAATCCTTCAAAGAAAATCATTGCCAACATATTATTTTTTTTTTATAAGAACCAGTACTTGTTGCCATTGAAGCAATGCTAGCAAAATATTAATATGAAACTATTCCAGAAACATAAAGTGCAACAAAATCAACATATTCAAACTTATAAGAGTAAGCAAACAAAATCAAACACTATTAAATACGGCCCATGATTTAATCACAATTGCATGCTTGGTTACAAATTTTATTCTTTCGGTGAAAATTCTTTGTTGCTATACGTTGTTATTGCTGTTGCTATGTATCAGAGAGTGGAGTATCCTTGCTAACATATATGAAGGCATAAAAGAGTAACTAATTCACTATGAATAAAAACACAATCAACAAAAAAAAAAACTAAAGCTAAAACTCTGAGTTATTGTATGTAAACTTAAAAGAAAAAAAAGTCTTGAACAAAAAATATCCCTGGATTTATATTCTGCCAAAAAAAGAAAACAGAACAAAATGAATTTTGAATAATTGTCTCTCTAGACATCCTTTATAGTTTTAAACTCCACAAACTCCAAGTCACCTTGTAGATTAGAAACCTCTTTGATATGGATACGAAGTTGCTCTCATCAAATCATGAAACAGTAATTGTTTACAAATGCATATATGCTATAAATAAAATACATACAAACGCAGTAAAATAAACCCACCATAAATGAGGTTGGATATGAATCAGCACGACCACTTTGCCCTTCAAAAGGTTCTGAATATGCTGAGAATTCCTTTAAAAATGATTAAATAAAAGAAAATTTTGTTAGCTAAAAAGAGAATGATACATAAGAATAAGTCTTAGTCAAAATTCACATAATTTATCAAAATAAAACCTTACCATTGTAGGATCTGCATTAATGATTGTTTCCCTGCTATTGAATTCCTTTTCAACATTAATGTGTGAACTGAAAATTAAGTAAATAATTGAAATATGTGATTTATTCAATGAATACACATTAAATTAAAGATCAAACTATAAAATTACCTTACTCCTTTGCCTTTTTTTCTGATTTTGGTTTCTCTTTTTGATTTCAGCGAAGAGCTTCTTTTAACCTTTTGACAACTTTCTAAATCACTTTTCATTCTCAAAGAACGAGGACGTCCTTTAGTAGCCACGCATGGAGGGTCAAGCAAACTAAATTTTTCTCTTTGTTCACTTGAGTTCAAATCATTATTTGACTCGTTAACTTGATCATCACAAACATTATCATTAACATCCTCATATGGATGTTCATCAAGTTCTTTACTTAGTTGCAACAATTTCTGATATGTAAATTTATAATGCTTTTCTGAACGAGTAGCTCGTTCAGAGAGCCCAAGAGAATGTGTCATAATGTTATTAAACCATATAGTAGAAGACTTCAGATTATCCGCAAGTGATCCTGCACTTGAAATGTCATTAGCTTTTTCTGTAGTTGCATACCTTGTCCATCGATCCAATAAATAACATGGTGGAAGCGAGTGAATCTGTTTCTTTATAAATATCATAAGCACATGTCTACACAAAATTCCCATGAACTCAAACTTATGACAAGAACAAGTAGCATTCTTTAATTCAAGATTCAACCTAACAATATATGTCGGTGTTTCTCTCTGAAACAAATGCACTTTATAAATATGTATCCCATCCTGAACCTCAATTTTTTCTGAAATAAATTTTTGAGATTGAATCAACTCTTCTTGAAATTTTTGAAATATTTTTCTGGCATATATTTTGGCTGCTTCATCCTCCATTGGATATAATGTTTTCAAGATAGCCTTTAAATGCTTTGTCTTATAATCCTTCTCCCTTACTTTGTCATACCTAGCGTCAACAGCTTTATCATATTGCGTCACAAATACACTCATTGGCGTACTAGAGTTAAGATAATCTTTAAAGTATTTATTCATACTTTCACTTCTTTGAGTTGTTGACATTCCAGCACAAAAAGTAGTTCGCACATATGCTGGAATCCATTTCTCGCGAATGGTGTATATCTTACGCAACCAAATATGCTCTTCTAAATTGTACATTTTCATTATATCGATCCAAGCAGTTTCAAATTCCTCAGGAGTTGTTGTACAATGTAAACACTTACTAAACTTATTTTTAAAATCATCAAATTCATGAAAAATATGACTTAGATATTCAGGAATCTTCTTCTCAATGTGCCACATACAAAAATGGTGTGCACTATTCGGGAACACCTTTGCAACTGCATTTGTTATTGCAGCATCTTGATATGTGATTATTGTACGAGGGGAAATACCAAACATTGCCTCTTGCCAAATATGAAGTAACCACTGAAAAGTTTCTTCCGTTTCATCCCAAAGAAGAGAACATCCAAATAAAATGGATTGGTGATGGTTATTAACTCCGGTAAATGGAACAAAAGGCATCTTATATTTATTTGTCAAGTATGTAGGATCAAATAGGACAACATCTCCAAAATTCTTGTAAGCTATCCTAGACCTAGCATCTACCCAAAAACAATTAGCTAAATGACCCTCCACATCCATTTGTATTGCATAAAAGAATCCTGGGCTATCAGATTGTCGCTTTTGAAAGTATTTCAACATCAATTGTGCATCTCCTTTCTCAAGACAATTTTGCCTTTTAGTGCTCAAATAATTCTGAATATCTCGTCCATTTATATTGAGATTCTCTATGCCTCCCGCCTGAGTAGTTAACACTGATGCAATTTTACTTGGACGAATACCAGAATTATTTAAGAGATCAATAAGATTTTTTTGAGCCTCTGATTTTTTCTTTTTGATCGCAAGAATTTCTGACTATTAGGAGAAGCAAGTTCATGATTATGATTCAAGACAAGCCTAGCTATAACCCACTTTTCTTCTTCTTTCTTTGACATATATATCATCACTTTGCACCCCTCTCTAGTCTCATCTCGTTGCTTATTACTCTCAAGACATTTTTTTGAACGAAATTCTTCTTTTGAACAAACAAACTCTTGACCAATAATGGATTTATCTTTTCTTGATCTACTAATTCGATTTTTGCGCACACTAAAACCATTACGATGAACATAATCAAGATAAAATTTAAATCCAGTATCAAGTGATTGAAATTCCATACCGATGTAAGGCTCTCTTAATTCTTGCTCACCTAGTTGAGGAACAAAAGATACAACTGCATTCATGTTGCTTTCTATATCCTCCAAGGAATCTTCAATTCCTTCTGCATTTTGCTCTTCTAAATTAGAGATTTCAAAAGTTTCCTGCAATACACAATTATTAGATATTAGACTGATAGGGTAAGTTAGCTTTAAAATTTTAAATATTTTTCATGGCTAATGTATTGAACTTCTTCAATTTACTAAAAAGTTCTTAAACGTATTCTTTAAATATCTTCATCACTACAAAACATAAATTTCTTCATACATTAAAACTAGTAGTTAAACTCATATAAATTAATATAAGATACTCATATAAATTAATATAAGATACTTTTTGCCAAATTAATAGGTTAAAGGTTTTTTTTTCCCACACTTTTTAATATTTTGTACGTAAACAAACATTCATTAAGAAAAAGAGACTCAAGAAAGTTGGATAGTAGAATGATCCAATATAGAAAGATGTCACTGTTAAACTAAAAGAAAGACGTAATACATAAACGTGTGCTTTAACTTGACCTCATTTTATATTTATATCCTCTAAAGTATAACAAGTAAACACACGAGTCCTTCATGACACAATATACGTAAGACACCACATAGGACAAAAAATGACATGTAGGATGTCATGTAAGACATGTATGTCTATTTGTTCAACTTTATACAAGTTTAAGTGTCTGAGTGAAGAACATAAATGTAATTCGAAGCTAAGTTAAAGAGCATATTTATGTATTATGCCTAAAAGAAAACTACTCTTAACAATTTATGACTTATGAGGAAAAAAACTACCATTGCTTTGAGCATTAGTGGTGATAGAATTACAAAAATGGTAAAATATGGATGGAATATTTTAGAGTTCACTCGTTTCGTATTGAAACTCTGTTAATAACGAATAGAGAAAAACAAGATTATTCAATATGACACGAATGTAGATAGACCAAAAGTGTAACAAATGACTAAATTAAGGAGTCCGGAGCATAAAGGATACAAAATATTAACAAAAATTCTAAAACGGTATATAAAATTTTATATTAACCAAAACGGTAAAATCGCTGCACCAACAGCGACTTACCCCACCGGAAAAAGCAAAATCGCTGCCTCTGCAGCGATTTTGCAAAATCTGATTTTTTTTCTTTTAAAAAAATGAAATCGCTGCCTAAGCAGCGATTATAGAATTTTTTTTTTTTTTTTTACGAAATTGTTGCCTAGGCAGCGATTTTTTAAAAAAAAATAGGAAATCGCTTTTCACAAAAAAAAATTAAGGAAATCGTTGCAGGGGCAGCGATTTCAATTTTTTTTTTAAATCGCTGCTGGGGAAGCGATCTCCTATTTTTAATTTTTTTTTTTTTTTAAAAAAAAATTCTCTATAAATCGCTGCTTAGGCAACAATTTTTTTTTTTTTTTAAAAAAAGAAAAAGCCAGATTTTGCAAAATCGCTGCAGAGGCAGCGATTTTGCTTTTTCCGGTGGGGTAAGTCGCTGTTGGTGCAGCGATTTTACCGTTTTGGTTAATATAAAATTTTATATACCGTTTTAGAATTTTTGTTAATATTTTGTACCCTTTAGACTCCGGACTCCTAAATTAAGTGATTCTATATAATATATAGATTATAGGGTCATATTTAAAAATATTTCTTATGAATAATTTGAATTATATATTGATATTATATTATCCGTTCAATTTGAACAAATATTTAGAGGTGATCATTTTATTTCAAAGCTGCATATCAAGCATAATATAAAACACACATTAATTAGTATAAATATTGAAATATTCATGAGAATCTTTCTTAAAAGAATTAAATGTTTGCAAGGGAGTGAGTTTGATTTTTGGTAGTCAAGCTATTTATTAGGCTAACAAGAAAGAAGAAAGTGTAATACATTAAGAAAGAGGAAAGTGTAACACGTATAATCGATTCATTGGTCACTTTCTGTTTTAATTCGTCACTTTACACACTATTCGTGAGCGTAACACACAGTTGATAGTAAAAAAGTGTTCATGATACAATAAATTCTGACATGAAGTGTTTAAAATGAACAAATCCTAGTAAAAATATTTAAATAAAATTTTGGTGTCAATTTTAGATAACCATCGATAAATTCTACCTTAAATATATGGTGTAGACCAAATGTGCTCACTTTTGCAAATATAAATGACAAAACTGTTAAAAAATATTTGTAAGTGACCATCTTGTCATTTTCTTACAAGTCTCACTTCTGGTTAATTTAGGCTTATAAATACAAGCCTTCCATAAAGGAAGCAAAGCATCAAAATATTTTACAAAAAATCAATTAAGATGGCCTCATTTAAGCAAGCTTTTCTCTTCATTGCTCTCTTTGCAATTTTTGGTTGAAACTTTTACCACTCTTCTCCCATTTTATTAGTATATGTTTCTTAGATATTTAACCTTTTTTTTAGTTTGTTATGAATATCTAAATCTGTAGCATAGTCAGAATTTTCATTAAAAGGGTTCGAAATAAACACATGAAAGAGTCAAAGAGGGTTCTATATCTATTATATAATATAGGAAAAATGCATAAGTAACCCCCCCCCCCTTCAACCTATGTCTAAAATCGCAGAGACACACCTATACTATACTAAGATTCTATTACCCCCTGAACTTATTTTATAAATAATTTTCTTCCCCTTTTCGGCCTACGTGCCACTAGTTTGAAAAAAAATGTGTAAAAATTAGGCAAATGACATACTGTAAATGATAAATTACATTCTATCCCTATAATATCGATATTTACCAAAAATCCCTTATTTTTAAGAATTTTGGATACTTTATAAAATAGAAATGATACTTAAATATAAATGACTGAATATTTTTTTTTCTGTAACTGTTATAGCTAAAATTTGAATATCTTTTCATGTGTTGGACATGAAATTTAATGTATCAAAGAAATATATTTTAAATTTAATATTTCGTTTATATATATAGTTTCAATTAGTATTTTGTAAGTATCATGTTAACCTGTTTTTTTTATATGTTAGTATAAGATGAGTTGTATTAAGTATCTTTTCAATCTTATCATGATTTTTGAATATATTTGTTAGTATGTTCAATTAATTTTATTAAGTATCATTTTTTGGTGATCATGATAGAATGATTCTTTGTTTTATTTTTACTTATATTTTGTATATATTAAGGTATCAAATAATAGTATATGTGTATCATACTGTCATACATCTGTTATTTAAGTATCATATTTATATGAATTATTGATAAGTATATAAAAATTAAAGTATCTAATTTAAATTGTGAATTTGAGTATCTTTTTATGTGTTGGACATGAAATTTAATGTATAAAATTTAATTAGTATCATTTGGGATAAAAAAGGAATTTTTGTAATTTAATACATCACTAGGGAATTAATGAAATTAAATAAATTAAAGTAGTGTATTTTAGTAATTTTTCCAAAAAATGTCAACACACATTGGGCCCACAAGATAGTGCCACGTAGACCGAAAAGGGGTAGAAAATTATTTATAAAATAAGTTCAGGGGGTAATGGGACCTTAGTATAATATAAGTGTGCCTCTGTGATTTTGGACATAGATTAAGAAAGTACTTGTGCATTATCTTTATAATATATAATAAAATATATATTCATTAGGTATAAATATTGTACTTTTCTATCTAAATAAGTCTAAATGAACCCTTAAACCCTTACGAGCTCAACTGATGACTTAGTCAATTGATATCCTTGTATAGGATCTTAGTCTAATCATTGTTGTGTTTACACTGTGCAGTTAATCTCTCTTGGGCTCCAAATAAAATGCAAGTCATGGCATTACGAGACTTATCTTTTGATGTTGAAGATATTAAAGGGAAATTACTTCGACTTGATGATATTACTACTTGTGGGAGACGTTGCAAGGTCCGTAGTGATTGCGAAGAAGGTGTTATCTGTTCAACTTGTCTTATACTTGGGTCTACGATTTTTCATTGCGTATAACACAAGCGCACTATTACTGATGAAATATTCTTGGATCGCAAATTATTGTTACGTTAAAATGAAATGAACTATTAATTGCTTGATATGTCTTAGTGTTTATTCAAGCATTTTAAATAATGTTATGTTATCAAAGTTTGTGTAAGAAAATAAATACGTAACCTTATAAGTTTTCCATATATTGGGAAACTACCTAATCTTATAGGTCACAACTTAAATATATGCTATGTTGGTTGCTTGTGTTTATCCTATATGAAATTCAATTTTAATGAGATAAAGTGAAAATAATATACCTCAATCCTGATTCTTTTTTATTTTTTTTCTTCAAATTTCACATTTCAATTACTAATTTATTTATTTAAAATTTAAACGCAATATATTATCATTAATATATAAAAACACACCTAATTGAGTGTATGTTGATATATAGTTCAAATAGAAAAATGGAATAATTTATATAAAGTTTGACCAGTTTATTACAAGGTCTATAACTGATCAAAAACATAATGAAAAAGTAAGAGGTCTATGATGAGATGACAAGAGTCTCTGTAGACACGTAATTTTTGACCGAATTTAATTTTAACACTAATATTTAAAGCATAAATAATTTTATCAATCTAAATTAAATATATTTTGACTTTTTAGTATTTTCATTAATTTTATTTAAAAGATATAAAAATAAACAACATAAATATAATTTTATTTAGAAAAGTTTATTTTTGATTGTTAAAAAAAAAAGGAATATATATATATATATATATATATATATATATATATATATATATATATATATATATATATATAATAATAATAATAATAAATAAAAAAAAAAAAAAAAAAAAAAGGGAAAACCACTCCCATTTTCCCCACTTCCCCATTACCCCCCACTTTACCCAATTTTCCCTCCCACGACCCACACCACACGACACACACACATGCACTATCATATTACAAACGAAAAAAAAAAAAAAAAAAAAGAAGACTCACACGGACAGAAAAGGGGACAGAGATCAGCAAACGAAAAAAAATCAGAAAACAGAGAGTAAAAAAAAAAAAGAACAAAAGGGAGAAAAAAAATCAAGAAAAGGAGGGAACACTTACGTAAAAAATATATTATTCTCATATTCTTACTTTTTTTTGGAAAATCACAAACAAAGGTTGAAGTTGAGGTTTACTTTCGCGGTTCCTTATTCGAATTATTTTCTTTTGGTGGAATTTTCGCAAGAGGTACCATTTATTCTTTTTTTTTTTTTATAATTTAATATCATGTTATACAAGCATTTATTGCAATATATTGAAGTTGTCAAATTTCATATGCGGTTAAATCGTTATGTTTTTATATGAAGTTTGTTCAAATATTTCATACCAACTTTATGTTTAGATCCCTTATATAGTTATATTTTGTATGAAATTGCTATAACAAACCGTAGTTTATTTCATATTAAATAACTCGTAGTTTATTTCATGCTTAAGTAAAATTATTGTCCAAGTTATGTAATTTTTAATATTTAGTTTATAATGATAAAATGTGCAGCTATTATGTAAATATATTAATTTTAGTTAATAGAATTTTTATTTAATGTTAGTGACGTAAAAAAAAAATCGAATAAAAAATGAAAAAATATAATAATAATAATAATAATAAAAGGAAAAAGTGAAAAGTTGGAAAAAAAAATAAACTGTGAAAAAGAACATACAAAAAAGAGGAAAGAGAGAAAAAAAAAAAAAAAATAATAGAAAAGAAGTATAAAAATAATATAAAAAAAATTCGATTGAAGAGGAAAGAATTTTTTATATTTATTTTTTTGAAAGTTTCTTTGTCCAAACAAAAAAATTAAGTTAAAAAAAAACAAATAAAACCTTGAAAATATAAAAAATAATAATAACAATAAATAATAATAATAACAAAAGATGAGAAAGTAAAAAAAAATGTAAAAAAATAGAATAAAAATAAAAATAATAATAAAAACAAAAGAAATAATAATAATAAAGAATATCTTATTTTATTCTGATTTGCTTGATTTAATTTATACGTGTATATATATATTTTAATTAAAGGGCATAGATTAATAAAATAAGGTAGTTTTAATATATTATACAATATTCATAAATTAGTTTAAGTCTTGAATGTCCATAAAGCGACCGTGCTAGAACCACGGGACTCGAGGGATGCCTAATACCTTCCCCTTGGTCAACAGAATTCCTTACCCGAACTCGTTCGCAGACCAAATAAAGAGTCATTTCCTTTTTGATTAGGGATTAAATAAAAGGTGACTTGGAACACCGTAACTCAATTCCAAGTGGCGACTCTGAAAAAATTAAAATAATCCCCTAATTAATAACGTCACTTAAATTGGAAAAAACCCTTACGCCGCCGCGCGAAAAAGGGGTGTGACATCTCTGGCGACTCTGCTGGGGACCTAACTAGAATTCGAGCTTGTAAACATGGACTTTTACATGACTTTATTATGTATTTATGTACTTATCGATTGGTGAATATTGTGTTTAATTGCAAAATATGTTATTTGTTTGCATTTTTACCCTTTTTGATAATATGTAATTGTCTTTCCTCACGCATCCATCTGAGTCTTCTGAGATACTTTATTCGGAGATGCGATTACGCTCCCGAGCCATGAGATACCAGAGATGCGGAAACGCTCCTGGGAAGGATTCTATAGTAACACATGTTTTAGGATGGGAAGGACTAACAGTGAGGCCAGAAAGCCCTGCTACTGGTAAGCTGTCCCTTCCCGACTCGAGTAGTCCGCTCGTTTTATGGCCAGTCTAGACACCTTCCCTATTAGATTGTTTACCTAGTTAAACAAGTCTCAACAATGACTATCCCTAATAGGATTGGATCTATTACGTCATGCATAATGTTGAATTAATGGGGAGCTCGACACAAGGGTCGAGCCTGTCTAGGAGAAATATCCCTAATTGAGACTACATGTACATTATTTGTGTTATTGTTGCATTATTGGGGAGACTATACAAATGTTGATCGGCTTTAGATGGATGAATAATAATGAAAAATTAATTATAACGAAAAATATCAAATTAAAGTTTTGATGTAATCCTCTTATTAAACATGATTTTTTTTTTCTATCAAAATTCATATTTCTTTTACAAATAGAAAAATCTATTATTACCATTAAAGCTTTTCTATATATATATAAAAAAAAGGATTGAAAATTTAATCAACAAAAAATAAAATACAATCGAATATATTAATATTTTTAGTTTTGAAAAAATTTTAAGGGCTATATATATATATATATATATTTTCCTCATTCTTCATTTAATAACTTTTTTTTTAAAAAAAAAAATTTAATTAAAAAAAAAAATAAGAAAAGAAAATTAATTACTTTTTTTTATGTGTGTGTGTGTGTATGATTATTTTATTTAAAAAAATAAAATAAAAAATTGCTTTGTTTTTTTGTGTGTGTATGATTTTTACTTATTCTTATTTAAAAAATATATTTTATTATAAAAAAAAAAAAAATTTACTTTTTTTTATGTGTTTGATTTTCCGTTATTCTTGTTAAAAACTATATATTTTATTAAGCCTAGTTTGTCACTATTATAATATAGGGAAATATGAATCCATATGGAAAGGGAGATAAGAGACAAAGAGAGGACCAATCACCTCGATTCATGATAGTAGATAAGGCCCCAACACTCTTGAAGACATGGTATGAAAACATGACAAACCATGGACGAGGAATGGTGTTCAAACGCTTGGGATTTCTACGAAGCCTTTTGTATGTTGAGCCACGACGGGATTTGATAGAAGCACTAGTGCATTTTTGGGACCCGTTAAGGAATGTATTCCGTTTTTCTGATTGTGAACTCACCCCCACCCTGAGGAGATAGGGGCATTCATTGGAAAGGGTAAACATCTTCACAAAGGAGAGCCTATGATACCAAAACATATTAATGGGAGGAGGTTTCTCTAGAATTACTGCATATAAACGAGAATGATATAGGTGGTTGTCTCGATAATGGATGGGTTCCGTTAGAATTTTTGTATAAAAGATATGGCAAAAGTGATGGATTCGAAGTGTATGGAGAAGAAACTCCGTAATAATGGGTGTCGTCTGACCTGGGAAGCACACAGTTATGATGCCTTCGTGGTGGCTTTTTTGGGGATCATGGTATTTCCAAAAGGGAGGAAAGATTAGCATGAACTTAGCTGCAGTCATTACAGCTTTTGAGAAAAAGCCTAATATCACCCTCGTACCAATGATTCTGGCAGACATCTATCGTGCTTTAACTATGTGCAAGGATGGAAAAGACTACTTGAGGGATGCAATATGTTATTACAACTATGGATGATTGAACACATTCGTCATCACCCTTATGCAGTGGACTTTAAAGTAGAATGGAATGATTATATAGGAGGCACAAAGAAAGAATCAAAGATCATAGTTTTCCGAAGGGTATTGAAGCTTGGAAGCAACACCTCAATAATCTGACTGCTGACAAGATTGTGTGGAATTATCATTGGTTTCCGTCGGAGGGGCCGGGTGATATACATGTCTACTTTTCGATCGTTCATTGTCCTAATGGGTCTTCGAGGTGTCCAGCCTTACATGCCACTTAGAGTCATGCGACAACTTGGGCGACGCCAGTTTATACCACCCAATGAAGATATGCGTGAATTCATGTATGAGTTTCATCCCAAGATACCTTTATGGCAATCAGAGATATTTAAGATTTGGGGGGATGCATACTCTCGAGTCCCCACGATATGGTGAAGGATCGCACAAGAGGCGAGGTGGACCAAGCATACTTAGACTGGGTTCATGATCAGCCCCTTCCTAAGGTTATGCCAGAAGGTCAATAAAGGACCTATAGATCGAGAAGCAGAGTTGAGGTTAAGATTAAGCAAGCTCGCCTCAAGTCGAAAGAAGCTACAAATCTACTCTGGATATCCTAAGTAATGACTGAAAAACGCTAAAGAGGAGTTGGCCCAACGTGATGCGATATTTGAAGTTAGAGTTAGAAAACACCGCTCTACCATTCTAACCTTACAAGAAGACTTGGGTATTGCTACAGGCGCTATGGAGCAACAGGAAGAGGAGTATAAGAAAGAAAAGGCCCAACTTATCTGCGCACAGGCTAGACTCCAAACTCAAGTTAAAGCCTCTATGGAACGGGAAAGAGAAATAGCAAGGCGTTTTAGTGCTTATCAGGCAGACCGTGAGATTGAGAGAGGTCAAAGAATAGCCGAGCGAGATGCACTCCACCTTCAAATTGAAGAACTCCAAGAACAAAGGGAAAATTTGACGCATGAAGTCAATACTGCTCGCCACTGGTTACAGAATGTTTTATGACAATATGGATGAAGCCAGAGACCGAATACTACAACTCAGGGATGAACTCAACAATGTTTATGCTAGATATTTACACCAGAACGATGAGAGGTTGGGCCAACAGGCCCGCGCTTTGGCTCCATATCTACCTAAAGCGTTGGCGAAGATTTATAAGGGCCTCGGAGATGATTGAGATTCGAGGATTCAGTTTCTTTTAGAGTCTATTCTCTAGTAGTAGTGACTATTTCATTATTATTATCTTTTAGGTTTTTCTCTTTCTTTTCGTTTTGTTATTTTATTTCATTTAGAGTCTAAGTCCTAGGTACTTCTGCTTTTTGTTTGTTTGTTTATTCAAATCATTGTTTCAAATATTTGAAAATGAATGAAAAAGATTTA